>OY730197.1:97107596-97524031 GCA_963422505.1 Pseudognaphalium luteoalbum
GATGGAGTCCGATACTACTAAATATGGACGTTGGTGACAACTTTTATAAATATTGTGAATTTATCCAAACAAATATTAGTTACTTAAACATATTATGGAAATGTATTACACAGATACGCATTGTGAAAACATAGCCAAACGCGTGAGACGCGTTCAACGAACGAATGAAACCCAATTCATAATTATATAATTCCAAATAAAGTATTTTGATTTAATACTTTGGTTAAAATATCGCGATTTAGTATATAACTAAATGTACGTATTGAAACGTATCAAGATTAAATAAACGTCCAAACAATCAGGTAAACGAAATAACACGAACTTGAGACCCAAATGGGTTGGTCCGAGCTCAGTTCGCGAACCCAAACCGACCCACCCAACTCCCCTTTTATTTCATTTCTTTTCCATTTCATCTCAAATTTACACACACACAAACACCCACATATCTCTCATCTTCACCTCTCTCTCTAAAAATTGCAATAACAACACCATCGTCATCATCATAATCGGCCATCATCATCATTAAAGAAGCAAGAAGCACCAAGATCATCTTCATTTCATCTCATTTTCGGCTTTAAATCCTTTGTTTTATTGTAAGAAATTCTCCTCTATTGCTAGAATTACTCGAAATCCTGTGTATTTACATGTTATTGAGTCCGCCCAACAAGAACATGTCCAAGAAACTACCGCCAGGGGTTGTCACCCCTTGGACCCCGCTACAAGAGGCGCTGCCCCCGGAACCCCGTACAATATTTTCACACTTGGATATATATGAAAAACACACTGTAAATACTTTAAGTATATAGAATACAACGAAACTCATAATAATAATAGCTGGAGTTATTATTACAAACTGTCACCAACGGCCCATACATGTCTTCAAATTACAAACGAAACACTAAATAATTACTTGGACATTTCCTAGTTAAGTGGACAACTAGCTTAGGTGATATTTCGAGACACCAACCTATTTACTTACTTACTTACAACCTTATGCGTTTAGGACGCTATAAGGTTACGGGTTCTGAGAAACTACTTGGTTATTACTATGATTGCTTGATAGATTCAGGTGAGTCTCTGATGTGTGGCAAAAAGTTATGTTTTTACCCATATTATTTACCCCATATTTGGAACTTTTATAACAAAAACATTCTTAAAACATCATTATTTATAACACTTTTTTAAAAAGGTAGAAACTTGGTGGACTTTCCAAAACTATATGAAAAAGGTTGAAAATACGACGAAATAGGCACCAAATTGAGCCACTCCTCAAATCTACTGTAAACTCCATACCAAGACCATACAATTATCCTATTTTGTAGATATGGAGATTATAAGAACGTAGATATAAGGATTGCTCGAGATGGGTCAAGGATGAAGAAGTTATGCAAGAAACAGCACAACCGAAGACTACGAGACTTATTATAGACACGCTTGGGCTCCACACATCCAAATCCTACGAAGTTTACATCATTAGAAGCGTAACGGAATTAGAAGAGCGTAGGCAAAATAATCAATTCAAACGGACGTGAAACGATGAAGATACGACTTTCCGAAGCAACGCGAAAAGTCAAAATCAGCACACGGCCTGGCACATGGCCACCCTGCAGCCGTGTACGGCCTACAGGAGGCCGTGTACGGCATAAACAAGGCCGTGTACAGCTTGTTTATGGATGTGTATGGCCTGGACCCCGTAGTGTGCTCTCATTTTGCTTCGTTTGCTTGTAAGGGTGTGCTTGTGGACTTGTACACTTGATTCCATGGCTTGCTTATAAGTAGAGGACCTCATTTCACCATTTCACACACCTTCATCACCTCTCATTCTCACTTTCTCTCTCACACACTCCTTCTATCTCTCTGTAGAGTCTCTCTCTAGCTTTCTCTCTCTAGAGTTAAGCTAGTAGATGAGTTAGGTTAGCGTAGCGGTAGTCGTAGCATTTGTACGGAGTCACTCCGAGACTTTGGGTCATGAAGATTTGTCTATAATACTTATTCAGGTTTTATTTATATATCTCTTCTTTATTTCGTAAATATGATTTGCTTATATTATGTTTGCGTTGTATTGTTTTCTAGAGATGCCATGCTAGGTTAGACAAATATGTGTTTGCTATGATAATGGTTATGCTTAAGTAGTTATGTCTTTATAACATGCCGTTACTCTATCTGTATGAATTTACATTGTATCTGAATTTATGAGCTGAATCTTTATTGTTTACCTATCCAATTTATGTTGTGGTTAGAAACTTCCTGCTAAGACCTAGCCAGTTATTAGTAGTACGTACTCTACCTATTCTATGTATGATGAAGCATTTGAACTCAACACGGCTGTATTCTCTAGATTGAAACTATATCATAAGAGGTGCGGAGCATAGGATTAGAGATATGTTAGATTCAAGCTCATATATTAAATATATTTGAGAGACCTTTCGGGATATTTATGATCCGATCATCTGGTTATGTGAAATGGTATGAATCTGGAATAGTTGTCCGTGTGCCTTTCTATTGCACGTTCTTGTTTGATTGTTGCTTTAGGAATGCTGCATGCTAGAACTGTACCTCTGATTACTATATGTAACTGCATGATTAGGGTTTTTCAGATGTAAGTTGATGTTTATACAGTAGAGTGACATGCATGTAATAGTTATGATGTTTATATGATTAGTGATGAACAATTCAATCGACCGTTATAAAGGTTAATCCAACCTATTCCGTAGGGTAACTCCTGTTCACATTATTGTTTATTCAACAATTCGTGCCATGATACTGACAGACATTTGTCAGAGATTGGGGAATATGATTAGAGAATAACTGTTAATTATGTTAATTGAATTGATCAGTACATTTGGGAGAACTTCGAGTGTATTTGATAATATATAATTGCTATCCATGTGACATATTATTTATCTGATTGTAGAGACCTTTACGTTAGATATTTGATAGGATCGTAATTATACTTCATTAATAATATAGGGTATCCAACGAGCAAACTAGCGGTTTAAATCAATGCTAAGGAAAAACCATAAAACGGAACACTACTTCGTATAACGTTTACTACGTGGGAAAAGCTAAGGAACCTCCATAGGTATAATACTTCGTGTTGATTTAAGTTTCCGGTTACTCAACGGATTAATCATCATAACTAGTGGCTTAGATACCCATAACTACCCATTTAAAGCATATACCAGCATCATAGTAAACACTATCGTATCCACTGTTCTTTGAGCCTCCGTACAAACATCTTTTCCTTTCCTGTATTTATAGATTAGTTGTAAAACCTAAACCAAATCCACTTTAGTTAAACCCTAGATAAATCATCAAAGGTAATTAAAACACCTAAGATCCCATGCCCGTTGTAGTATAAGAACGACACTTGAGTCAACATACCTCTTACTACCCTAGTAACCTAATTAGGGTTGAAAGTAGTATTAGCTTAGGATTTCCCCAGCTCTATAAATTTAAAACTACTCAACCGTTATCACCACTTCGTGAACGACCGTTGCGGCGGTAACAAGTTTTTGGCGCCACTGCCGGGGACTACAAAGACCGATTTTAGGTATTTTTGTTATCTTAGTTATTTAGCGATCCTTTCGGAAGATCAATATCATCTATAATTTACGTTTCCTGTCTTTAGATTAGATTTCTTTTTCCATTCTTAGATTAGTTAAACCTATCCTTTCAAAACTCTGCTTTCTACCAACAAGTTATGACAAATCGTATCACTCTCGCCTCATCCATCAAACCATTGCTAGAGGAACGAGGAGGACCGATCGTATCATCTGCTTACGAAAACCTTGAAATTAAACCGCACTTTATCAAAATGATTAAATCTCAGTGTCAATTTCATGGTTTCTCGGTTGAAAATCCAAACTCTCATCTTAACAAATTCATCAACCTTTCCGACTCCTTCGAACGAACGGGATACAGTAATGAAGTTACCCCACTTCACTTGTTTCCCTATTCTTTAGCCTCTCGAGCATATATATGGTTTTATGAACTCGAACCCAATTCGATTCATACATGGGAGGAGATGGCTACCAAATTCATGGCTAAATATTTCCCTCCATCCCTACAAACCAAGCTTAAGAATGATATCACTAACTTTATCCAAAAAGATACTGAATCATTAAGCTTTGCTTGGGAACGCTTTAAGAATTTGCTCGGAAGATGTCCGATCATCAGTTTGCTGAAACGAATCTGGTCTGCACATTCTACAATAGTTTGAATCCTCATCACCAAAAAACCCTCGATGCTGCTTCATCAATAAATTTCATGCTATATACTTCAGACGAAGCGAGGAGGTTGATCGAGACGATGCCGGTACATCAACATGACTTGGAGCAAGATGAATCAACTTCATAAGAAAGGAGTACTTCTATAACACCCCATCTTTTACAACATTATTTAAAAATATTTTACATCGGAAGCGTAAGTCCAAACAAACATTAACAATTCAGTTATAGAATATTAAGAAATTAAACCATAATATTTCAAAAACTCTAGTATATCGAAAATGGGTGTTATTTAATTCCAAATACAATTTGGTTTTATTCCAAATACCAATATCAGAGTAAGCCGTCTGGTCAAACTTTCCATCCCGAACAAGCTTCTTGCTAATCCCTTTATATCAAAACCATAACCTGCAAGAAGTGGGGTGGTGGGGTTAGCATAACGCTAAGTGAGTGAATACATAACCAACAGCCCAACTTAGCATAACAACTTTGTTTACAATAATTAATCGTAAACAAAAACATCAAATAGATCGATGGTTCTTGGGGAAACCTTCAGCCAAGAATACCAACAGTACACATAATATCAGTGAGATAACATCTCAATACACAACATATCAATGAGGATCGGTGGTTCTGGAGATATCATGATACCCGGGGATTCTTCCAAAACACTTATCGTCAATCTGTATGGCCAATACAGAATAGACCGATAGTTTGGTACTAATCTCATACGACCTAATTTCCTATTAACGATATGTACAAGGAAATTCCTGTCATCTTACAATAGTAACCAAACCCAACCAACATGTTGACCTCAATACTGATGCCCGAAGGCCAAATATCAAGTGATCACGTATTCACATATTCAATCAAGTCAACATGTCAGACTAACCAGTCTATCAACAGTATTATTACTATTAAACCAAATTAATCATGGCAAACCAAAAGCAGTAATAATACTATTACCCGTTGTAACCAAACCTGTTACAACTAAATTACACTGAGGATTAAGATCCACTCACCGACACCTCAGTTGTCCACTCAGTAGTCTAATGTCATTGAGTCTTCTCGAAATCTGAGAATACAATGGAATTACACAAGTTAGTTACTTATCTCAAAATCTATACAACATCATTCCAATATTATAAATAACCATATTACCAACACAATTCAAACTTACTTATCAAGTTTATGATTATTATGATCACATCACTTTAGTCATATTAGACTAACATAATTAGACCTTTAACAAAATTATTAACCTCCAATATCAACAATTCATCAAAAGCTCAATATTAGGTCTAATGAATACTTAGCAATTAAGCTCACACAATCATCTTTAATCATCAAATACTAGCTTATCAAACTCAATTGCATAACTAGTTTACAATTTAACAAATTTCATCAATTCAAGTTAGGGCTTAGCTTATAATCACAATTCAAGTATCAACTAATCATTCTAACATGATTACAAACTTCTCTTCATGAATAATCAACTAAACCCATAACTTAATTCATGATCATACACCAATTCTTTCATTTCTAAGTTAGGGTTTAGATGATAATCCTTGTTTAAGCATCAACTAACAACTATATCATCATTTCAAGCTTCAATTTCACTTTAATCATGCTAATTAAATCCAATACACAAAACCCATTTTCTAGGGTTTACATTAAATTCAAGAATTAGCAATTACAACATGTTTATAATGATGATAGAATGATTAATACATGTTATTGTAGCTTAACTAACCTTAATTTACACTTTTGAAACCTTAATTTCGGATTTTAACCAAGAACACTAAAACCCCCAAATTCTATGTTTTAGAAAATGAAGAACACAAGATTATACCTTGATTAGGATGATTAAAGAGGCTTGAATTCGAGTTCTGGAGCTTCAATTGTATGATTGATTCAAAGTTTGAGTTTTAAACCGACTCAATATAGAGTATAACATATAATTGGTTAATTTTCATTCCCCGTACTTATCATTGCTTGGAACTTAAAAACCATTTGCGGGGAAATATTATTTTATTTTACCGTCAACCGAAATAAATTAAAACAGTTAATAATTTATTAACCACAATAAATTATTTGACTCTTTTACCCATTTATTTTCAATTACCAATTTACAATATTTCATAACATTTCAATTAACCATTTCAAGTCAGGAAATAATAGTAAAATACTGGACCCATAAAGTGGGTGTTACAACTTCCAATGCCTTAAACACTTTAAAGACTCAACTCGAATCTATCACTAAAGTTGTCAAAGAGATGCAGGAATCTTCTAGAACCAAACACGAGAAGAAACCTCAAAAGCTATTCTCAAGCCAAAGGTCCAAGGAAGACATTCTTGCTACGACTGGTGAAACCTCTAATCAAACCCATCATTCAAGATCTTTTATTCAGAGGCCAACCAATCAACCCGTTTCTCAGTCGTTAGTTATTTCTTCACCCTCTACTTCTTCTCATTTGACTTCTTGTCTAAAACTGAAATTTTCAATAACTTCATGGTTGAGCAAAATAATATTAATAATTAGATTGTTGATTTTCAAAACCAAATTGATAGTTTGCTTAGAATTTCAAACGATTTATTTAAAAACATGGTGGATAATATAAAAAGGTTGTTTTTAAAAGTTGATGAGAAGCAAAGAGAAGAAGCGATTAGCAAAGCTATTCATCATTCATCTTATGATGACATCCTTGTTATCACTAGAGGTGGAAAAGAGACTAAGAATGAGAAATCAATAGATATTCCGACAAACGAACCTTTTATTTCTTCACCTCCCACTGACTCAGTGCCAGTTAAGACCCCTGTCACTTCTCCTGAGCCAGAACCTTCTAAAGCCCCTGAAGTTATTATTACTACACGTATACCTTTCCCTGGTAGGCTGAAGAAAGAGAAACAAGAAGCCCAGTTTGGAAAATATCTAGAGATGTTCAAAAGCTTACACTTAAATGTCAAACTTGTAGATGCTTTAGTTGAGATGCCTAGTTGTGCCAAATTCTTTAAAGAACTCTTATCAAATAAAGAAAAACTTAGACAAATAGTTAACTTGCCTTTAGATGCAGAGTGCTCTTTGATAATGCAACAAGGACTACCCCCAAAGCTAGGAGATACTGGTCGTTTCACTATACCTTGTTATCTACAAGATGTTTAAATAAGTAATTTTGCCAACTTAGAAGCTAGGGTAAACCTCATGCCGTATTCCCTCTATAGGAAATTAGAATTAAGCAAACTTTTACCAACCCGTATGACCATCCAGTTAGCTGATAGATCAGTTAAGCTCCCTCGTGGAATTGCTGAAGATATTATGGTCCGTGTTGATAAATTCGTCTTTCCTATGGATTTTGTTGTCATGGATTTTGAGGAAGACACCAAAGTTCCACTCATCCTTGGCAGACTTTTCTTAAACATTGCCAATGCTGTCATTGACGTAAATGAAAAATCTTTAAAACTTCGAGTTGGAACTGAGGAGGTCACCTTCAATGTCGACAAACTAATGAAACAACCTATGGGAGAAGACCTTGGTCTTGTAGATTCTCTGCAGGAAATCATTGAAGAACACCTGGAAGAGATCCTCACAGTAAGTAGCACTAACTCTCTTCCAAACACGGTTATCACTACTAGAAGACTCTGCCAAGAAGATGGAGGGTTGTGCTCAACTATCTCGGATCCAACATCTGCATCTTAGGAAGTACTATTTCCTTTGAAGAAATCCAGCATTCATCCCAACAACTCTATCATGGCTGCTCCGCTTGGATATGGCACACCTGTCACTCTCTTAAAAAGGAACCTAACTCCTGAAGTGCCCGATTCTAAAAAGGAACCCAACTCCTGAAGTGCCTGATTCATCTCTCTCAAAAGACCAAAATCTGAAGACTCTCGAAGAGATGGAGTCAATGCTGAATCCACCTTCTCCAAAATCTGAAAGATCAAATCCAGAGATCACTATCAGCACATCTTCTTCTGCTCAGTTACAGAGATTTGCATTCACTAAGAACAACGATGTCATAATCACTAAAGACAATGCAATCTCTCACTCTTCAAAAGCAAAATACGAGCTAAGAAAAGATGAGTTCTCCGATAAACCAGAATGGGTTGAAAGAGCATTAGCCGACAGTCCAGAGATCCCTGCAAAGATTATGAATTTCAAACGAGATTCGATGAGCTTAAAAGAGATGAAATTGCAAGGATGAAACCTTCCATAGATGAACCACCAGAATTGGAGCTAAAGGAACTACCCTTGCACTTAGAATATGCTTATCTTGAAGGAACCTCGCACTTACCCATTATCATATCCAAAGAACTGAAGCCAGAACAGAAAGCAAGACTTATTCAAGTGCTGAAGTCACATAAGAAAGCAATTGCTTGGAAGATTTCTGACATTCAAGGGACCAGTCCGAACTATTGCACTCACAAGATCTTAATGGAAAACGACTTCAGACCATCAGTCAAAAGGCAGAGGAGAGTCAACTGAAAGATTCAAGAAGTGGTTAAGAAAGAGGTTATCAAACTCTTGGATGCTGGCCTGATTTACCCTATTTCTGATTCCCCATGGGTCAGCCCAGTTCAAGTGGTCCCAAAGAAAGGAGGAATGACGGTTATCGCGAACGAAAACAACGAGTTGATTCAAACACGATCCGTCACCTGTTGGAGGGTGTGTATTTACTATCGTAAACTAAATAAATCCACTCTTAAAGATCACTTCCCTCTACCATTTATTGATCAGATGCTAGAGAGATTATCAGGGAATGAATTCTACTATTTTCTTGATGGATTCTCCGGCTATTTTTAGATTCCCTTGATCCAAAGGACCAAGAAAAGACAACACTCACATGTCCATATGGAACTTTCACTTACTGACGTATGTCGTTTGGTTTATGTAATGCACCCGCAACATTTCAGCGATGCATGGTGGCAATTTTCCATGACATGATTGAACAATGCATGGAGGTATTCATGGGCGACTTTTCCGTCTTTGAAAATTCCTTTTCTACTTGTCTTTCCAACTTGGATAGGATGCTTGCCCGATGTGAAGAATTAAACCTCGTTCTAAACTGGGAAAAATGCCATTTCATGGTAAAAGAAGGAATAGTTTTAGGACACCGCATTTTCAAAAGCAGGAATTGAAGTTGACAAAGCTAAAGTTGAAACTATCTCAAAGCTTCTTCCACCAACTTCTGTTAAAGCCATTCGAAGTTTTCTAGGTCATGCTGGATTCTACCGTCGTTTCATCAAGGATTTCTCCAAGATCTCTCGACCCATGACTCATCTCCTTGAAAAAGATACTCCGTTTGCTTTCACAGAAGAATGCTTCTAAGTTTTTAACTATTTGAAAGATCAGCTTGTACATGCACCGATTATGATTGCCCCAGATTAGAGCCTTCCATTTGAGATCATGTGCAACGCTGATGCGTCACCAGCGGTCGGTAAGGATTTTACCCTTGTCGTTGCACCGGCTACTGGCGATGGCGATCAGTGGGTGTTTTAAATTTGTAATTGCGGGGCATAAGTTTTCCCTAACAATGCTAATCCTAAGGGTGAGCAAGTGGTAGGTATGACCTAGAGTCGTTCTTCAAACCGACTGAATTGAAACTAAGGCGTGGCAGATGAGGGCTTTCAAACTAGTGAAGGGTTTATAAAATAGTGGGGGAGTTTTGGTTTTTATTACTAACTTAGGAAAGTAAATAAATGAAAGCGAAATAAAAATAAAACGTAAAGCAGATAAGATAAAGATAGTGTTTGCTGAGACTTCGTTAATTAAGTTATGGGATGATATTTGGAGAAAATGTTTTGAAAGATATTAGTTAATTATCATTCTTGAATACTTGTATGTAAACACTAGATTCCCTACTAATTAAAGTTCCATTAGCATGTCACACCGGGAGCTAGATTATGGTAACATTATAAAGTATTTAGAACAATAAGAAAAATCTTAATCATGGTTTAATAATACTTTTATATGAACGGGAACAAAATCTAAAGGTACTAGACAAAACTGAATCATATAACGATTCCTCGTCATCCTAACAGATTCATATATTTTAAAGGTTCATTTATGACTTTAAACCAGCCCTTGCTTAAGACTACCCAATAAATCCCCTAATTATCCACAGCGTTCCTCCTTTAAAGTGGTTCCGCCGCTTCACACCTTGGCCATGTCTTGTCCTACGATAATCCCCCATGTAGCCTTGCGGTTCTATAGTTTCATACCTTTGACAAATTATATTGACACAAATGACTGACTACCTTTTAATTGGACGTCGTTAAAAAGGCAAATTAATCACGTTTATTGGTGGAAAGGCGATAGATTAATTTGAAGCTTAAAAGTCTATTTAGAAAGTTTAATTAAACTAGGTTTCTCATTTTATATATTAGTCCGTAATATAACTACCTTCGGTCATTACTCGACTTCCATACATTTGTACTCCACCTTGAAGTGTTTTCAGTACTATATCAAATAACAGTCGAATATGGGCCGTCATATTACTTCGTAATATTGTACCATTTCGTAATATGACTACCTTCGGTCGTTCCTCAACTTCCATACATTTGTACTCCACCTTGAAGTGTTTCCAGTACTATATCTAGTAACAGTCGAATTGGGGCCGTCATATTACTTTACAATAATTAGGACCGTTTATATTTTACTACTATGAGATCCTAAGGCAACAATCAAACAAGAACATGCAATAAGACGATCAAAGAAATACTACCGATCTTTAATATTTAATTATAAATCATCCCATAATTAACTAATTACATCGCAAGCAAACACAACAAGTATACTACTCTCTAATCATGGCAATAACTAAATCTAGCATAATCAATATAAACATAATTCATTAAGATAGATAAGGATATAAAGAACCAGGATTAAATGCGAGAGAGAATAGACTTGAATTAATTGACACATTTCTGAGCGTACACCGAAGATTACAACACGTTCCTTACTTTCGTTCTATTCTAAACAAGTTTCCTAAACTAGCCTAACTAATTTGGAATAAGAAAATAAAAGGAGAAAGTAGAACTAATAATTAGAGAGTATTATTAGTCTAAAAAAAGTATGGAAGGTGTTTTTCCTAAGAAATGTGTGAATGGTGTATGAAAGGTGTGTCTTGAAATGAAGCCATGAGACACCTATTTATACTTGAAATTTGGTGCATTTTAGCAATTAGAAGCACATGTTAGCAAAAGGTGGTAAAGTTGCTAGCACATGTACCCTAAAGAGAGAAAAGGTCTAACACGTGTACCCTAAAGTTGCGGAAAAGGTCTAGCACGTGTACCAGACGAGTACGAACAAGGAAGAAAAAGTAGCCGGGGGAAGGGGGACAGGCAGCCGGCGCCGCCTCTCTAGCAGCCGGCGGTGGCTGCATGGTGGCTGGCAACGGCTGCCACCATACCGCCCCGGTTTGCCGTCTTTCGCTTTGTTTCTTAAATTGCGCGTATCTTCTTCGTTATGCGTCCGTTTTCATCGATTCTTTTTGCGTTGGATTCGTCTTTCAAAAACAAAGACTTTGATAAAAAGAAATCCCTAAAATGCATCTCTGATCTTTAGATGTCTCGTACGCATCGTTTGAATCTTCTGGCGTACGTAGAATCTTCATTCTTCATCAGTTTTTGCTAATTCTTCTTCTATTGGATTCTTTTTTTGAAAACGAACATCTTGGATAAAATGGATCTTGGTGATGGGTACTTTGTCTCTAAATCTTGTTTCAGATGTCTTGAATCTTCAATTGCATGTGAAATCTTCGTTTTTCGTTCCTTTTGCTTGATTTTTCTAGTGCAACTTCATTTTGACCTTCTTGGTAAAGTTTCATTGATTTGTACATTATCTGAGTTTATTTGCCAAGTATTGTTCCAGAATGAGAGAGATATCGGTAGTAAAAACATGACTTTTTACGCGATATCAAGTATCCCACACTTAGAACTTTGCTTGTCCTCAAGCAAACTCGAATTTCAAGCATGCTTAGAAATAAGTAGATAATAAAATATTTCGAGGCGGAACTTTTTACTGATGGGGGTTTTGGAAAAGTAAAATATTTGTGCTTTTGAAAAAGTAGGGTTGTAATCTTTGGGAGCATGCTTTTGATCTTTGATCTTGGATACAAGACTAGTCGATCCTCTCACGGTGGTCTCTCCAATCACTCAAAGTGTTTAGGGTTTCCTATTCTAATATTATCAATCACTCAGAACATCAGTCATGTATCATTTATCGTCATAGGCTTGATCGAGAATCAAATCGTTACCTTTTAAGTGAGCGCGAAGTCGATCAAGCCACAATCATTCTAGGAGGAGTGATGTAGGGTTTTTGAAGTGGAGTGTTGGTGATATAAGAGGGGGTTGTGTTGGCTTTTCATAGGTTTATTTTTTTGTGAAGAGGAAAGCTGGAATTTTTTAGAGGATTGACACATTTTTCTCATGATTTTTGGTAGGAGTCTTTTTCTCCATTTGACTTTCTTTTCTTCGAATTCTTTTCTTTTGATTTTTTTTCTTCGACGTCATATCGTTGTAGCTTCTCTTCTTTCATCTTTGGAACTTACTATGAAGTTTGATTGATGCTTTCGAGAGGGTAGGGATAACATATTTCTTTTTGGGTGTTGACCAATTACTTTACGTTTACTTCAATATTTTTCATATATATCATTCTTTACTTTTCACATAAAGTTATAAACCAAACTTCTTTGACAATGTTCAAGAGTTTTAAATTAATAACACGTAATTGTTAACTAAAATAATACGCTCTAATAGGTAATTATAAAACTTTATTTTATATATAAAATTAAGCATTCAGCCCGTGCGATGCACTACCATTCATATAATACCATTGAATTAGTTTGTATGTTATTATGTTTAAGTTTGAATACATAACACAATTAAATTAATTTGTAAGTTATTATGTTAAGTTTTAATACATTTGTTGAGTCTATGCAATGCAATGTAATTTATCAAAATAAAAATTAATCATATGTTTTTAGGTTTTCCACTATATCTTAATATTGTTGAAAGTTTAAAATTTATTAGTAAAATTCAATAGTATTATATACCAAAATGTAAAGAAAATAATCAATTTCAAATATCTTTATTAAAACTAATTTTCTTAAAACATCGTAGTTGATGATGATAATATTTGTTAAACGCAATGTATAAGATATGGATTAGAAAATGAATCTTTTTTTTTTTTAATGTTGGTAACAAATTGTTATATGTTAAATATAATAATATAGGAATTTTAAAGGCTATTATAATAAAGTATAATTGATAATTGATAAATAATAGTGTTAGTAATTAATAATCAAGGTTTTTAAGTAAAAAATATATGATGATGTGGCAAGTTAGGAGCTTTTCTAAAGAAAAAGGAAATGTTACGATGTGACATGTCTAAGAATCAAGGAAAAATATTTGTTTTATATGTGTGTGTGCGATAACTTTTAAATTACATGGTTTTTATACATTTAAACGTAACAAATTACATATAAATGATATTTAATGCTCATATTATTGTCAAACAAAAGTTAAAATCTCAAAAATGCATGTTAAATTATAATATATATGAAGTGTTCACATGTTCACAAATCAAATGTGCACATGTGAAGGGAAAATATAAATCTGATTTTAAAGGTTATATTAAGGTTTTATCAAACTATTTTTCTTTTAACCTTAATCTAAAACAATGTTCACACGTGATTGAATCATTAAACAAGTGAAAATTCCTATAATTTAAAATTCTCGTAGTTATGTACCTTTTGTGGTTCTCATTTGAACTTTTGACATATATACATACATACATACATACATACATACATACATACATACATACATATATATATATATATATATATATATATATATATATATATAGGAATGGGATCCTGTGAAAACAAGGAGATAAAAAAAATGAAAACACATCTCCACAGTTGAGACATAGTTTGTGACAACAGATCTAGCTTGAAAATAGGACTGGTGTAGTTGTTATCATGTTTGTACATTGGTTTAGATTTGTAAATAAAAGATATTAGTTTGCTATTAATATTTGTTAAATATATTAATGTTGTTAAAGTGTTAGATACATATCGAAACAAACTAAAGTCTGAATTGCGAGTCGAGATCTCAAGTCGCAACGAGTTGAGCTGCGAGATGAGAACTGAACTCGCAAAGGCAATGAACTCAACGAGTCGAGACGAGTTACGAACTGAGACAAGTCAATGGGCTGACTTGGGCTGCGAATCGAACTGGACTCGCAGGTCTAGTGGTTGCGAGTTGACTAAAGTTTATATGTTCGATTTGGTTTAACCTAAAGGAGAACTTTTGCATTTGAATTAGGCTCCCGCGAATTCAGCAATCCAGAGAAAAACATTACTAATGGCTAGGCTTTGACGGTTTACGGGTAAAGCAAAGTATTAGTCATTTAAACGTGAACTTAGTCGTTATAATATTAAAGATAACGTGTATTAAGGGATTTCGCACCTTAATACTATAGATAATGAAGTTATCAATCCTAGAAATAGGGACTTACAAATGGTATCAGAGCTTTCGGGCTAACATACGATTGATTTCAAGGTTTTTGTGATAATAACTATTAATTTCAGACCGTTTTTGTTTGCATTGAGTACATATTTACGATCAAAATCACTCTATGGACGTGTTTGGGTTGGTTTACGGTTGAAATTTCTAGTTTCAATCGTAAAATACCTAAAAGTTTCGATTTTGTGGTTTTTCAGCTGTTTTGCGAACTGAGATTAGGGTTTCAGCTATGTCTGCGAACCGAGTTGAACTTGCGAATCGAACTGAGTTTTGAGAGTTGAACTAAGCTGCAAACTGAGATGTCTTGCGAATCCAGATCACTTGCGAACTGACATCCACTGTGATACAAACTGAGATTGGTGAACTGAGGTTTGCGAATCGAGCTGAGATTAGGAATTAAGCTGAGTTGCGAATCGACATTGTGAACTCGCAAAACAGTCTGAATTTTTTTAAGATGTCTGATTTAAGTAAAATGATTGAGATGGAACATGAGGTTGGAAAATCTAATGTTCCTCCTGAGCTCTTTTGGCCTCATCTAAATCAATTTGAGGCTCTACAACCTTCTTAATCTTTCTTTCTTCTTTCAATTTTCCCTTACCTTTGTCCTTTGAATCAATCTTTGGAAGATCAGACTTAGGTTTGGGTGATGATGAGGGTTCTTCAATAATGACAGGGAGTAGAATAGATTTTGGTGTAGTTGTGGTGACAGTGGTTGTTATGAAAGTTGTGGGAATACTTGAAGTATTGACAGGGGTTGATGTAACAGTGGTTGACTCTGTGATAACAGGGGTAGATACCTCAACAGTGGTAGAAACCAAACTGCTAACAGTGGTTATAGGTTGAGATGTAACAGGAGTATTTTTCTTGGCAGAGATAGACTTTCTGAATGGAATTGATTTCTTTCTATTATAATTCTTCTCTCTTACCTCCTCTTTAGCTTCAGATTTGAACTCTAAACACTCCCCCTCAACCTCTACATTTCCACCTTTCATCTCTGTTTCAACAGATTTATCAAACACCATCCTATCACTGAAGCTCACTCTTTTGCCCATGTCAATATTTTCTCCCATAACATCCCAGAAATACAAATTAGCCACAGCCTCAAAAGGTAATCCTTTGTTTAATGGAAAAACATTCAAAGCTGGACCTCTTTGTGCATTATCATCTGTCACATTCTGACTTGTTTGCACATTTCCACCCACATATACCACCATTTTTCTATCAAGCTCAGCATTCACCATTTCATCATCCATGCCTTCATTAACCACATAATCTGAAACATTCAATTCATCCTCAACATTTTCATTAATCTCAGATGTATCCATGAAGCTAATACCACCTGCACCTCCATCATTATCATCATTATTCCCATCAGAACCATCATTATCATCTCCCTTATCTTCAGGCACATTATCATTCCCTTGATCTTTATCTTTTCTCTCCCCCTTGCCTGAAGATTTCTGTAATTCTGCAGCAGGCTGTAAGACCTGTAACACAACATCCTCTACCACAGCCAATCTGGTTTTCAAATCATTGATTTCCTCCTGCTGCTTCTTAATCAATGCATCCTGGGCAGCCAACTTAAGTTGTTGCTCCCTTCTCAACTCTCTTTCCCTCTCAAATTTTGTCCATATCAGCCTGACATCATGTACCAAATCATCAATCGTCAATTCCTTAGTTATATGACTAGCCTCATCAATTGGAGTGTGACCTCCTAGATGACTCATTGACTACATCTGTCACTTGCCCTGCAAGATGTTCAGATGCCCCTTGATTCGTGGTACTGGCACCTTCATTTGACTCATTACCCATAGGTTCATCAAACAAAGTTGCCTCTGGTTGGGTCTTATTGATGTTACCACTGTCCTGTCCTTGCAGTGGGCTAGAAACAGTAGTGGCAGCCCTTCCAGAATGAACATTTTCATCAAGTATGTTCACCTGTTGTGATTGATCATTTGACTGAGACTGTGGAGAAACAGGAATCTCCATAGCCTGTTTAGTTTTCTTGGACTTTTTGGTTTTGCTTTGGGTAGACTGTTGGTTCCCTTGTTTTCTTTTTGTGCCACCTCCTGATGTGTGTTCAGAACCAACTGGTTTTGTTGTCCTGTCATCATTTGGTCCAAGTGGTGTTGGTAATACACCACCAGTGGCAGAAGGAGCAACTAACATTGTAGAAAACAATGCAGTTTCCTTCTTGGAAAAAGTGTTTTGATATTGATACATGGCCCTAATAGTCTTTAAAGATAAAGTAGAACTAACTATTACACTTTTATCTGCTGGCAAATTTGGCAACTGCTTATTCAACAAAAGTTGAACAAATCTAGGGTACATAATAAATGTATCACCCTTTACATTTTTGATCATATTATCTAAGATGAACCTAGACATATTAAATTTAAGACCCTGTGCCAAGCAGATTATAGGATATGCAATACTAGAACTAAATTCATTAAAACTAGTCCTCTTTTGAGATAAACATACCAGAAAAGTATGAATGTAGAACTTCCATTGAGGACAGAACCATGATTTCAAGAACGTATATTCAGACCTTGCTTTTCCAGCACCTTCATAACCCATATCTTTTATTCCTTGAAATAGATCCTCTCTTGACAATTCCAGAACTCCCCCTTCATCATCAAACTGCAGAAGTTCTCTAAGAACAATCTCAGTCACCATTACTTTGTTTCCCTTGACAGTGGAATGAATGTGAGTAATGCCATTAACATTCCCTTCCTTTGCATTCTTCCAGAATTCTTGAATATGAGATCTGATCAATCTTGGAGCGACATTAAGAGCATATGTAACTGGACAGTTACTCAAGAAATCAATAATCGGATGAAAGTACTCATCTGTGACTTCTTTATCCAAGAAAGCCCTCATGTTGTGTTCAGAATGAACACTCAAAGTAGAATTACCAGAATCAGATGAAGATGACGATGCCATGAATGAAAGTAATGAAAGAAAGAAGAGTGGTTTACAATGAGGAAACACAAACGAGAGCGGTTATTAAAGAGTTTTGAGAATTTTGAAAGCGTAATTGGAAAAGTGAAGTGTTTGGGTACTTATGTGATGACAGTGCCAAGCCCTAGTAAATAGAACTAACAGTGGCACTGTCAGATATGCACTAACAGGGGCACAACTTAACACTTAAGCCCAACAGGGGTTCCTCACTTGATCAAATTCAACCATTAATAACCCTCAATAAAGCCAACAAGGGTACTAGTACTAGCAGGGGTACACTAGAACTAGCAGGGGCGTAGACTTCATAAACTAACATGATTTTTTTTTTAATCAAAAAGAAAAATCAACAAAGAAAACATTAGACTCCAGCTCTCCTAATGTCTCCTGACAGTGGCTTAATCTTGTAATATGAAACTAAGAAAAACAACCAGCAGGGGTTAAGCTACACAAATATACAGCAGAGGTTGAAAGTACATTGACAGTGGCATAAGTAAACTAACAGTGGAACCAACTGTTATCATGATGAAGCTAACAGTGGCAACACTTGACCCTGTCACACACAATATACTTCACCTCTGTTAGTATTAAATCCTGACCAAAACACTAAGTGAGATTGATCATACCAATATTAGATATCAAAAATGTAAACCTTCCTACATCAAATGATTTGGTAAAAAGATCTGCAAGTTGATTATCAGTATGAATTTTGAAAATATGAATCAATCGTTTATCATAATAATCTCTTATAAAATGATATCTGATTTCAATGTGTTTGGTTTTTGAATGCTTAACAGGATTTTGTATGATACTAATAGCAGATGTATTATCAATGTAAATAGGAGTGTTCATGAAAGTCAAACCATAGTCCATCATTTGATTCTGAATCCAGAGCACCTGTGCACAACAACTTGATGCTGCAACATACTCTGCTTCTACTGTAGATGTAGACACTGTGGTCTGCTTCTTGCATTGCCATGACACTAGCCTATTTCCAAGAAATTGACATCCTCCACTAGTTGATTTTCTATCCATGTTCTCACCACCATAGTCACTGTCTGTGAAAGCCTTTAGCTCAAAATCTGATCCTTTAGCATACCAAAGTCCCAAATCTGGTTGACCTTTCAAGTATCTAAAGATCCTTTTCACAGCATACATGTGTGACTGCTTTGGATTGGTTTGGTACCTAGCACAAAGACACACTGCAAACATAATATCAGGTCTATAAGAAGTTAAATACATCAAAGAGCCAATCATTGACCTGTACAAGTGCACATCTACTTCCTCCCCCTCAGGATCAGAATTAAGATGTTTGTGTGCCTCCATGGGAGTGCTAGCTATCTTTACATCTTTATTACCAAATTTATTCAAAATATCTGTCACATACTTCCCTTGGTTAATAAAGATTCCATCTGTCTTCTGCTTAACCTGCAACCCTAAAAAGAAAATGAGTTCTCCCATTGAACTCATCTTAAACTTCTTATGCATTACTTCCTCAAAATCTTTACAAAATGAATCACTTGTAGATCCAAATATAATATCATCGACATAGACCTGTACCAGCAAAATATCTTTCTGAATCCTCTTGATAAACAAAGTCTTGTCAATAGTACCTCTCTTGAATCCATTCTTAAGAAGATACTCAGATAGTGTATCATACCAAGCTCTTGGTGCTTGATGTAAACCATACAAAGCTTTCTTCAATCTGCACACTCTATCTGGATATGTTGGATCTTCAAACCCTGGAGGTTGGCATACATACACCTCATCATCAATTAGACCATGAAGAAAAGCACTCTTTACATCCATTTGATAAACCTTGAAACCCTGATAAGATGCATAAGCTAAAAACAATCTAATAGCTTCTATCCTAGCAACAGGGGCAAAAACATCATCATAATCAATTCCTTCTTCCTGTGTATACCCCTGTGCTACCAACCTGGCTTTATTCTTGATGAAAATTCCTCTCTCATCTCTCTTGTTCTTAAAAATCCACTTGGTGCCTATAGCTCTCTTTCCTTTTGTTAAATCAACCAAATCCCATACATCCTGCAGCTTGAATTGTAGCAATTCTTCTTGCATGGCTTCAATCCAGCTGGGATCTTTGAGAGCTTCCACTGCTTTCTTTGGTTCCATCTGAGAAAGAAAACAAACATATAATGAAGTATGTAAATCTTCTTCTCTTATCTTTGACTGCTGTCTGGTCAGAACATGTGAACCAATGTCACCAATGACCAAATCCAAGGAATGATCTTTATGAACCAGATACTTAGATGTGGATGTATCAAGCAATTCTCTTTCCAAATTAGGACCCACAAGATTATCCATTTCTGATTCTGAAAAAGAATCTCTTTCCTTTCTTTCTTTTGAAGGCTTTGGAGTTGTTTCAGAATCTGACAAAGAAGTTCTTTCCAAAACTTGAAATGGTGGACTTTGTTCAAAGTTCTTTGATGATCTCTGCTCTTCATCTGATAATCCAGGTATCTCTAATTCACTTTTTGAATCCTCATGTGAACCCCTTAAACCATGTGTACCCTTATCTGAATCATCCTTTGCAAATGATCCATTTGTTTCTGAAGTTAATCCTTCAGTTTCTGTTTGATCCTGTTGAAAGACTGCTGGTGGATCTGGAGACCAAATTGGAAATAATACATACTCCAAGTCATCCTTTGTAGACTGACTTGAGCTGCCGTCTCCATTTGCATCATCACCTGCACTTGTACCTGCACTAGTAGACAAATCTGGATATCTAAAAGCATGGGTTAGTGCATCAATATCAAACAATACTTCTGGACCTTTTCCTTCTACATTTGGTGTATTTTCATTAAAGGTCACATCCATGGTCTCCTCTATGATCCTAGTCCTTTTATTAAACACTCTATAAGCCTTGCTTTGAATAGAGTATCCAACAAAGACAGCCTCATCTACCTTACTTTGAAACTTACCTAGGTGATCCCTGGTATTTAAGACAGTACAAGGACATCCAAATGGTTTTAAAAAGCTAACCAAAGGTTTTCTCTTAAAGAATAACTCATAGGGTGTCTTGTTATGAGGTTTGACTATCAAAATCCTATTCAAAACATAACAAGCAGTGCTGACTGCCTCTGCCCAAAAAGACATTGGAAGTTTAGCATCTGCTAGCATGCTTCTAGCAGCCTCAATTAGTGTCCTATTCCTCCTTTCAGCTACTCCATTTTGTTGTGGAGACCTAGGGGCACTAAACTGTCTTTCTATACCTTTCTCCTTACAGAACTTATTCATCTCATGATTCTTAAATTTTTTCCCATTATCACACCTGATGATCTTAACCTTTTGATTAGTTGAATTTTCAATCCTAGTTATGAAGGATCTAAGTGTTTCACCTGTCTCATCCTTGGTTCTAAGAAAGAATACCCAACTCACCTAGAATAGTCATCAGTTATCACCAAACAGTAATTTCTTCCCTTGACTAGCTACATTGGTAGGGCCAAACAAGTCCATATGTAACAGGTGTAAGGGAGTGGTATTTGTATTCACAAGCTTGGTCTTATAAGAAGTCTTGTGTTGCTTGCCTTTGAGACAAGCTACACAGTGGTCACTACATTCAAATAACTTTTCAGGTAAGCCTCTCACTAGCCTATTCCTAACAAGTTTATTCATGGTCTTGAAATTCAAGTGACACATCCTCCTATGCCATAGGTCAGATTCAGAAATAGTAGCTTTAGATATAAGACAGTTAACATTTTGAGATTCCATCTTGTTTAAATCACTACAGTATACATTATTCTTTCTTGGAACTCTCATTAAAATTTTATCTTCAGGTATTTTGAGTTTTTCAGAAAGTATAATGCATTCTGTGTCAGTGAAATAAACAGGATTTTGCTTATCTATGATTTGACTCACACTTAGAAAATTATATCTCAATTGTTCAACATAATAAACCTCATTGAAAGTGAGCTTACTGCTTTTTACCTTGCCTTTACCTGTGATTTTTCCTCCTTTAGGATTACTGCCAAATGCCACATCTCCTCCATTAAAAGCTTTAAAATCCTGCAGTTTCTCCCTATCTCCAGTCATGTGCCTTGAGCATCCTGAATCAATATGCCATAAGCTTGGCTTGCCCTGCACATATAAAAAGAGAAATAATTAGTTTCTCTTGGGAACCCAAACCAATCTGGCTTTGGGTTTCCCTTGAGCATTTTTGACATCAACCCTCTTAAAGGTGATTGATCTCAATGCTTCATTGATTTTGGACACTTTTGATGTAAATGCATTCTTATGTCTCCAAAAACAATCTGCTTTAGACCTGACAGGGGTTAATGGTCTGACAGTGGTCACCTTCAAATTCGTATTTATTACCCTGGCAGTGGTAGCTTTACTTGGTATAAACATTCTTTGCAAATGCTTAATACCGGTCAAACCCTCCCCTGTTCTTGTCTTGCCTCTGTTAGCCTCTGACAGTGGCACTGCTGCAGTATTAACAGTGGCTGCAGCCTTGCCTCTGTTAGGCTGATTTCTCAACACTTGTTCTGTACCACTGTTCCTATTATTTTTAGGATTATGGTAACAGTCCTGTTGAAGATGATTATACCTACCACAAATAAAACATGATTTTCTTTTCACATATTCAAACCCATTACCCAGTCTTTGTGACACCAATTGATTCCAATTCCTTTGATTCCCTCTAGGTGTAGGTTTGATTATTTTATTTGCAGAAATTTCATCATGTTTGCTAGCACACTTAACACATTCAGCCTTTATATTGGATGCCTGATTAACCTTGTTATTCACATAACCTAGACCAGTTCTAGATTTGTTAGTCCTATTCACTTGTTCAAGCTGAACCTTAGCTTTCTCCATGAACAACTTCTTACCTTCTTCTAGTTTATCACTCTTAAGTTCTGAAACTAGACCAGTAATGGGCTTAACACAACCATCCATAGAATTACCACTAGATGAGCTATCACTATCACTCTCATCTTCCTCAGTCCAATCAGATATTTCCACTTTATCAAAATTTATATTATCCGCACAATTAACTACTGGATCTACCTTTTTAATCTCCTCTGACACACCTACCTTAAGTTTTTCTAAGTCAAAATCAATTTTAGATGGGAAGTAAGTATGATTATAAGGTGGGGGTACAACATTAAGATTGTAACCTAATCCAGTTTTCAATTTATCATGAATTTGAGACTTGATTAAGTTTTGAACACCTTTTGAAGCATTTTCCAATTCGTCAACTTTCAACTTTATTGACTCTTTATCAGAAATTGCCTCAGCCAACTTGGCACTTAGCATATCAACTTTTGATTGTAAAGCTTTCTTTTCCCAATTCAGATATTTATTATCTAAGTGAAATTGTGATTCATTCTTTTCAAAAGCTTTAATTTGTTTTTCAAGATTTTCAATAGCTAAAGTTGCATGTTGACTTTTGACCTCAAAAGCTTTCAACTCATTGCACACAACAACATTATGATCCCTGTAAAATTTAACCATTTTCTTACATTCAGGAGAACATAATTTAATTTGTACCTCATGTGGAATGTCTGAAGGTTCTGGTTCTTCTGTGACAGCCATCAAAGCTTGATTTTTTACCACAAGCTCTTCTTGATCACTCCAGTCAAAGCCTCCCATTCCATCCTGTGCTACCAGTGAGTCTGAAGTGGTGTTCTGTACAGGTACCAATCTTCTTTGAGGACCAGAACTATTTCTCATAATTCCATTAACAGTATTCTGTGATCCTCCATCCTATGTGTTCCTGCATTCTCTTGCAAAGTGACCCAACTTGTGGCAGTTAAAACACTCCACCTTGCTCTTGTCAAAACCAGCTACACCATCTCTCTTGAATGTAAAGTTTCTGTTACCAGACCTCTGCATAAACCTTTTTGCCCTTATGGTGATCATAGCCATTTGCCATCTCAAATCCATCTCCTCAAGATCCTCTTCACTGACCTGCTCCAAATCTTCTGTAGTTAATGATGAATTCACATGGCTAGCAAAGAATGCTTCTAGTAGATTATCATTAGCACCAGATGTGCTACTACTTCCAGTTTCACCAACAGACACAAAAACAGTATTATTAGAGCTACCAGTGGACTGTTTTATAGCCAAAACCTCAGGCTCAAAGTTTCTCAGATCATTGTACAGATCCTCAATTTCCTTCTAATCAAGATCTGCACTTTGTCTAAGTCCCACAGTGTACATGTTCCATTCTGTACCAAGTGATCTTAAAAATTTTCTATTAAGATCATCCTTGTCTATCTTAACATTGTGATTTTCAAGATCTCCTACTAGTTTCTGAAACCTATCAAAGGTTTGAGTTAAAGTTTCTGACTTTACTCCAGCAAAGTTCTCAAACTGTTGTTTGAGAAGAGACCTCTTGTTCTTCTTTGTATTATCATTACCTCCAAACCTTGTGACTATTGCTTCCATGAGTACCTTAGCATCTACACATTTATCAAATTTCTTTTGATACTCATTGGGAATTGACAAGAGTAATGTACTCAATGCCTTCCATTCAGTGGCTCTTTCTTTTCTCTCAGCATCTGTCTTGGGTGGTGGTCTCTCCAATTTTTCACCATCTGGACCCTTTGGATAATTAGGTCCATTGATAACCACCTCCCACATCATATAATCTGTGAGTAGCATGTACTGCCTGATTCTTGTCTGCCATAACTCAAACTCATCAGGTTTGAGCATAGGAATCTTCGTGGCCTGTATTCCTTCCATCGTTTCAGTAGACATCTTAGTATTTGAAGAGAAAGCTGCAAACTTTAATAGAATTCTTCAAGATCAAAGCAATATCTAGCTCTGATACCACTTGTTGATCCCAATCTGGATCTTAATATGTATTACTTTGATTAATTATTAATAAGCTTACGGAATAGTTTATTAATAACTTGAAGAACTAAACTTGTAACACAGAATATTAATCAAAAGCTTCAATATTATTATCAATAATACGAACACACAATTGTGTTAGGGTTTACAACCTTGAAGCTAATAACTAGAAATTCATCTGTCCTCTAGGGTTTTACAGGATCTCTATTTATATCACATAGAGTCCTTTACATAATCAAACTATTATGGAAATTCTATCTATTCCATATTTCTCTCTAACCGACTACTAACAGTGGTTGAGTTATACACTAACAGGGGTAGTACTCATATATTACCAACAGTGGTTAAATACTTAATACAAAATACAAACTTATACCAACAGTGGCACTGTTAGACTAATTCTAACTGACAGTGGCACTGTCAATATAAAACTAACTAACAGTGGTAGACTTCTTCTAGCAGTGGCACAGTACTTGTCTTCTGAGCAAATCTGGCAGTGGCTCAGGACTCAACATAGATGAAGATATCGATGACTCAACCAATTCTGAAGAAGAGATCCCTTATAAACATAAGGACAATCCGATGTTCAGACCTCTATAGAAAAAGAAGAAGAAAAAGGTTGGAGTTTCGGAGGTTGATATTACAGGAAAACGCGAAGCGTGTAGAGGGATTATCGGTTGGTATTTTGACTCTAACCTGAAGCTTTTCACGATTAAAAGGTTTGACGGAGTTCAATATTTTGAGCGAAAGCTTGCAGTGTTCAGTTCTCTACCAAGATATGAGATTCAAGACTTGGCTCGATTACCTTTGAAGAACCCGGGTAATGATTTTGATGGTGGATATGTAGAACATGTAATCAAGACTGAGGTTCGATTAGGGAAGTTTGAGAAGATTAAGCTAAGAAATGGAAAGACTATCAAGTTAAAGGAGAGAGGTCAAAGGACTGGAAGAAGAAGGAGAAAGAAAGTTTATCCAACTTCAAGTGTGTTCAGCAGATTCCACTGAAGACAATGCCATCGGATATTCTGGGAAATATGAAAAGTTGGCACGTGGATTCAGAGACTGGAGAGGCTGTCTGTAACACCCCCAAATTTACTGTTTGGCGGGAGCATAATTTGGGTGTTACTAATCAATAATCAAAGCACACAGATATATAGCAAACAACTCTATATGCGTCGTTTTAACAAAGTATATTAATATTAAAATGTTTACAATAGTTGAACCCGTACATAGCTCATGTTGGATTTAATGAGAGATTTCAATACATAAATACTTGTACAAAATATATTAATGCAAGAGAATCTCTATTGTCTACATGCTGACTCGAGTTATAGTAATACTGAGGGCAGTCCAGATCTACTGCTGAGTACCTGTGATACATGCTAAAATGGGTCACCTAACGCTGGTGAGCTCACAGGTTTGAGTATCAAATAATATCGTATGAACCGCAAGATTTAAGTACTGATTTGCATCCAGCAAATAAAGTTAAAGATAATGTATACAGCCATGAGCACATAGTCTGAGCTTAACTCGAGGGGTCAGGATCACAATCAGTGCCTGAGCGAGGTGCCTCCACGAGTGCCTAATCAACACTCGTCTGAAAAAGTATTAGTACGTCCGTTTACCCAGTTAGTGCTTGCTAACCCGGACGAGGAGGGTCAATCCTATATGATATCATATACTAATATTCACGCTACAACATATTACCAAACTATGGTGACGGAGGGCTTTGAAATGATTAGTTGTATAAACTCATGTAGTATATGAAAATGTTTGTACTTGCGTTCACATGTTAAAATAAGCAATGAATCACACCCCTGAGTAAAAACTGTAAAAGAGGGGCCATAAGACTCACCTGAGTCTTGAAGCGTTTAATCAATAAACGTGAGTTGATTATCCGATTAGTGATTGTCCGAAGACTCATAACCTGAGGGTGTCCACGACACGCGATGGTTATTAATTGATTAGGTATCTTAAAAGACTACCTTTATAGTTGCTCGTCCAACTAGAATGTCCAAATGACTACGATTTGGTTAATTAACTAGAGTTTTGAAAATGTGTACGGCCCGTTGGTGATTGTTTGTAATAATAATCTCAACTATTATTATTATGATTTCGAAGTGTTATACTTAAAAGGTAGGTTCCAATGTGTTTTAGAAGTCGTATCGTATTCGTGTTTGATGTTATACAAGTTTGACACTTGGTGTGAAATGTATTTACAAACTCTAAGTGAGGGGGGTCCGGGGGCAGCGCCCCTGGTAAGTGGGGTTCCAGGGGTGGCAACCCCTAGCGGGGTCCAAAGGGCTGGCCTCTGGTTGGGGTCGAGATGCCAAGTCAGCTCAAAATTTTTTTATTTCTACTATATTGCTTTGGTGAAAAATGCATCTGAACTTGAAATCGGGTGAAATCAAGTGATAAAATTTTAGGTCTCGACACTTAGTAAAATTTGTGTTTTCTTGGTTGTGTTTCATGCGACACTACGTGCGACAATCTATTGTGTCGCAGATCATGTCTGCGACATAAGTCTTTGTGTCGCTAAGTGCGACATCCGCAATTTAACATGACATAAGGTGTTGTGTCGCTATGTGCGACGGAAATAAGTTTTGCGACATAGTATTTTGTGTCGCTAAATGCGACGTTCGAAGGGTTTGCGACATAGTCACGTGTGTCGCTATATGCGACATAAGTGGGGGGTTTTGCGACATAAGGGCTTGTGTCGCAGGTGGCCTGGAGCCTCTACGACACAACGAGCTGTTGGCCGGAATTTGAGCCAGAAACAAGTTTTCCGGCGACCATTTGGTCTGATACTTTTACCCAACCCTTATTTGGATATTTTAAGTTTATATAAACCACAAACAAGTAAAAATAAGTGGAATCGAAGAGTTTCGTGTTTTGTCGAAAAACTTACAAATCGTCGCGCGAGAAATCCGAAAAGGTGGAAATGTAGATCGTGACGCCGTGAATCTTTTTCTCCAAATGTACTTCGAGATTTAAGGTCGTTTTGATGGTGATTTTTGTGGTTGAATAAGGTGATGGTGGTGGTGTTGTTTGAGAGAAAAAGATAGAGGGAAGGAGAAAAGGGAGTGGGAATGAGAAAGTGGGGTGGGGAGGTGGTGACCTCACCCCTTTTTGGGCCGGTTTAGGGAGGGGGCTCACCGAGGTGTGGGTCTCCAATTTTAACTTCCTGCAATAGTGCTCCGTGCGGTGTTCGTTTTCCCGATCGTTCAAATGGTTAAATATTTTTATACGCGTTTAATTATACGTTTTAAAATACGAATATTTATTCGATATTTTACTTGAAGTATTTCACCAAATACTTAATAATCGGGTTTAGAATATAATCTTTGATTTGTTTGCACGTTTAATATTTTGATTGCGTAGTCATTGTTTGTACGATACGAATTGTGTACGAAATATTATTTTGGATAAAATAGAGTCATTTTATTTAATAAAAATTGTTTACCAACATCTGTATTTATTTGGTTCGAATTACATTCGATTTGGATGGCGTACAATTTAATCAAATCGCATAATCGTATATATTCATCAATATATATTTCAATACATTAATTAGCCTAATCCAAACTAATTACATGTATTAACAAAGGATTATGCACAAATCTCCAGTACTAATTTGGCGGGTGTTACATTCTCCCCCTGTTAGGAGAATTTCGTCCTGAAATTTAGCTCGATGTCGCGTTTGATGTAGAGTCAGTGAACAACTGAGGATACTTGAGTCGCATTTGGTCTTCCCGTTCCCACGTGAATTCTGAACCGCGCTGAGAATTCCACCTGACCTAAATGATGGGAATGCGACTTTGTTTGAGTTGTTTGACTTCACGGTCTAGGATTTCAACAGGTTCTTCGACAAAATGCAGTTTGTTATCGACGCGAATCTCATCGAGTAGGGTGCACGCTGCTGAGTTCGGCTGGCAGCTGCAGTCGATATGCTACGGGGCCAATCCTTTCGAGGATCTCAAAAGGTCCAATGTACCTGGGATTTAACTTCCCACGTTTGCCGAATTGGATTACGCTCTTCCAAGGCGATACTTTCAGGAGCACTCGATCCCCAACCTGGAATTCGAGTGGTTTGCGTCTCACGTCAGCGTAACTTTTCTCACGATCACGTCCGGCTTTCAGTCGATATTGGATTTCGAAGATTTTCTCAGTGGTTTCGTGTATGAGTTCAGGACCAGTGAGTTGGCTTTCTCCCACGTCGGTCCAACAGATCGGTGATCGGCACTTACGACCATACAGTGCCTCGAATGGTGCAACCTTAATGCTGGCGTGGTAGCTGTTATTGTAGGAAAACTCGCACAATGGCAGGTGTCTTTCCCAGTTTGCACCAAAGTCAACTACTGATGCAATGCCGAACGTCTGTACGAAGACGGTGCTCGAACAACGATCGTGGGTGTTTTAAATTTGTATTTGCTGGGGTCTAAGTGTGACTTACTGATACTGAACCAAAAGGCTAGTAGATGGTAAGTATGACCTAGAGTCGTTCTTAAAGAGAAACTGAATTGAAACAAAGGGGATCCAATCAATCTTTCTTTTCTAGTAAAGGTTAAAAGAGTGCGTTGGGGGTTTTTGGTTCAGTTAATTAAGTAAACTAATTAAAGCGAATAAAAGATAATTGTAAATCAGATAATGAAAGGAGTATGTGTTGTGAGTTCGTTAGATTATAATGTGGGACGATGACTTATAGGGAAAACGTTTACTAAATTTGGAATGTTCACTAGACATGGTAGTTTGTGGTATAACCGATAGATTCCCTATTAGTCGGTTATCAACTAATATGTCACGAGGAATCACGGTGTCATGATTCTGATCAGACAGACAATGCTCAACTCTCCACACTCTCCTGTGAGGGAGTCAGTGGCCCTTGTTATTGAGCACATTTACTCGTGGGTGAAGGAATAGAGTAGCAAGTCTACAACAAGTCTAACCATTCTTAATACCACAAAGACTATGAGTTTAGCAAACAACTAACTTAGCAAATATGTTCGGACTTAGTTGATCAATCCCTATTAATGAATTTTAAGCATGTTAAGCAAAGGAAAGTGTTGAGGTTTCTTGCGTACCTTACTTTATATTTCATAGGTTAAGGAAAAGTATCGATTTAAGTTGGATTTTAAACTTGCCTTTCTCAATACAATTAACAAATCCCTAGGTTTTCGTAAATGGTTATTTAGCCTATAGCCTACCTAATCTAATCTAAACTAATCTAATCAAAAATGTAAATAAAATTCTGACGGCTTTTTGCATAAAGTTAAACCCAGACCATGTCAGAAAATGCTATGGTAGTCCACAATGTATTTAATCGTTTACCGATGTTTCCATTGTTGATTCAATTGCTTCACGATGTTTACATGATAATGTTGAGTAACTGATCGCTGAACTCAAGTGGTCACTGATCACAAGGATTAAGGGGGAGATTATATAGGAGATTGTTGAGTCATTAATCACTGATAAGTGAAGTCACTGATCATGCTATATGTTCACAGTCTCTGATCTTCTCAATAATGTTCCATGAAGAAAATGATTCAAGTCAAGCTCCTGTTGCTGAAGGTCTCTAAGTCGCTGATCATATGTTAAACCAGTAGATGAAGATCTTATCAAGATAAAAGACTCAACTATGTGTGTCGCTGATACTCATCTATCAGCGAGAGTCTCCAAGTCTTCTTGAGTTCTCTCTTCTGCTGAATAAAAGAAGTCACTGAAGATTAGCTATTCAAGTCATTCTTTAGAGCATGTTAGCTCGCATCGAGAATGAGGAGAATTGATGTTTCTATCAGTGACTGCAGCATTAAATGCCGCATTAAATAAGAAGTTGACATTCGGCGTTATTACGGCGCAGCACGTGTTCGTCGAAACTTGAAAAGAGTAACGTGGAAGCATTTGATTGGTTTATGGTACAAGGTGATATTTCCCAAGACAAAATGTCGTGCCATGATGTATCACATCTCAACTACCTCACCAATCAAGCAGCGACACGTGTCCTTTAGATCCGGAAATTAAGGATTTCAGCGTCTATAAATAGCGTAGTATGTTGTACTTCATTTAGTGTCGATTACTTGTATTGTCACTTGTTTGTCAGTGACTAGTTTGTCTAAGATACAAGTAACACCAGCGAGTGAGCTAGTAGCGTGTTTATCCACTACTAGTTTACCTCAGCGAGTGGGCAAGTTAGCGTGTTTGTTCACTACTGCTCATCTCCTTTGTATTAGCTGTATTGTTTGATTTGGATTAGCTTTGGCTAATCTATTCCGCAATCAACAAGAGATAAATTTTATTAATAAAAGAATTTATCTTTCAGCTAAGAATTGCATCAGCAACTGAACTGCTTATCTTACTTACATATTTGTGTTCATATTGCTGTCACTTTAATACGGTTAAAAAACTTGCTAAACAAGCTAACACATTATAACAGAAAAGTTTTTAATTGTATTCAACCCCCCCCCCCCTTTTACAATTAACTCACTGTCAACGATTCACAATCACTAACATAATAGTGATTAGGGACTCACAATTGGTATCAGAGCGGAGTTGGTTTAAATATAATTAAATCAGATCTGCAATGGAATCGGTTAAATACAGTTGCGTTGATTCTGAGTACCAGAAGGGAAATGACTCCACTACCAAACCACCAGCTTTTGATCCATCTAGAATTGAAACCTGGATGTCCAGGATGATGATGTTCTTAGATCTTGCTGATGATCGTCTTTGTGCTATAATTACTGATGGTCCATACACCCCAACTACTATTGTTCCTGCAGTTGCTGCTACTGCAACTACTCCTGCTATACCTGAAATGGTTATGCCCAAAAGGGAGGAACAGTGGTTAGATGAGGATAAACGTATGGTAAGGCTAGATAAACAAGCTAAAATTTACATAAGCATGGCATTTCCTGATGAAGTATTTGAGTCCATTAGATTGTGCAATACAGCGAAACATATGTGGGATACTCTTAGAAACATATATATTGGAACTCCTGATATAATACGCTGTAGAGAAGTTAATCTAACTCGTCAATATGAACTGTTTGCTATGGAACCCAATGAATCACTGGCATCTACCTATACTAGATATCAAGCTTTAATTAATAAAATGGAAAAAGCAAATATAGGAAAGGACCAGAGATTTGTTGTCGAAAAATTTCTAGAATTACTACTTAGGAAAATCTGGGGAACCATTGCAACATGCATAAGACAAAGAAATGATTATAACTTTCTCAATCTGACTCAAGTTTATGGAATTTTACTTAATTGGGAACAATCTGAGAAACTAGCTGATCAAGGTGAGCACATTCGTGCTGCACTAGGAGGACAAAAGATTTCTAATGCCCTTGTAGCTGAGCTTGATGAAGCTGACCAAAAGCAGAAAGCAAAGCTCACCAAGATGTGCTCTAAGTCTCTGATCGCAGAAGAAGAAGGCAATGTCGCTGATGATCAGTCAAAAGTCAGCTATGACGAAGGACTTGAGAAGCTAGAGAGAGATATGGCCATGATGGTTGCAAACTTCAGAAAGAACAGCAGATTCAACAGATCTGCTGGTGCCTCATCAAATGAGGTTTCTAAACCAATAGGTGAATGCTACAAATGTGGCAAACCTGGTCATTTTGCAGCTGAATGCAGGTCGAAAGCTGTCAACTCTTTCGCTGATCAAAAACCCAGCTTCAGAAATGACAAGTACAACAAGTACAAAGCAAAGTACAAGAAGCTGAAGGAATCGTCCAAGTCAAAGAAGAAGAATAAAGGATTCATTGCTGAAGAAGGATCCATCAGCGACTCTGACTCAACTTCATCATCTGATGAAGAAGAAGCCATGATCTGCATGGATAGGGATTACTGCCTGATGGCTGACGATGCTGCTTTTCATGAAGACATCAAAGAAGTAGCACAGAAATGTTCAGCATCTGGCTGGGATCCAGAGACTCTCTACAAGGTACACTGTTTTAAGTCAGCATCAGCTACTGAAAAAGATTTAATCTTTGAAACTTTAATAGTTGACTTATCAAATGCTCATGACATTCAGAAAAGACAAGAATGTATGATCAGTGACTTAACATCTAAACTTCAACTTCAAGAAGAAAATTTGTTAAAAATAAAGAATCTTACACTTGATCTTGATGCACAAATACATGCAAACCAAAAATGCATTCAAGAAAAAGTAACATTTGAAACTAAATTTTTACAACTCAATGAAGTGATGAAGTCATGGTGTAGATCTGCATTAAAAGTGAATCAGTGCATAAGTAATCAAATCCCAAAACAAGTTAAGGCTATTCTGGGAGGTGATTATGAAACTGCTGCTGCTCTCGCTGATGCAACCAAAGTTGATCAAGTATTCAATCCTGATGAAACATTCTCAGAATTTGTCTTTGAACCAATGTCAATTGTCAGTGAGCCTAAACCAAATTACTTTGTAAGAAGCTCACAGGTTACTAATAGTTATGATATTGCTGCAAGTATTAATGAACTAGAGAAACTAGAAATTTATGAATCAACTACTTGCACTGCTCTTGTCAAAACTATCACTGATGACCAAGAATCTATCAGTGACCTCACTTCTGACACTCCAGTCACTGATGACTTCATTATCAGTGACTTGAAATCAAAGAAGCAAAATGAGGTAGTAAACCTGAGAAATTCTATGTCTTTGTCCAGTATGAACAATAAGTCAATGAAATCTAAGTCCACAAATAAGAAATGTTACAAATGTGGAAGTAGACACCATGTGTCATCAGATTGTTCATCATCACAAGTTTCACTCAGTCAACCATCAGTAGTATGTCAGCATGTGGTATCTGAATGTTCAGCTACATCATTTTCAAAATCACAAATAATCAGTGAGCATTCAGATACTATTGATGCAAGCCTGTGAAAGCCTGAACCAAAGGCTGACCACCATGAACCCATCTCAGGATGGGTTCATCAATTGAACTAATTGTTTGTGTGTGATGCAGGGCATTCTCAGAGAGACAATTTGGTATCTGGATAGTGGTTGTTCCAGACATATGACCGGATGTAAGTCCTTGCTCAGTGACTACCAGGATGAAAGAGGTCCTGATGTAGTGTTTGGTGATAACAACATTGGTAAGACCAGAGGGTATGGGGTCTTGACCAATGGTAATGTTATGTTTAAGAAGGTGGCATATGTTGAAGGACTGAAGCATAATTTATTAAGCATTAGTCAGTTCCGTGATGCCAAAAATAAAGTGCTGTTTGATCATGAAGCTGGAGTTGTTTACAACAAGAATGGAAGCGTTGTCCTGGCTGCTCAAAGGAAAGGCAATACATATCTAGTCAATATGGACTCAGCACAATCAGGAACATGCTTTTATTCCAGAACCGTTTCAGAAGAAAAATGGTTATGGCATAAGCGTCTTTCTAACCTGAACTTCAAGGCCATCAGCAAGCTCAGCAAGAATGACTTGGTAAATGGTCTTCCAAAGCTTACTTATGACAAAGACAAGCTTTGTTCAGCATGTGAGAAGGGAAAGCATCACAGCTCTTCATTCAAAAGCAAATAAACATCTTCAGTGACAGAATGTTTTCAACTGATGCATATGGATCTGTTTGGTCCAGTGAGTTCTCCCAGTCTTGGTGGTAAAAGGTATTGCTTGGTAATTGTGGATGAATATTCCAGATATACTTGGGTATTCTTCCTCAAAGCCAAAAGTGATGCAACACAGGAAATCATATCCTTTATCAAAAAGATGGAAAACTTAAATGACTGTTCAGTTAAACATTTAAGAAGTGATAATGGCACTGAATTTAGAAATGTTGACCTTGAAAGTTTCTGTGATTCAAAAGTATTTCTAAAAACTTCTCTGCACCAAGAACACCTCAACAAAATGGTGTTGCAGAGAGGAGAAATAGAACCTTGATTGAATCAGCAAGGTCAATGCTCATAGATGCTGGTCTTAAGACCCATTTCTGGGCTGAAGCAGTCAACACTGCCTGCTACACTCAGAATATGTCTCTGATTGTCAAGAGACATGATAAGACAGCCTATGAGGTGTTAAGGGGGAGAAAACCTGACATAAGTTTTCTGCATGTTTTTGGCAGTACCTGCTATGTCTTAAACAAAAGAGATCACTTAGGGAAGTTTGATCCCAAAGCTGATGAAGGTATATTTGTTGGTTACTCAATCATTTCAAAAGCTTTCAGAGTTTATAATAAAAGAAGGGAATGTATTGAAGAATCAATGGATGTTACCTTTGATGAATCTTATGATAAATCACTCACTGATCCAAAAGACTATGAAAATCTTATTTTTAATACAATCAGTGATGACAAGCATGAGATTCATCCATCAGATTCTGAAAGGGAAGATGATGTCCCTGAAGGAACTTCTGGCTCTACTTTAGCTATGAATGATTCAGGAACTTCATCTTTGCCCATTGACATCCCATCATCATCATCATCTCATCATCTGCATCAAAATGATAACTCCCACTGTCCTAACCAAAGCTTAAACATTAATCATGCTTCTAATGCTGATGTGTCTGGTGGATCATCTTTGGAAAATCAAGTCACTGCTGAACCTCAGCGAGTGACTAAATAGACTAGACATATTGATAATCAATTGATTATTTGTGATCCACAATCCAAGGTCCAGACCAGATCTACATCTGCTAACTTTTGTTTGTTTGTAAGCTTTGTGTCACTGATTGAGCCCAAGAAAATTGATGAGGCACTCACTGATCATCACTGGATAGCTGCCATGCAAGATGAGCTATCTCAGTTTGAAAGGAATAAAGTATGGAAGTTAGTACCTCAAGTATCTGGGAAATCTGTGATTGGAACAAGATGGGTGTTCAGAAACAAGATGGATGCTGATGGTGTTGTGATAAGGAATAAGGCCAGACTGGTTGCACAAGGTTACTGTCAGCAAGAAGGAATTGACTACGATGAAACCTTTGCACCAGTTGCTAGGCTTGAAGCAATCAGGTTGTTCTTAGCATATGCAGCTCACAAGAAGTTCAAGGTATATCAAATGGATGTGAAAAGTGCCTTCTTGAATGGAAAGCTACAGGAAGAAGTGTATGTGAAGCAACCACCTGGATTCACTGATCCCAAGCATCCAGGTTATGTCTATAAGCTGGAAAAAGCTTTATATGGACTAAAACAAGCTCCTAGAGCTTGGTATGACACTCTCTCTACTTTCTTAACTAAATGTGGGTATGTCAGAGGTAAAATTGACAGCACACTTTTTATCAAAAAGGATAAGAGAGATGTTATATTGGTCCAAATTTATGTTGATGATATTATTTTTGGGTCTACTAACAATGACTTGTGCAAGGAATTCAGTGACCTCATGACTAAAAGTTATGAAATGAGCATGATGGGTGAACTAACATTTTTCCTTGGTCTGCAAATAAAGCAAACCAAGACTGGTATTTTTATAAATCAAGGAAAATATGTTAAAGATTTATTAAAGAAATTTGAATTCACCAACTGCTCATCCCTTGCTACACCAATGTCATCTGCAGTAAAATTACATGCTGACCCTGATGGTAAATCTGTAAACATCACTGCTTACAGAGTAATGATCGGGTCACTGCTGTATTTAACTGCTAGTAGACCATACATTATGTTTGCTACTTGTCTATGTGCTAGATATCAAGCTGATCCAAAGGAATCCCATTTGCTCGCTGTCAAAAGAATATTCAGATATCTGAAGGGTACACCAAATCTTGGTCTCTGGTACCCATCTGGTTCAGATTTCTCACTGAAAGGATATTCAGATTCTGATCATGCTGGATGCAAAATGGACAGAAAGAGTACCTCTGGCAGCTGTCAGTTTCTTGGAGAAAAGCTTGTAAGCTGGTCAAGCAAGAAACAAAATTCTGTCTCAACTTCCACTGCTGAGGCTGAATATGTCGCTGCTGGAGCTTGCACTGCTCAAATTCTGTGGATGAGGAATCAGCTCGCTGACTACGGTTTTGACTTTGGCAATGTTCCAATTTATTGTAATAGTCAAAGTGCTATTGCCATAGCAAATAATCCTGTGATGCACTCAAGGACAAAGCACATTGATGTCAAATATCACTTCATCAGGGACCTCGTCATGAAAGGTGACATTGAATTGCATTTCATTCCAACTGATTACCAACTCGCTGACATATTTACAAAACCTTTAGATGAGAAAAGATTCACCTTTCTCATCAGCGAGTTGGGAATGTTGAACTTAAATGATTAAACCTGATTGTTTAATAAAAGGTCATTACAGAATATATGGTTTATCATTTTAACTTGCTGGCCTATTATTCTCACTGATGTAATCAGCAAGAACAATAAGTTAGCATAGTTATGATCAATAAATTATATACTTTGTAACTACACATGAAAACTCTTTATATCATATAAATAAAATATATCTTATGTTTCACAAATTTGGCTAGCTGATTAGATTAGTATTCTAAGTTGTAATCTGATCAGCGAAATCAAATATGAGACATAATATTTATTTTATTTTAAGATACAACTTCTTTTCATCTCGCTGAAACGCAATGTATCAGCGACGTCTGTTCTTATTTAATATGGCATTTATTTCGACATATATTCTTTTACATTTAATATATTTTGTATTTAATTTTTAACGATTTATATTCCTAATAAATGCTTTATTAAATATCTCATGGGAAATCGAAAAGGTACACTTTTTCTGACACCTCGTATACCTTTCCGGTGTACCACTCACATCACCATTTAATGTTACCACTCATCACCATCATCACCCTACTCCCCTACCATCAACCACCACTTTTTGACCACGTACATACTCGTTTTGACCACATAATCTGTACATCTGTAACCGTATATAAGCAGCGAAACCTTTTCCTTTTCATTCTTTACGCTTTCTAATTTTCAAAACTTTATCTTCTTCATTTTTCTCTGCAAATATCTCAAATTTTAAATCCTCTTTCTTTTATTAAAAAATGGCAAGAACAAAAATTTTCAACAACGCTTACACACCGACCCTAGAGATTAAAGCTCTTCGAGCCTCTGCGGTCAGTGAGACGCTTGTTGTTACAGTTCCCAAATCTAACAATTTGGGAAATGTAACCTGTCCTAAACCTGAGTATGCGGAGGTGATAAACTTTCTCAAAAATCACTTTATCCTCCCTGCTCTTACCTTGTCTCCTGGGGAAATGAACCCAGAATGGCTCAGTGAGTTCTGGTATACCTGCACTCACTCTGTCGTCTCTGGTGTTTTACAACTCCAGGGTTTTATAGACAATGGTACCCAAACCATCACCATAACTGCCAACACCATCCGGTCCATTTTACAACTTCCGACCTATGAGTCGTACGAGTCGCTGCCAGAGAGCGACGTAGCCAAACAAGGCCTCGTCGATCTTACTAAGATTGAGTGTAAATACTCAGTCGATGGCAGTGGCAACCGTAAGTACTCTACGGTCCACAAAACAAAAATGGATGGTGTTTGGAATGCCATTTTCACAAACTTTATTCAATCTTTGGGTACAAAATCAGGGAGCTATGATCAATTTAGCTCCCTGGAGGCCCAGATCAGTTGGTCACTGGTCAACTCTCTACGAGTTAACTATGCAAGTGTGATCTTTAACGAACTGATCACCAAAGTCGCTGAGCCTGCCAGGGCCAAATATGTACCCTACCCTAGGTTTCTCTCACTGATCTTCAGGGATCAGTTTGCTGCCTATGATAGGGTATCTTTTCAAGGTTTTGAGCTGACCCTGGTAGGATCTCAAATCTTTGCTAAACCAGCGACTGCGGTGCTACCCGCTTTTATGAAACACCCGGGGATCCTTGCACCCCAGCCTGTAACTTCTGTACATATGTCAGTTGCTGCCCCCCCCCATCGACCATGTCTGATGTTCCCAGTCAAGATCTTAATATGTATTACTTTGATTAATTATTAATAAGCTTGCGGAATAGTTTATTAATAACTTGAAGAACTAAACTTGTAACACAGAATATTAATCAAAAGCTTCAATATTATTATCAACAATACGAACACACAATTGTGTTAGGGTTTACAACCTTGAAGCTAATAACTAGAAATTCATCCCTCATCTAGGGTTTTACAGAATCTCTATTTATATCACATAGAGTCCTTTACAGAATCAAACTATTATGGAAATTCTATCTATTCCATAATTCTCTCTAACCGACTACTAACAGTGGTTGAACTATACACTAACAGGGGTTGTACTCGTATATTACCAACAGTGGTTAAGTACTTAATACAAAATACAAACTTATGTCAACAGTGTCACTGTTAGACTAATTCTAACTGACAGTGGCACTGTCAATACAAAACTAACTAACAGTGGTAGACTACTTCTAGCAGTGACACAAGACTTGTCTTCTGAGCAAATCTGGCAGTGGCTCAGGACTCAACAATCTCCCCCTAAACTTGATCATTCTCAGTAATGAGTCAAGTTTCTTCATCTTTCTTTTCATCTTTAGGAGCTTGATTCTGTTTTCTCTTTTTCTCCTCCTCTCTTAATCTTTCCAACTCCATTCTTTTATGAAACTGATTGAACACCATGTATAAAGCATTGAATGCACCTTCTGAAATCACTATAGTTCTTAGTTGAGATGCAAGCACATTTCTTAAAATCTGAGTCCCCAGAACATATTGTCTTTCATCAAGCATGTATATTGTGATTCCATCTCTAAACAAAATCATGTGAACTCCAGCTCTAACAAAGTGTCTCCAGGTATTCACATGCTCAATGCAGTTTAAGAACAAATTAGTGAATGGTTCAGGCTCAAACAACATATTCAAAAATCTTCCCAAATCTCTTTCCATTATCACCAGCGAAGCTTGCCTGTTTCTTTGACTATTTAGCTTATACAGATCTAGAATGTCTAACCTATTCACATTCTTGAGCACATCAGCTACAGATGTCAAGTATTGCTCATTCCCATCCTCTCTGACAATCTTGATCTGTTCTTTAACAACATCAGCAACTTTTGATTTCTGTCCTTCCCATTCAACTATTCCTGATGATCTATCATGATTGATATGAATATTTTCTTTGCTATCCTTCACCTCTTTGATATATTTTCTCAATTCTGTTGCATCTTTCTCCAAATCAGGAACTACACTATCACAAGCAAGAACTCCATCCCATCTGATCTTTAGATTTCTATCAGAAAGCCTTTTTAATTCTCTTTCTTCAGCTTCTGCTTTCTCTTGCTCTTCCTTTTCAATTCTATCTTGTTCCTCTTTTTTTACCTGCTCAGCAATCCTCTTTCTATCCTCAGACAACTTTTTCTCAATGAATTTGTCTTGCATAAGCTTTTTCTCAAAATCTACCTTTCCCTCATTCTGATGTTTTTCATAGGCTTTCTCCAACCTCTCTACATCCCATCCTTCTAGTATACTTCTTGGTGCATATCTTCCACCAAGAATTCTGAGTAATTCCTTTTTCCTTTGAGCAGCAGTTGGTGGTTTGTTTCTTTTCTTTTCAAGCTCAGCTTGTCTTTTCCTTCTTGCCTTTTCTTCATTTGCTTGTTTTAGCTTTGCAAACCCTGGATTCAAACCATCATTACCATCCTTTTTGTTGATCATATCATGAATCTTTTGTGCAGACAACCCTTTACCAATTACAGCCATATCATTAAGCATCTTTGCAGCCTTCTGAGATAAGGTTATCACACTCATATCTTCCAATACAACATCAACATCAGGACCTTCTAGTCTCTTGGACTCAACTGCCATTCTTAACATTCTCTCATCATGCTCCTCCTGAGCTCTCCTGGCCTCATCTAAATCAATTTGAGGCTCTACAACCTTCTTAATATTTCTTTCTTCTTTCAATTTTCCCTTACCTTTGTCCTTTGAATCAATCTTTGGAAGATCAGACTTAGGTTTGGGTGATGATGAAGGTTCTTCAATAATGACAGGGGGTAGGATAGATCTTGATGTAGTTGTGGTGACAGTGGTTGTTATGACAGTTGTGGGAATACTTGAAGTATTGACAGGGGTTGATGTAACAGTGGTTGACTCTGTGATAACAGGGGTAGGTAATATAACAGTGGTTGCTGCTGAAGTACCAACAGGGGTAGATACCTCAACAGTGGTAGAAACCAAACTGCTAACAGTGGTTATAGGTTGAGGTGTAACAGGAGTATTTTTCTTGACAGAGGTAGACTTTCTGAATGGAATTGATTTCTTTCTATTATAATTTTTCACTCTTACCTCCTCTTTAGCTTCAGGTTTGGACTCTAAACACTCCCCCTCAACCTCTACATTTCCACCTTCCATCTCTGTTTCAACAGATTTATCAATCACCATCCTATCACTAAAGCTCACTCTTTTGCCCATATCAATATTTTCTCCCATAACATCCCAGAAATACAAATTAGCCACAGCCTCAAAAGGTAATCCTTTGTTTAATGGAAAACATTCAAAGCTGGACCTCTTTGTGCATTATCCTCTGCAACATTCACATTCTCACTTTCAGAAACACTTGTTTGCACATTTTCACCCACATATACCACCATTCTTCTATCAAGCTCAGCATTCACCATTTCATCATCCATGCCTTCATTAACCACATAATCTGAAACATTCAATTCATCCTCAACATTTTCATTAATCTCAGATGTATCCATGAAGCTAATACCACCTGCACCTCCATCATTATCATCATTATTCCCATCAGAACCATCATTATCATCTCCCTTATCTTCAGGCACATTATCTTTCTCTTGATCTTTATCTTTTCTCTCCCCCTTGCCTGAAGATTTCTGTAATTCTGCAGCAGGCTTTAAGACCTGTAAGACAACATCCTCTACCACAGCCAATCTAGTTTTCAAATCATTGATTTCCTCCTGTTGCTTCTTTATCAATTCATCCTGGGCAGCCAACTTGAGTTGTTGCTCCCTTCTCAACTCTCTTTCCGTCTCAAATTTTGTCCATATCAGCCTGACATCATGTACCAAATCATCAATCGTCAATTCCTTAGTTATATGACTAGTCTCATCAACATTAGAGTGTGACCTCCTAGATGAATCATTGACTACATCTGTCACTTGCCCTGCAAGATGTTCAGATGCCCCTTAATTCGTGGTACTGGGACCTTCATTTGACTCATTACCCATAGGTTCATCAAACAAAGTTGCCTCTGGTTGGGTCTTATTGATGTTACCACTATCCTGTCCTGCCAGTGGGCTAGAAACAGTAGTGGCAGCCCTTCCAGAATGAACATTTTCATCAAGTATGTTCACCTGTTGTGATTGATCATTTGACTGAGACTGTGGAGAAACAGGAATCTCCATAGCCTGTTTAGTTTTCTTGGACTTCTTGGTTTTGCTTTGGGTAGGCTGTTGGTTCCCTTGTTTTCTTTTTGTGCCACCTCCTGATGTGTGTTCAGGACCAACTTGTTTTGTTGTCCTGTCATCATTTGGTCCAAGTGGTGTTGGTAATACACCACCAGTGGCAGAAGGAGCAACTAACATTGTAGAAAACAATGCAGTTTCCTTCTTGGAAAAAGTGTTTTGATACTGGTACATGGCTCTAATAGTCTTCAAAGATAGAGTAGAACTAACTATTACACTTTTATCTGCTGGCAAATTTGGCAATTGTTGATTCAACAAAAGTTGAACAAATCTAGGGTACATAATAAATGTATCACCCTTTACATTTTTGATCATATTATCTAAGATAAACCTAGACATATTAAATTTAATACCCTGTGCCAAGCAGATTATAGGATATGCAATACTAGAACTAAATTCATTAAAACTAGTCCTCTTTTGAGATAAACATACCAGAAAAGTATGAATGTAGAACTTCCATTGAGGACAGAACCATGACTTCAAGAACGTATATTCAGACCTTGATTTTCCAGCACCTTCATAACCCATATATTTTATTCCTTGAAATAGATCCTCTCTTGACAATTCCAGAACTCCTCCTTCATCATCAAACTGCAGAAGTTCTCTAAGAACAATCTCAGTCACCATTACTTTGTTTCCCTTGACAGTGGAATGAATGTGAGTAATGCCATTAACATTCCCTTCCTTTGCATTCTTCCAGAATTCTTGAATATGAGATCTGATCAATCTTGGAGCGACATTAAGAGCATATGTAACTGGACAGTTACTCAAGAAATCAATAATCGAGTGAAAATACTCATCTGCGACTTCTTTGTCCAAGTAAGCCCTCATGTTGTGTTCAGAATGAACACTCAAAGTAGAATTACCAGAATCAGATGAAGATGACGATGCCATGAATGAAAGTAATGAAAGAAAGAAGAGTGGTTTACAATGATGAAACACAAACGAGAGCGGTTATTAAAGAGTTTTGAGAATTTTGAAAGCGTAATTGAAAAAGTGAAGTGTTTGGATACTTATGTGATGACAGTGCCAAGCCCTAGTAAATAGAACTAACAGTGGCACTGTCAGATATGCACTAACAGGGGCACAACTAACACTTAAGCCCAACAGGGGTTCCTCACTTAATCAAATTCAACCATTATTAACCCGCAATATAGCCAACAGGGGTACTAGTACTAGCAGGGGTACACTAGAACTAGCAGGGGCGTAGACTTCATAAACTAACATGATTTTTTTTTTAATCAAAAAGAAAAATCAACAAAGAAAACATTAGACTCCAGCTGTCGTAATGTCTCCTGACAGTGGCTGAATCCTGCAATATTAAACTAAGGAAAACAACTAGTAGGGGTTAAGCTACACAAATATACAGCAGAGGTTGGAAGTACATTGACAGTGGCATAAGTAAACTTACAGTGGAACCAACTGTTATCATGATGAAGCTAACAGTGGCAACACTTGACCCTGTCACACACAATATACTTCACCTCTGTTAGTATTAAATCCTGACCAAAACACTAAGTGAGATTGATCATACCAATATTAGATATCAAAAATGTAAACCTTCCTACATCAAATGATTTGGTAAAAAGATCTGCAAGTTGATTATCAGTATGAATTTTGAAAATATGAATCAATCGTTTATCATAACAATCTCTTATAAAATGATATCTGATTTCAATGTGTTTGGTTTTTGAATGCTTAACAGGATTTTGTATGATACTAATAGCAGATGTATTATCAATGTAAATAGGAGTGTTCATGAAAGTCAAACCATAGTCCATCATTTGATTCTGAATCCAGAGCACCTGTGCACAACAACTTGATGCTGCAACATACTCTGCTTCTGCTGTAGATGTAGACACTGTGGTCTGCTTCTTGCATTGCCATGACACTAGCCTATTTCCAAGAAATTGACATCCTCCACTAGTTGATTTTCTATCCATGTTCTCACCACCATAGTCACTGTCTGTGAAAGCCTTTAGCTCAAAATCTGATCCTTTAGCATACCAAAGTCCCAAATCTGGTTGACCTTTCAAGTATCTAAAGATCCTTTTCACAGCATACATGTGTGACTGCTTTGGATTGGTTTGGTACCTAGCACAAAGACACACTGCAAACATAATATCAAGTCTAGAAGAAGTTAAATACATCAAAGAGCCAATCATTGACCTGTACAAGTGCACATCTACTTCCTCCCCCTCAGGATCAGAATTAAGATGTTTGTGTGCCTCCATGGGAGTGCTAGCTATCTTTATATCTTTATAACCAAATTTATTCAAAATATCTTTCACATATTTCCCTTGGTTAATAAAGATTCCATCTGTCTTCTGCTTAACCTGCAATCCTAAAAAGAAAGTGAGTTCTCCCATTGAACTCATCTTAAACTTCTTATGCATTAGCTCCTCAAAATCTTTACAAAGTGAATCACTTGTAGATCCAAATATAATATCATCGACATAGACCTGTACCAGCAAAATATCTTTCTGAATCCTCTTGATAAACAAAGTCTTGTCAATAGTACCTCTCTTGAATCCATTCTTAAGAAGATACTCAGATAGAGTATCATACCAAGCTCTTGGTGCTTGATGTAAACCATACAAAGCTTTCTTCAATCTGCACACTCTATCTGGATATGTTGGATCTTCAAACCCTGGTGGTTGGCATACATACACCTCATCATCAATTAGACCATGAAGAAAAGCACTCTTTACATCCATTTGATAAACCTTGAAACCCTGATAAGATGCATAAGCTAAAAACAATCTAATAGCTTCTATCCTAGCAACAGGGGCAGAAACATCATCATAATCAATTCCTTCTTCCTGTGTATACCCCTGTGCTACCAACCTGACTTTATTCTTGATGACAATCCCTCTCTCATCTCTCTTGTTCTTAAAAATCCACTTGGTGCCTATAGCTCTCTTTCCTTTTGGTAAATCAACCAAATCCCATACATCCTGCAGCTTGAATTGTAGCCATTCTTCTTGCATGGCTTTAATCCAGCTGGGATCTTTGAGAGCTTCCACTACTTTCTTTGGTTCCATCTGAGAAAGAAAACAAACATATAATGAAGTATGTAAATCTTCTTTTTATCTTTGACTGCTGTATGGTCAGAACATGTGAACCAATATCACCAATGACCAAATCCAAGGAATGATCTTTATGAACCAGATACTTAGATGCGGATGTATCAATCAATTCTCTTTCCAAATTAGGACCCACAAGATTATCCATTTCTGATTCTGAAAAAGAATCTCTTTCCTTTCTTTCTTTTAAAGGCTTTGGAGTTGTTTCAGAATCTGACAAAGAAGTTCTTTCCAAAACTTGAAATGGTGGACTTTGTTCATAGTTCTTTGGTGATCTCTGCTCTTCATCTGATAGTCCAGGTATCTCTAATTCACTTTCTGAACCTCATGTGAACCTCTTAAACCATGTGTACCCTTATCTGAATCATCCTTTGCAAATGATCCATTTGTTTCTGGAGTTAATCCTTTAGTTTCTGTTTGATCCTGTTGAAAGACTGCTGGTGGATCTGGAGACCAAATTGGAAATAATACATACTCCAAGTCATCCTTTGTAGGCTGACTTGAGCTGCTATCTCCATTTGCATCATCACCTGCACTTGTACCTGCACTAGTAGACAAATCTGGATATCTAAAAGCATGGGTTAGTGCATCAATATCAAACAATACTTCTGGACCTTTTCCTTCTACATTTGGTGTATTTTCATTAAAGGTCACATCCATGGTCTCCTCTATGATCCTAGTCCTTTTATTAAACACTCTATAAGCCTTGCTTTGAATAGAGTATCCAACAAAGACAGCCTCATCTACCTTACTTTGAAACTTACCTAGGTGATCCCTGGTATTTAAGACAGTACAAGGACATCCAAATGGTTTTAAAAAGCTAACCAAAGGTTTTCTCTTAAAGAATAACTCATAGGGTGTCTTGTTATGAGGTTTGACTATCAAAATCCTATTTAAAACATAACAAGCAGTGCTGACTGCCTCTGCCCAAAAAGACATTGGAAGTTTAGCATCTTCTAGCATGCTTCTAGCAGCCTCAATTAGTGTCCTATTCCTCCTTTCAGCTACTCCATTTTGTTGTGGAGTCCTAGGTGCACTAAATTGTCTTTCTATACCTTTCTCCTCACAGAACTTATTCATCTCATGATTATTAAACTCTGTCCCATTATCACACCTGATGATCTTAACCTTTTGATTAGTTGAATTCTCAATCCTAATTATGAAGGATCTAAGTGTTTCACCTGTCTCATCCTTGGTCCTAAGAAAGAATACCCAACTCATCCTAGAATAGTCATCAGTTATCACCAAACAGTAAGATTTCTTCCCTTGACTAGCTACATTGGTAGGGCCAAACAAGTCCATATGTAACAGGTGTAAGGGAGTGGTATTTGTATTCACAAGCTTGGTCTTATAAGAAGTCTTGTGTTGCTTGCCTTTGAGACAAGCTACACAGTGGTCACTACATTCAAATAACTTTTCAGGTAAGCCTCTCACTAGCCTATTCCTAACAAGTTTATTCATGGTCTTGAAATTCAAGTGACACATCCTCCTATGCCATAAGTCAGATTCAGAAATAGTAGCTTTAGATATCAGACAGTTAACATTTTGAGATTCCATCTTGTTTAAATCACTACAGTATACATTATTCTTTCTTGGAACTCTCATTAAAATTTTATCTTCAGGTATTTTGAGTTTTTCAGAAAGTATAATGCATTCTGTGTCAGTGAAATAAACAGGATTTTGCTTATCTGTGATTTGACTCACACTTAGCAAATTATATCTCAATTGTTCAACATAATAAACATCATTGAAAGTGAGCTTACTGCTTTTTACCTTGCCTTTACCTGTGATTTTTCCTCCTTTAGGATTACTGCCAAATGCCACATCTCCTCCATTAAAAGCTTTAAAATCCTGCAGTTTCTTCCTATCTCCAGTCATGTGCCTTGAGCATCCTGAATCAATATGCCATAAGCTTGGCTTGCCCTGCACATATAAAAAGAGAAATAATTAGTTTCTCTTGGGAACCCAAACCAATCTGGCTTTGGGTTTCCCTTGAGCATTTTTGACATCAACCCTCTTAAAGGTGATTGATCTCAATGCTTCATTGATTTTGGACACTTTTGATGTAAATGCATTCTTATGTCTCCAAAAACAATCTGCTTTAGACCTGACAGGGGTTAATGGTCTGACAGTGGTCACCTTCAAATTCGTATTTATTACCCTGGCAGTGGTAGCTTTACTTGGTATAAACATTCTTTGCAAATGTTTAATACCAGCAGAGGTACCATGCCTGACAGTGGTCAAACCCTCCCCTGTTCTTGTCTTGCCTCTGTTAGCCTCTGACAGTGGCACTACTGCAGTATTAACAGTGGCTGCAGCCTTGCCTCTGTTAGGCTGATTTCTCAACACTTGTCCTGTACCACTGTTCCTATTATTTTTAGGATTATGGTAACAGTCCTGTTGAAGATGATTATACCTACCACAAATAAAACATGATTTTCTTTTCACACATTCAAACCCATTACCTAGCCTTTGTGAAACCAATTGATTCCAATTCCTTTGATTCCCTCTAGGTGTAGGTTGGATTATTTTATTTGCAGAATTTTCATCATGTTTGCTAGCACACTTAACACATTCAGCCTTTATATTGGACTCATGATTAACCTTGTTATTCACATAACCTAGACCAGTTCTAGATTTGTTAGTCCTATTCACTTGTTCAAGCTGAACCTTAGCTTTCTCCATGAACAACTTCTTACCTTCTTCTAGTTTATCACTCTTAAGTTCTGAAACTAGACCAGTAATAGACTTAACACAACCATCCATAGAATTACCACTAGATGAGCTATCACTATCACTCTCATCTTCCTCAGTCCAATCAGATATTTCCACTTTATCAAAATTTATATTATCAGAAAAATTAACTACTCGATCTACCTTTTTAACCTCCTCTGACACACCTACCTTAAGTTTTTATAAGTCAAAATCAATTTTAGATGGGAAGTAAGTATGATTATAAGGTGGGGGTACAGCATTAAGATTGTAACCTAATCCAGTTTTCAATTTATCATGAATTTGAGTCTTGATTAAGTTTTGAACACCTTTTGAAGCATTTTCCAATTCATCAACTTTCAACTTTATTGACTCTTTATCAGAAATTGCCTCAGCCAACTTGGCACTTAGCATATCAACTTTTGTTTGTAAAGCTTTCTTTTCCCAATTCAGATATTTAATATCTAAGTGAAATTGTGATTCATTCTTTTCAAAAGCTTTAATTTGTTTTTCCAGATTTTCAATAGCTAAGGTTGCATGTTGACTTTTGACCTCAAATGCTTTCAACTCATTGCACACAACAACATTATGATCCCTGTAAAATTTAACCATTTTCTTACATTCAGGAGAACATAATTTAACTTGTACCTCATGTGGAATGTCTGAAGGTTCTGGTTCTTCTGTGACAGCCATCAAAGCTTGATTCTTTACCACAAGCTCTTCTTGATCACTCCAGTCAAAGCCTCCCATTCCATCTTGTGCTACCACTGAGTCTGAAGTGGTGTTCTGTACAGGTACCAATCTTCTTTGAGGACCAGAACTATTTCTCATAATTCCATTAACTGTATTCTGTGATCCTCCATCCTGTGTGTTCCTGCATTCTCTTACAAAGTGACCCAACTTGTGGCAGTTGAAACACTCCACCTTGCTCTTGTCAAAACCAGCTACACCATCTCTCTTGAATGTAAAGTTTCTGTTACCAGACCTCTGCATAAACCTTTTTGCCCTTATGGTGATCATAGCCATTTGCCATCTCAAATCCATCTCCTCAAGGTCCTCTTCACTGACCTGCTCCAAATCTTCTGTAGTTAATGATGAATTCACATGGCTAGCAAAGAATGCTTCTAGCACATTATCATTAGCACCAGATGTGCTACTACTTCCAGTTTCACCAACAGACACAAAAGCAGTATTATTAGAGCTACCAGTGGACTGTTTTATAGCCAAAACCTCAGGCTCAAAGTTTCTCAGATCATTGTACAGATCCTCAATTTCCTTCTGATCAAGATCTGCACTTTGTCTAAGTCCCACAGTGTACATGTTCCATTCTGTACCAAGTGATCTTAAAAATTTTCTATTAAGATCATCCTTGTCTATCTTAACATTGTGATTTTCAAGATCTCCTACCAGTTTCTGAAACCTATCAAAGGTTTGAGTTAAAGTTTCTGACTTTACTCCAGCAAAGTTCTCAAACTGTTGTTTGAGAAGAGACCTCTTGTTCTTCTTTGTATTATCATTACCTCCAAACCTTGTGACTATTGCTTCCATGAGTACCTTAGCATCTACACATTTATTAAATTTCTTTTGATACTCATTGGGAATTGACAAGAGTAATGTACTCAATGCCTTCCATTCAGTGGCTCTTTCTTTTCTCTCAGCATCTGTTTTGGGTGGTGGTCTCTCCAATTTTTCACCATCTGGACCCTTTGGATAATTAGGTCCATTGATAACCACCTCCCACATCATATAATATGTGAGAAGCATGTACTGCCTGATTCTTGTCTGCCATAACTCAAACTCATCAGGTTTGAGCATAGGAATCTTTGTGGCCTGTATTCCTTCCATTGTTTCAGTAGACATCTTGGTATTTGAAGAGGAAGCTGCAAACTTTAATAGAATTCTTCAAGATCAAAGCAATATCTTGCTCTGATACCAATTGTGAAAACGTAATAACGATCAAGCTCTAGACTTTTTAGGTCTAATCTAGGATATAATGATAACAAAGACAACAATAATTTGCAGCGGAATAATAAGAACATCAATGTTATCACAACAAGCCCCAATTTTATATGATCAGTATAAAACGGTTATACAAATATAACAGGATCAAGAAACCTTGATCTTGAGGCTAAACAAACCCTTAGACGTCTACATTATGTGTGCACACACAAACCCTACACCTAATGTCTCTTTATATAATAGAGACATCTAGGGTTACAAAGAAATCATAATCATACAAGGAAACTAATTAAACAATCTTCACTTTTAGTCCCTTATCTTTAATTATTTTGTATCATCAAATTAAAATATCCCAACAACGTCACTGACAACACCCCCAGTGACTACTGTTGGTCAACCACCAGTCAAGAAACCACCCACTGCTTCCAAGAAAAAATCCAAATTAGGGTCCCTGACATTAAAGGATCAGGAACATAGCAAAAAGAAGACATCTACGGATGCCAGTGGTGAATCAGTGACTGTACGTTCAGTTGCTGAGGGCACCACTGCTAAACCCTCAACCTTACCTGCTTCACTGGAATCCCGAAAGTCCAGTGACTCTAAAAAGGGACAACTACAGACAGCTGCAGTGGATCAAACCACTGTTAGCAGTGATTCGGGTGCATCCCACACCCTCAGATTGAGTCAACCCAGCCACTTGTCATCCTCACAAAAGGGTGACATTTCATTCAAAGGGCTAGTGACATCAGTGGGTGATAACACACTCATAGCTGATGTCACACCACTGGCTACAGACCCGGGCCACCTCTCATCTATCACTGCACCGGCTGTCAATGTCTCACCACTGACCCATGGTGAGATACAGGTCGCTACCTCTATTTCCAATTAACCACTAGCTAAATCACAAGTTGATGATGAGGAAATCATGCCCATGGACACCTCAGAGGACACCCAACCCATTCCTCTACCCACATCCAACTCTCCTATCAGAGAGCTTACCCCCACCTCTTTCTCCAGTGACAACATCCAAGTTCCTGCTGATCAGACCACACCCCCTGATCATGTAGCCCAATCTACACCTACCCCCATTATTATTACCCAAACTACTCCCACAAAAACCTCCACCTACTCCACATCAGATCAGCTACTGATGGAGTACATTGCCTAATCCCAAACCCAGATTAAGATGCTCACTGAAGACCGTGAGGCACTTATTGGCAATGTCTCTATCCTACAGAAAGCCGTTACTGCTCTCACTGATGTATACAACTCCATTGAACCATGGAGCACATCTGTTAGTGAGAGGGTACAAACTGTAGCTGATGCTAGTGCTGCTATAAACCATGCAGTCACTGAGCTAGCCTCCACCTCCACCACCAACTTTACCACTCATGCCACTGCTATTGCCCAACTCACCACCAACTAAAATGATTTAGCCATTTCTGTATCCAACTACCTATTTAACACTGACAAAGTTATCAAGGTGCTTCCACAGGTTGTTTCACAGCTTACAAAGACTAGAGCTGAGGTTGCTGCCCTGCGAGAAGAAAATGCTACCTTCACTGAACAAATTCTCAGGGCAGTAGATCGGTTTGAGCGAACCAGTCAGGGGGAGAGTGAAGAAGAAGATGGCACTGTCTCTGATCCTAAGATGCCCCTTAAGATGACTGATCCGCTGTCAAACAAAGCTCACAGGGACATTGTGCTCAACACTTATGCACTTCGTCCGATTGCTGAGCAACCGGAGTTGGAAGCCCTTGCAGTTGCTGAATTGTATTGGGTGGATATGGAGATAGCCACTGATATGGTGGATGTCGCTGAGCGCTTTCCTGAGTTCAGTGCTGAAGAGCTCAGGAATTACAATGGGCTAGTACAGCAATGGGCAGTGGATGAGGCTGCTAGGATAGAGGGTACCTCAGTGAGCTATGAATTGGCTCGCTGGGAATGGATGAACAGGGAGGTGGTAGATGATGCATCTAATGATGAGGAAGATGATACCATCATGCATGATGCTGATGATAATGATGATGACAACAATGATGATGGTCAGGTAGGTGGTCATGGAAATGGTCAGGGTTCAGAAGATGAAGATGATGTAAATATGGAGGATCAGCAACCCATATCATCTGTCATGAAGAGAAAAAGGACCAGTGACACCTCTCCTGCATCTACTCCTCCATCAAAGAAACAACAGGTCAGTGACCCTCAATCACATATTGTCATATCTGAGGTAACTGTACCTTCATCTACATCAGCAACCCAAAACCTACCCTCACCTACAGCAACTACAACTACAACAACCCAAATAACCACACCTACCCCAGCAACAATAATACCAATCTCCACAGCAACTCCCTCCAACACTACCACTTCAGACACTTTCCCTACAGCATGCCTTTCCTCTGACTCAGCCTCAGAAAGCCTCTGTCCTGATGAAACTAAAGAACAGCGAATTGCCAGAAAGATAAAGGCAAGACAGGACAGGGAGCAGGAGATGATAATGAAAATAACTTTTCAGGCTGAGTTAAGAGAGGAACAAGAAAGGAAAAGGTTGTTGAAAGAGCAATCAGATGCTGACGGAGCATACCTACTGGAATTGAGCTCTAAAGATGCTAATGAAAGGGCCAGACTGCTTAAACAAAAGCAAGAACAAGAAGAGTCTGATGCTGCAATTGCCAGGGTACTTGCTGAGATAGAAGAGAGTGAGCTAGAGCAACAGAAACTGAAAACATCAGCTAGCAAGAGCTCTAAAAAGAAAGGGGGAGCTGTCAGAACAGCAGTGGATAGGAAATGGGATGAGATAGATAGAAAGAGGTTTGCTGCCCGAATGACAGGGAGATCAAACCTTGCACCTATTACCAAAGTTAAATTGAAGAAGTCTAAGAATCAATCTCAACCTCAGCTACTCATTCAAAGAGGTTCAGAGACTCAAGCCATGCTACTTGATCAAGTATGCAAGCTGCACAGAGAAGAATGGAATGAAATCAGGCTTGCTATCAGCCACTCTACAAGTGCAGCTAAAGCTGATGTCCTGAAAGAGATTGATAGGCTATATCAAAAGATGGTGTCACTGCAACTTCTCAGACCAGAAGATACTGTCACATTTGGTGAAGAGATTGTTCAGCCACCAAGCCCAAGGTATAGGTCAGGCACTAGCAGCATCTATCGAATCCCCAACACTTCAAGGTTAAATCTATCTATTCCTGCTGGTGTGCCAAAGCTTGAAGGACATGAAGTCACTGAGGGGGAGAAGGGTCTGGTATACAGGGACCTAAATGGTGCCCTTAGGTTTCAGAGAGAAGCTGAGCTTGAGAAGGTAGATCAAGAACAACTCATACACCTAATCAGGTCAGCTAGCATGCTTCCTACAAATTCAAAGATCAGAAAAGCTATTCTCGATGAAGCCTTGGCAAGAAAATTCAGATACCTGCCCTCCAAAGACAAGTATGAACTTGAAGCTGAGCTTGGCATAGTGAAAGAGGAGGAGATGTGGAGAGATAAATAAATTAGATATTTTATAATAGTTAGCTTCTGTAAATATTTATTCAATGATATAAATGAGGCTTGACACAGAAAATCTACAAGTACAAGTCACTGGGCGACCTACCTACTGTCAGAGACTAAAATCTTTTCAACAACAAAAATTTACAAGTACAAGTCTCTGAGCAACCAACTTATCTTCAGATACTAAAACTTTCCTGCAACAAGTTTGTCTAAGGGAGCTTTGACTTAAACCATTTAGGGGGAGATTGTTGAGTCACTGATCGCTGAACTCAAGTGGTCACTGATCACAAGGATTAAGGGGGAGATTATATAGGAGATTGTTGAGTCATTAATCACTGATAAGTGAAGTCACTGATCATGCTATATGTTCACAGTCTATGATCTTCTCAATAATGTTCCATGAAGAAAATGATTCAAGTCAATCTCCTGTTGCTGAAGGTCTCTAAGTCGCTGATCATATGTTAAACCAGTAGATGAAGATCTTATCAAATTAAAGACTCAACTATGTGTGTCGCTGATACTCATCTATCAGCGAGAGTCTCCAAGTCTTCTTGAGTTCTCTCTTCTGCTGAATAAAAGAAGTCACTGAAGATTAGCTGTTCAAGTTATTCTTTAGAGCATGTTAGCTCGCATCGAGAATGAGGAGAATTGATGTTTCTATCAGTGACTGCAGCATTAAATGCCGCATTAAATAAGAAGTTGACATTCGGCGTTATTACGGCGCAGCACGTGTTCCTCGAAACTTGAAAAGAGTAACGTGGAAGCATTTGATTGGTTTATGGTACAAGGTGATATTTCCCAAGACAAAATGTCGTGCCATGATGTATCACATCTCAACTACCTCACCAATCAAGCAGCGACACGTGTCCTTTAGATCCGGAAATTAAGGATTTCAGCGTCTATAAATAGCGTAGTATGTTGTACTTCATTTAGTGTCGATTACTTGTATTGTCACTTGTTTGTCGGTGACTAGTTTGTCTAAGATACAAGTAACACCAGCGAGTGAGCTAGTAGCGTGTTTGTCCACTACTAGTTTACCTCAGCGAGTGAGCAAGTTAGCGTGTTTGTCCACTACTGCTCATTTCCTTTGTAATAGCTGTATTGTTTGATTTGGATTAGCTTAGGCAAATCTATTCCACAATCAACAAGAGATAAATTTTAATAATAAAAGAATTTATCTTTCAGCTAAGAATTGCATCAGCAACTGAACTGCTTATCTTACTTACATATTTGTGTTCATATTGCTCTCACTTTAATACGGTTAAAAAACTTGCTAAACAAGCTAACACATTATAACAGAAAAGTTTTTAATTGTATTCAACCCCCTCCCCCCCCCCCTTCTACAATTAACACACTGTTAACGATTCACAATCACTAACATAATAGTGATTAGGGACTCACAGATAAGTACATTGTGATTTTAAGTGTACTATACTCATGGCACTTCCACGTAATCACATTGCATTTTATGATGCTCACATAATGTTACAATCGAAACCATAGTTTTACACAGATAACTATTGACCAAGTAGTGAGGTTCGTGACTCCTCTTTACAAGGTTATAATCACGGTTGTTAATCGAAAGGCGAATGTAAGTTTTAGGTTTAAAATCATAAGATAAGTCCGTTCATAAAGTTTCCGTTTTATAATGTCGATCCATAATACAACTACCTTCGGTCGTTACCGGCTTCCATACGTATGTACTTTGCTTAAAAGCATTTCCAGCACTATACCAAGTAAATAGTCGAATAGGGGCCGTCATATTATTTCATGACATATTTAAAGTCATCCCACAATTATGTATACTAACTACATCACAACAAATACAATAGTAATCTACTCGCTAATCATGGCATAAACTATCTCTAGCATAATTAAAGTATACATATTTAATCAAGATAGATAAGGATAGAAATAACCGAGATTAATATGCGAGAAGGAGTAGACTTGAATTAATAAGAGTTGTTCCAAGCGTACACCAATGATTACAAATGCGTTCCTAACCAAGGATTACAAGCACGTTCCTTAACTAGCCTAATACTAATTTAAAATAAAGAAAGAAAGAAAAGCTAGAGGAAAGTGTGTTTTGAGGTGTGTTGGTGTGTGTTTCAAATGAACCTCATGCCTCCTATTTATAGAGGAGTTTTGGTGCATTTTAGCAAATGGAAGCACACATTAGCAAAAGTTGGAAAAGGTAGTAGCACCAGGTACAAAAGGCGAAAAAGGTAGTGGTACCAGGTACGAAAAGTAGGAAAAGGTCTAGCACCGGGTACGAAAAAGGACAAAAAAGTGGAATCCAGTCTGCTGCCGGTTGAATAGATGTTGTTGATGGGCTCTTTGGTCTTGAAACCTCGTTTTGATGTCCGGAATCTTCAAACGTGCGTGGAATCTTCGTTTTTCATCCGTTTCGCTTGATTTTTATCGTGCGGCCTTGTTTTGACCATCTTGGCATAATACTATCGATTTGTAATATTTTTGAGTTAAAGTGCCAAGAATCGTTCCAGAATGAGAGAGATATCGGTAGTAAAAACGTGACTTTTTACGCGATATCAAGTATCCCACACTTAGAACTTTGCTTGTCCTCAAGCAAAATTGATTTTCAACATGTTAAAAATAAAATAATTTTAAGGTGGAACTTTTTACTAAGGGGTTTTTGAGAAATAAAATACTTGTTCTTGGAAAAAGAAGGATTGTAATCTTTAGGAGCATGCTTGTGATATTTGATCTTGGATACATGATTAGGCGATCCTCTCAAGGTGGTCACTCAAATCACTCAAAGTGTTTAGGGTTTCCTATTCTAATATTATCAATCACTCAGAATGCCAGTCATGTATCATTTATTGTCATAGGCTTGATCGAGAATCAAATTGTTACCTTTTTGGTGAGTGTGAAGTCGATCTTAGCCACAATCATTCAAGGAGAGGGGATATAAGGTTTTTGGAGTGAAAGATTGGTGGTATGAGAGGAGGTTTGGGTTTTTGATTTTCTTTTTGTCAAAGTTGAGATTTTTGAGGGATTGACGCCTTTTGACATTTGCGGAAGGAGTCTTTTTCTCCTATTGATTTCCTTTTTTTTTTTTCCGACGTCAGCCCCTTGCGATTTCTCTTCGATCATCTTTGAAACTTTTTATGAAGCTTAAAGGATGCTTTTGATTAGGTGAGGGGTAACGTAACTATTTTTCTTTGGGAGTATGGGTGTACGGCTGGGTTTTAGAATGATGTGATTCGATCTCCTTTTCACTGACCAATCTGGATTCGAAATGCATAACAGGAGCAAGTTCTGATTCCAAACGCATACATCGGCACACTCAAGAATCAAAAAAAGTGAAGCATTAAAAGTGAATGCTTTTTCTATGGCTCAAGATACCTCACGAATCGAAAGTTGGGTTGTTGTGTGCCTAGTCATGCGATGCTCTTTATGGGATTACAAAACTAATTTTTCAAAAGAATTTGTATTTTAATTATCCTTTTCCCAAAGTAAATCATTCCTTGTCTAAAATTTTTCATTTTCAACACATTTTTGAAAATTTTGTTTACTTTTTGGAAAAAGATGGTCTTATAAAGAGCAACGATTTTAGAATCAAGCATATACCATTATCCATTTTACAGTAGTGCAACTACTGCTATCCCACACTTAAAGAAACATCGTCCTCGATGTTATACTAAGCTCTGAACGGGGTAAAATCCCACACTTAGGGTTTTAAACATCTAAGGCGCATTCTTTTAGTGTGTGTTGGGTTTAAATCCCACACTTAGTGATTAGCGAATTGGATATGGTATATTTAAAACGAATGAAAAAAAGACGGTATAGAAGTACTCCCCGGTGGTTGCAACGTTCTTTGGGTGCATGTGCCGGATTTCATCTTTCTTGGTGCAGTCTTGATCAAGTCTTCTTGTGATTGGTCTCGTAGGTGTGAACACGTCGGATATACTTTTCTTCTGGTCTTGATGCTTCCTTGTAGGCTGGAGCATGCTTTGTATGATCCGAGTGTGAAAGATAGTCGGAGATTTCATCACTTCTTGGAAAGTAAAATTGCAGAAATGTAAAAACACGAGTTGCCTCCCGAGAAGCGCTCTTTTAAAGTCGAGAGCTCGACTTAGTACTTTCTTCTTCAGATGATGCTGGATGTGTCCGTGGTACTGGAGTGATCACTGTGGTTCCTAGGTAAGCTGTAGCGTGGAGGAAAGAATTGCTCTATCATGTCGGCAATGAGAGTTGGCGGAGTGGTGGATTCCATCCTGAAGCTCTTGAAGTGATCAGTGGCCAGTCTGTCGAGGATTGCCATCCCATAGCTAATGTATCGAACTGCCCTTGTGACTGGTCCGTTAGGATCGATTCGAGTGCAGGTGTGAGTTCGAACAATTTCACGCTGGGGGTGATTTCTGCCTATTGAGGTGATCAAAGCCATGAATTGAGTCTTTACTTCTTAAAAGTCTTCAGCTAAAGGGTCTCCTCCAAAAGATCGGGTTGCTTGGCATACTTTTCTGATGAGTTGATGTTGCTCACGGTCGAAGGGAAAATCTGAGTCTGTGAAGACGTAGATTAACTTGCTGAATATTTCACAATATCCGTTACGGTAAGCGTCAATTTCTATGTCTTCTTCCTCGTACATTCCACACAGTCGATCTATTACATGGGATGCTAAGTTGACTGGTGACATGTTCCAATATCGTGTTGGAATGTCACGAGTGTTTTCTTCAAATGCTGCCTGATTTAGCTCATCAACTATTAGTTCAACGTGATGACCAATGGTGGAGTGAATGATGATCCTGAAATTTTCTGGAGTTGTAAGATGTTCTCCAGTTTCGATGAGATCTAGAAGGGTTCTAAGATCTCCCACCATTCTTATGTCAGCATAATTATGTGGATTTCCAGTAGCTCTTTCAAGATGGGTCCTCATTGATGCTAGTGTAGCCTTTTGACTTGATGTGTAGGGAAAGGCTAATCCGGCCAAGGCACAATATACTTTTTGGTATATTTGCCTTTGGTTATTGCAGAACTCGATTTCTCCCATTGGGCAGTCTGGCCTTTCTGGCTGTTGAGCTTCTCTGGTGACTTGTTCTTGAAGGGAATCGGAGAATTCTTGGATATGTCTGAGCAAAGTCTGGGGTACTGGTTCTCTATAGTTGGCGAGATATGAATCGTATTCTTGTTCAATCTGCCTTATCAGGTGTCTCTGAGCGATGTTGTATTCAGTGGTTGACTCTTTGATAGCCTCCACAATGATGCGTACATCGTCGCTTTCATCAATCAGGTCAATCATCTCTTCGTGAGTGTTGATGAGGGGAATCTCTAATCTCTCAGCTGTGATGACATGTGAATTTGGTGGAGCAAGAGGAGTTTTTGGAATAGAGCGTCATCAATAGTGACGTCAACAAAATCGCCGTCAAATTCGACACTCTGGTAGTCGGAATCTTCGTCTCGTGAATCTGGGAATTGGTGGAATTCTTCATCTGAGGGTGCGTTGTTGAAAGGTTGGGTACTGTCGACTTTGATGGTTCTGACTTCCGTGATGGTGTTTTGAAGGTTTTCTTCAGCAAAGCTTCCTGGTTGTCGTGCCTTATATGCAGAAATTCTCTGTAGGAGTTTAGCATACAGGTCAGGGTGCTGTGATGTTCGGAGTTCTTCTTCGAAAGTATCTATGTCTCGGAGTCGGGTTCTGGTGAAGGGCTTTGATGGATCGAGATAAGAGTCGAGAATGTTTCCAATTCTTTTGAGATGAGTGGATCTAAGCTCTTGGTGGATGGCTCCGTAATCAAAGGATTCTTCCGATGAAGTGTAATCTTTGCAGTCTTGTATTCTCTTGACTTCAGCCATCTGTGGTGAATCAGTTTGATCTTCATCTTCCTCCATTTCTTCCTCTTCCTCAGGTTCTTCTTCCATTTCTTCCGTTCTTTCATCTTCCTCAGTGGGTTCTTCCTCTTCTTCCTCAGGTTCTGATTCGTCCTTCTCGGACTCTTCTTCTTCCTCAGCGTCCTGATACTCCTCGTCCTCGTCTCGGTCTGTCTCAATATCGTAGATCAAGGTTGTTGGGCGACTGAAGCATCGTTCTTCTTCGGGGTCTGATTCGTCATCGGAGCATATTCTGCCTGTTGATATAGCGTGGCATTCTTCTTGCTCTGGTGTATAGTCCGGTTGGTCGATATTGTAAGTGATGCTTTCACTATGCGCTCGTAGAACAATCGTATGGTTATACACATCAATCACTGCTCTGGCTGTGTTCATAAATGGTCTTCCAAGGATAATTGGGATGTTTATGTCCTCGTGGATATCCATTCCCACGAAATCCGTCGGAAAGAAGAATTTGTTAACTTGAACTAAGACGTTCTTAGCTATTCCCTTTGGGTATCTAACAGATTGGTCAGCTAGCTGGACAGTCATCTTAGTGGGTTTCAAATTTTCAAGTTCTAGCCTTTTAAACAGGGAGTAGGGCATAAGGTTAATGCTGGCTCCTAGGTCGGCTAAGGCGCTGATATCTCCGGATTGGTAAATAGAACAAGGGAGTGTGAATCTACCGGTATCTCCTAGTTTTTCTAGAAGGCTATTCTTAAGTAGGGCTGATGTTTCAGAACTAAGGGGAATGTTGTTTACTTCGGGTAGTTTGTCCTTAGTGGATAGCAATTTCCTCATATATTTATTGTGACCGGGAACTCTAGACATGGTATCGAGAAATTTTCCGTCTAGCTTAAAGGATGATAATTTCTTAGGTTGGGCTTTAAGTCTAGCGGGATAAGGGATCCTGACCTCTTTGTTCATGGTCGGAGTGGTTTCCACAGCTGGTATCTTGATTTTGGGTTCTTCTTTTACTGGTACAGCAGCAGGGGGTGGAGTGGCTGCCTCATTTGCGGTAGTGAGTTGCTTTGCTTCCTCAACATGTGGGTTGTGAACCGTGTTGCTAGGCAAACTTCCTCTCGGTCTGTTATCAAGACGTTGTGCCAGTTGTCCAATTTGGGCTTCCAAATTCTTTAGCACGGCCAATTGGTTTCTCATAAAGAGGTCGGCTTGATCTTGTCTAGCGGACGTCTTTTGGTTGAGCAGGTGTTGACCTTGCATGAATTGGGTGAAGGCGTCATCTGAACTTGAAGCTGGGGCATTTGTCTTTGCAGGTTGTTCAGCGGTTTGGTTTGTATTGGAAGTGGGTGCAGGAAGTGCGAGGGGTTGGTTATAAGAAGGTTGTGATTGTTGTGGGTAAGGTGGGTATCTAGGTGGGTATCGGGGTTGGTATGGTTGGTTAGTTCTTTGTGGGAATGGAGGTCCTCTAGGTTGGTTATTGTTTTGGTTGAAACCGGGTGGAAAATTCTGTGGTCGAGCGGGAAACTGAGCATAGTAGATTGTGCCGTCTGCTTCTTCGTATTCCACTTGGTATTCACCAGATGGTTGCGGATTGGTGCAATGTTGACAGACTTACACTTGGTGTACTTGGTGCTGTTGCTTCTTAAGTTCTCCAAACTGTTTGACAAGGGAGTCCATTTTCTCCGTTAATACTTTAAGTGCTTCAACTGGAACTGGATTTGATGCAGCGATAGGTGCTGAAGATGTTCAGTGATCTCCAGAGTTCCAATCATGGTGATCCATAGTCATGTTCTCTATCAGGTTCCATCTTCTTCGTCGGTTTTTGCCATGAAGCTTCCTTGTGCAGCAGCATCGAGGGTGGTTCGGTGGTTGGGGTCTAAACCATTGTAGAAGGTACACAATTGTGCGGATTTGTCGAGACGGTGATTAGGGCATTTCTTCAGGGCTCCTTTGAATCGTTCCCATGCGGTGTATAATGACTCATCAAAAGCTTGTCGGAAATTCATGATGTCATTTCGAAGTTTGGTTTGTTTAGAAGGCGGAAAGTATTTGGTTAGAAACTTGGTCACCATTACCGTCCATGAAGGGATAGAGCCGGTCTCTAAACCTTCAAACCATGTTTGCGCATGATGAGTGAGCGAATAAGGGAAAAGATACAAGCGAATCGTGTCTTGGCTAATTCCGTTTTGTTTGTAGGAATTTGAAAGAGATATGAACTTGTCGAGGTGAGAGTTGGGATCATCACTTAGCAATCCATGAAATTGACAGTGGTTTTGGATTAGTTGGATGATGTGGTGTTTAAGCTCGAAAGATTGACCAGGGGTTTCAGGGTAGAGAATTGGTCCTCCTCTTCCTTCGATAGAGGGTTTACTGTTGTCAGCGAGAGTGATGCGTTCAGCCATTGCTTGTTCAAGCGCGGATTGCTTCTTTTCTCGTCGAATAGTACGTATTATAAGTTCTGGATCAGGGAAATTAAACAGTGGTGCAGATCTAGGGGAACAGGTCATACACTAAAGAGAAACAGAAAATAGAGTGAAACTAATAATAAAAAATATATATTTTTTAGAAAGTTTTATCCTAAGGGTTTACTAGAATTGGGATTGGTTGGGCCTCTGTATCGGACAGTTAGTCTCCCCGGCAGCGGCGCCAAAAACTTGATGCGCTGCCGAACGTCCGTACGAAGACGGTGCTCGAACAGCGATCATGAGTGTTTTAAATTTGTATTTGCTGGGGTCTAAGTGTGACTTACTGATACTGAACCAAAAGGCTAGTAGATGGTAAGTATGACCTAGAGTCGTTCTTAAAGAGAAACTGAATTGAAACAAAGGGGATCCAATCAATCTTTCTTTTCTAGTAAAGGTTAAAAGAGTGCGTTGGGGGTTTTTGGTTCAGTTAATTAAGTAAACTAATTAAAGCGAATAAAAGATAATTGTAAATCAGATAATGAAAGGAGTATGTGTTGTGAGTTCGTTAGCTTATAATGTGGGACGATGACTTATAGGGAAAACGTTTACTAAATTTGGAATGTTCACTAGACTTGGTAGTTTGTGGTATGACCGATAGATTCCCTATTAGTCGGTTATCAACTAATATGTCACGAGGAATCACGGTGTCATGATTCTGATCAGACAGACAATGCTCAACTCTCCACACTCTCCTGTGAGGGAGTCAGTGGCCCTTGTTATTGAGCACATTTACTCGTGGGCAAAGGAATAGAGTAGCAAGTCTACAACAAGTCTAACCATTCTTAATACCACAAAGACTATGAGTTTAGCAAACAACTAACTTAGCAAATATGTTCGGACTTAGTTGATCAATCCCTATTAATGAATTTTAAGCATGTTAAGCAAAGGAAAGTGTTGAGGTTTCTTGCGTACCTTACTTTATATTTCATAGGTTAAGGAAAAGTATCGATTTAAGTTGGATTTTAAACTTGCCTTTCTCAATACAATTAACAAATCCCTAGGTTTTCGTAAATGGTTATTTAGCCTATAGCCTACCTAATCTAATCTAAACTAATCTAATCAAAAATGTAAATAAAATGTTGACGGCTTTTTGCATAAAGTTAAACCCAGACCATGTCAGAAAATGCTATGGTAGTCCACAATGTATTTAATCGTTTACCGATGTTTCCATTGTGGATTCAATTGCTTCACGATGTTTACATGATAAGTACATTGTGATTTTAAGTGTACAATACTCATGGCACTTCCACGTAATCACATTGCATTTTATGATGCTCGCATAATGTTACAATCGAAACCATAGTTTTACACAGATAACTATTGACCAAGTAGTGAGGTTCGCAACTCCTCTTTACAAGGTTATAATCATGGTTGTTAATCAAAAGGCGAATGTAAGTTTTAGGTTTAAAATCATAAGATAAGTCTGTTCATAAAGTTTCCGTTTTATAATGTCGATCCATAATACAACTACCTTCGGTCGTTACCGGCTTCCATACGTATGTACTTTGCTTAAAAGCATTTCCAGCACTATACCAAGTAAACAGTCGAATAGGGGCCGTCATATTATTTCACAACATATTTAAAGTCATCTCACAATTATGTATACTAACTACATCACAACAAATACAATAGTAATCTACTCGCTAATCATGGCATAAACTATCTCTAGCATAATTAAAGTATACATATTTAATCAAGATAGATAAGGATAGAAATAACCGAGATTAATATGCGAGAAGGAGTAGACTTGAATTAATAAGAGTTTCTCCAAGCTTACACCAATGATTACAAATGCGTTCCTCACCAAGGATTACAAGCACGTTCCTTAACTAGCCTAATACTAATTTAAAATAAAGAAAGAAAGAAAAGCTAGAGGAAAGTGTGTTTTGAGGTGTGTTGGTGTGTGTTTCAAATGAACCTCATGCCTCCTACTTATAGAGGAGTTTTGGTGCATTTTAGCAAATGGAAGCACACATTAGCAAAAGTTGGAAAAGGTAGTAGCACCAGGTACAAAAGACAAAAAAGGTAGTGGCACAAGGTACGAAAAGTAGGAAAAGGTCTAGCACCGGGTATGAAAAAGGACAAAAAAGTGCAATCCGTGCGGGTGGCGGGCAGCAGCCGGCAGCTGGCTGCCAGCCGGCGGCGGCTGGCTGCCAGCTGCACCAGTCTGCTGCCGGTTGCTTCGTTTCTCGATTCGTGCGTGTTTTCTTCATTACGCGTCCGTTTGCGTTGATTCTTTTTGTGTTGGATTTGTAATTCAAAAACGAAGATTTTGATAAAAAGAAATCCCAAAAATATGTCTCTGAACTTTAGATGTGTCGTACGAATCATTTGGATCTTCCGGAGTGCGTAGAATCTTTGTTCTTCGTCCGTTTTAGTTGATTCTTCTTCTGTTGGATTCGTAATTTGAAAACAAACATCTTGGGTCTAATAGATGTTGGTGATGGGCTCTTTGGTCTTGAAACCTCGTTTTGATGTCTGGAATCTTCAAACGTGCGTGGAATCTTCATTTTTCATCCGTTTCGCTTGATTTTTATCGTGCGACCTTGTTTTGACCATCTTGGCATAATACTATTGATTTGTAATGTTTTTGAGTTAAAGTGCCAAGAATCGTTCCAGAATGAGAGAGATATCGGTAGTAAAAACGTGACTTTTTACGCGATATCAAATACGCAAGCTCGTAGCATGTCTTCCAGTGTCTGAATAGTTCGCTCAATTTGGCCATCGGTTTGAGGATGGTATGCGGTACTTATATCAAGCCGGGTACCCAACGATTTTTGAAGTGATTGCCAAAAGTGAGATGTGAAATGAGCGTCCCTGTCAGAGATAATCGAGGTTGGGACACCGTGTCGAGAAACAATTTCTTTGATGTAGATTTGTGAGAGGCGTTCCATTTTATCGGTTTCCTTGATCGTCAGGAAATGAGCAGATTTGGTGAGACGATCAATGATCACCCAAACGGTATCGCAACCGCTCGATGACTTGGGCAGTTTGGTTATGAAATCTATGGCGATTTATTCCCATTTCCATACAGGAATGCTAGGCTGTTGAAGTAAACCATAAGGTTTTTGATGTTCGGTTTTGACTTTCGAGCAAGTAAGACACTTGCTGACATATGTGGCGATTTTGGCTTTCATGTTCGGCCCCCAATAGAATTCCTTGATGCCGTGATACATTTTGTTGGATCCCGGATGGATAGAATATTTTGACTTGTGAGCTTCATTCATCACCAAGCCTCGCAGGTTCCCAAAACTAGGCAACCAGATTCGATTTGAGAAGTACCTAACGCCATTAGGTTTGATTTCGAATTGTTTATCAATGCCTCGTAAGGCTTCGCTTTTGACATTTTCGGGTTTCAAAGCTTCGAGTTGAGCGGTGTGAATCTGAATGGTGAGATAATTATGAATGGTCATACTGAGGGCTCGGACTCGAAGTGGTTTCGGCCGTTCCTTTCGACTGAGGGCATCGGCAACAATATTTTCCTTGCCTGGGTGGTATTTAATTTCACAATCATAATCGGTGAGTAACTCGACCCAGCGACGCTGCCGCATATTAAGATCTTTTTGGTCGAAGATGTGTTGGAGACTTTTGTGATCGGTAAATATGGTACTTCGGGTACCATAGAGGTAGTGTCTCCAGATTTTGAGGGCGAACACCACGGCCCCTAGCTCGAGGTCGTGAGTCGTGTAGTTCTTCTCATGAACTTTGAGTTGTCAGGAAGCGTAAGCAATGACCTTGTCTCGTTGCATCAACACGCAACCGAGGCCTTGATGGGAAGCATCGCAGTATACCACGAAGTCGTCGGTGCCTTCGGGTAAGGATAGAATAGGAGCACTGCAAAGCTTGAGTTTTAATAGCTGGAATGCTGACTCTTGTTTATCAGTCCAATTGAATTTCTTTTCCTTTTGAGTCAGTGTCGTGAGTGGTTGGGCTATTTTGGAGAAATTTTCGATGAAACGACGATAATACCCGGCCAATCCCAAATATTGGCGTACTTCGGTTGGAGTGGTTGGCGCTTCCCAGTCTTTGATAGCCTCAATTTTTGATGGGTCGACGTGAATTTCATGACTGTCAATCACGTGTCCGAGGAATTGAACAGCTTGCATCCAGAACTCACACTTAGAGAATTTTGCGTAAAGCTCCTCGTGCTTAAGTAGCTCTAGGATGGTTTTGAGGTGTTGCGCATGCTCATGCTCGTTGCGCGAATAGATGAGGATGTCATCGATAAAGACAATGACAAACTTGTCGAGATACGGCTTGCACACCCGATTCATGAGATCCACGAATACAGCCGGTGCGTTGGTTAAACCAAATGACATCACTTGAAATTCGTAATGCCCATAACGGGTTCTGAAAGTGGTTTTTGGGATGTGGGTGTCATGAACACGTAATTGATGATAACCTGATCGAAGATCAATCTTTGAATAACAGCTCGATCCTTGAAGTTGGTCAAACAGGTCATCGATGCGAGGAAGTGGATACCGGTTCTTAACAGTTAGCTTGTTCAACTCTCGGTAGTCGATACACATTCGGAAAGAACCGTCTTTCTTTTTAACAAATAAGACCGGGGCTCCCCAAGGTGAAGAACTCGGTCTAATAAATCCTCTGTCCAAGAGTTCCTGTAACTGAGTGGACAGCTCCTGAAGTTCGGATGGGGCTAGGCGGTATGGTTCTCGGGCTACCGGTGCGGCACCCGCCACGAGATCGATCGAGAACTCAACCTGTCTAGGTGGAGGTAAACCAGGTAGTTCTTTCGGAAAGACTTCGGGAAAGTCTCTAACGATTGGCACATCCTCAAGTCGCTTCTCCTCTGACTTTTTCTCTGTGATGTGCGCGAGGATTGCAGTATAACCCTTTCTGAGAAATTTTCAGGTTTTCAGACAAGAGATGATATTTAGTCTCGTCCCACCGGTTTCCCCCTGTATGATCAAGTATCTACCGACGGCGAGAGGGATGCGGACAATTTTTTCATAACAAACGATTTCGGCTCGGTGTTTGAACAACCAGTCCATACCAATGATGACGTCAAACTTCCAATTTCAACAGGCATAAGATCTATCGAAAAGGTTTTGTTGGCTAAGTTTAAAATGCAATTAGGTATCACACTATCGGTTTCTATGAGTTTACCGTTTGCTAGTTCTACAGTGTACTTAACATCTAGAGTAACAGGGGTGATGTCAAGTAGGGGACAAAACTCATCGGAAATAAAGCTTCCATCGGCACCAGTATCAAATAGAACAGAAGCAGTTAAGTTGTTAAGGAAGAACATACCCGTGACCACATTCGGGTCCTGACGGGCGTCCCCGGAATTGATCACGAAGGCTCTCCTTTAGCATTGTTGTTGTTGTTGCCCTTGTTCTTCAGTTTCGGGCATTCATTCCTAAAGTGCCCGGGATTTCCGTATTCAAAGCAGGCTCGGTGTGGTCTGGTGTTGTTGATATTGTTGTTGTTGGCGGGGGATCTACAGTCCTTGGTGAGGTGGTCGTACCTCTTGCAGTTGTTACACTGTCATGGTTGAATTTGATGATGAAGTTGAAGGTGGTGAGCGTGAGATCTTCAAAGTCTATGACCATCGTCACCTTATGAATATGTCAAAGAAAGATTTATTGAAGTTGATTGAGAATAGAATCTTTAGTACTGAAGGATGGGGTGATTTAGCACGAGATTATCAAATGATGGTTAAGACTTGCATCAAAATGAAGATACATGCAGGAAGCAAAATTTACAAATGAAGACTAAAGACAAGCATGAAGATAAAGACGCTAGAGCTATTGTCAAGAGGGAGTCTGTTGAGACATAGTTTGTGACAACAGATCTAGCTTGAAAATAGGACTGGTGTAGTTGTTATCATGTTTGTACATTGGTTTCGATTTGTAAATAAAAGATATTAGTTTGTTATTAATATTTGTTAAATATATTAAAGTTGTTAAAGTGTTAGATACATATCGAAACAAACTAAAGCCTGAATTGCGAGTCGAGATCTCAAGTCGCAGCGAGTTGAGCCGCGAGATGAGAACTGAACTCGCAAAGGCAATGAACTCAACGAGTCGAGACGAGTTGCGAACCGAGACAAATCAATGGGCTGACTTGGGCTGCGAATCGAACTGGACTCGCAAGTCCAGTAGTTGCGAGTTGACTAAAGTATATATGTTCGATTTGGTTTAACCTAAAGGAGAACTTTTTGCATTCGAATTTGGCTCCTGCGAATTCGGCAATCCAGAGAAAAACATTACTAACGGCTAGGCTTTGACGGTTTATGGGTAAAGCAAAGTATTAGTCATTTAAACGTGAACTTATTCGTTATAATAGTAAGGATAACGTGTATTAAGGGATTCCGCACCTTAATACTATAGATAACGAAGTTATCGATCCTAGAACTAGGGACTTACATCCACCCTCCATCGAATCTAACTTTATATATATATATATATAAGGGGTGGAGATAAAAAAAACCGGTGAAAACACTTTTCCTTCACAATTTTTTTAATGTGTGAACCTTTTTTTTTTTTTGAAATAAATCATAAAAAATTAAGGTTCACACAAATAAAAAAAGTGAATTTTTTTTTTGAAAAAAATAAAGTCAAATCCGAAAACCAAAAAAAAAAATTAAAGTTCACCATTGAAAAACTTAAAAACTTTCTGTGAACCCAAAATAAAAAAAAATAATGTTCACAATTGAAAAAGTTAAAAACTTGTTGTGAACCTAAAAAAAAATTTAAGGTTCACAGTTGAAAAAAAAAATTCACAATTAAAAAAATTAAAAACTTTCCATGGACCAAAAAAAAATTAAGCTTCACAATTGAAAAAGTAAAAACTTTCCGTGAACTTAAAAAAAATTAAGGTTAATAGTTGGAAAAAAAAAGGTTCACAACTGAAGATTTTTAAAACTTTCCATGAACCTAAAAAAAAAATTAAGGTTTACAATTGGAAAAAAAAGGTTCACAATTGAAAAGTTAAAAACTTTCCGTGAACTAAAAAAAATTAAGGTTCACAGTTGAAAAAGTTAAAAACTTTTGATAAACCCAAAAAAAATTAAAGTTCATCATAAAAAAAATTAATATAAATTTCGTGAAATTTTGAAAAAAAAATTATGTAAAAAAATAATGTTCACAATTAAAAAAAGCTAATAACTTTGTGTGAATCGAAAAATAAAACAAAAATCAATGACGAAAATTTTATGTGAATAAAAATAAATATAAGGGTTCACCAAAAAAAATATGTGAAGCAAAAAAAATAAAAGTTCACAACTTAAAAAAATTGTGTATCAAAAAGTGTTTTCAACTTTTTATTTATCCCCACCCCTTTTATATATATATATATATGTGTGTGTGTGTGTGTGTATATATATATATATATATATTTGTTAGATTAGATGGAGGGTAGGAATGTGTTTTCACTATTATTTTTAACTCCTTATTTTCATCGGAACCCATCTATATATATATATATATATATAAAGAGAGAGAGAGAGAGAGAGAGAGAGGGAGAGACTTGGGATCCTGTGAGAACAAGGGGATTCCATGAGAACGGTGAGAACACATCTCATCTCTCTATTTTTTGATCAAAAAACATGATTTTGGAGGTGGTACTTTTGTAAATACTTTGAAGTTTGATTTTGAAGAGTTCACATAAGGATTGCTAGGTGAAGTTTAATTTTTTTTTGCTTCACAATAGTTTTAACATGCATGGTGAAATTTTATTTAATTTTTGTTCACGACAATATTTGAAGTAGTGAATTGATATGTATAAACATTAATCTCTTTAAAAACTAATGGTAACAAAAAAAATATTTATTTAATCTCATTAAAACTATGAGAACCTATACAAATAAAAATTTATAGCATCATAACCTTATCTTAAAAAAATTTAATAAACTTAACCTCACAAAATGATGTGAAGCTAAAAAATTTAGGTTAATATGAACAAAATGATGTGAAGCTAAAAAAAACACTTCACATGAACAAAATGATGTGAATCTAAAAGAAAAAAAACTTCTCATGAGCAAAATGATGTGAAGCTAAAAAAAAAGCTTCACGTGAGCAAAAAGATGTGAAGCTAAAAAAAAAAAAAACTTCACATGAACAAAATGATGTGAAGCTAAAAAAAAAACTTCACATGAACAAATGATGTAAAGCTAAAAAAAAAGATTCACTTAAGCAAAATGATGTGAAGTTAAAAAAAAACTTCACATGAACAAAATTATGTGAAGCTAAACAAAAAAAACTTCATACGAGCAAAGATGACGTGAAGCCTCCAAAACCAAACTTCAAAGTATTTACAAAAGTGTCACCTCCAAAATCTGGTTTTTTATCAAAAAATAAATAACTGAAATGTGTTCTCACCGTTCTCACAGAATCCCCTTGTTCTCACCAGAACCCAACTCTCTCTCTCTATATATATATATAGGGAGAGAGAGAGAGTCAAATAGTATTTTAATCTTATGATCATATCTTCATCATATAATTAATCATGTATATAATCTTACAAGGGAAAATAAAGACAAAACAATATCATATCTTTGTTTATTATCTTGTTTCGAGTATATAAAATTAAGAAGGATACTATTTATCCGATTGTTGATGGCGTGTAATTCAAATCATGGTATCACCGAAACATTTCAATCTGAAAATGAATTACACGATTCAAAGTTTCCATTCGAATTCCATATTTTGATTATCATTCATCCTATGCTCACCCTATTTCTAAAAAGAAAAAGAAAAAAAGAAAACTCAATTTGTGACTAAAATTAAAATATTGTTATAAATTGTATACAAATAATGGATGATCATATAATTCAACCCTCATGTCCAATCCTTGTCTAGCCAATTTACTTGCAATTACTTCATTTGGTAATTCAATAGTAGAAGTTGTAGTATACATACAACATCAATGTAAAGAAGTATACTTGCACCTTCTTAATACACTCTAAGTGTTTATACTTCTCACTCGAAGTATTTTATCTTTATTCCTAATTCCTTACAAAGGTTCTTATATTATATTGCTAATTGAGCCTTAATTATAGTTAAATTACAACACGTTATCAGCACGAAAGTTCTCTAATTAAGGAAGATCAAAGCAATTCATCTTAATTAAGATAACTAGTCAACGTAAACATTCTCTTAATTATATGTTGTAGTACTAGAAAGATAAATACATTATAAACTAAATGAAATCATTTTCTTAATAATAAGTTTTAGTATATGTTAGAAAGATAACTATTATTATAAACTAAATGAAAATATTTTTTAAATAATAAGTTATCATAGGTACTAGAAAGATATATATAACTATACATCATAATTAGTAAAAGTAAGCTATATTTAATCATGGACATTTGGACTATGGACATTTGGACTACTAACATTTTGGACTACTAACTCTTTATTATTTTAACTTTTATTTATGCATACTAACCTTATATTCTTGTGCTAACTTTAATTTTATGCAAGCTAACATTTTATTATTGTACTAACCTTTACTTATGCACTCTAACATTTATTTATGCAAGCTAACATTTTATTATTATACTAATCTTTATTTACGCACTCTAACATTTATTTTATCTATTTCCTTGTTTGTATACTAATTCTTATTAATTTATCGTACCAACTTTATTTACAAACATTTCATTATGTTTCAAAATCTTTATATAACCGAGTATAATGTTTTTTTTAAAGTTTACCGTTTCACCGTTTATCTTTTTATTTTAAAAAAAGTAATTTACAACGGTAACGAGGTCGTTGCAAAACGTTAGCCGATAGAGTTATAACGGCTATCTTTATCACTATTTATTAGCTACAATCAATATTTAGTTTCTTTCAAAACATATACTCTTTCACAATCATCTCAGTTCAAAGTTTCTTTCAAGATGATTTATTCAGTTTTAGTTCTGATCTTTGTAATTTTAGTACTACTCATTATCCCACTAGTAATTCTCCCTCGAGGAGAACTGTATTTTTTCTTAGGCTTGTTTATATTGTGGTTTTTCCACTCCTCTGTATTGTTATAACTATCCATAATATATTCTAATCTTTGTTGTTTACTCAAATTATTGATAGCTACAATATTCAAGCGTTGCAAAGATAGAGTTTGAACAACTCGATGCAAATGGAATGAATTATATGTCTTGGACTCTAGATATGCAATCAAAGCTTGAATCCATGGGTATCTTGGATACCATAAATGAGAAAAATGAAAGTTCATCAAAAGATAAATCAACGGCATATGTTTTCCTTCGTAATCATATTGATATTATGGTAAGACTTGAATATCCAAATGTTAGAGACCCAAGTGTACTTTGGGCAATTCTCAAAAGGAGATTTAATATTCAAAAGGAAGTTTTACTTCCAACTGCTAGAGATCAATGGAGGAACTTAAGGTTCCAAGATTTTAAGAAACTAAATGAATATAGCTCAGCTATGTTCCGTATAGTTGTCACACTTGAATTTTGTAGAGATCGTGTAAACGATGAGGATATGTTGGAGAAAACTTACTCCACATTTCATTCATCAACCATTAATTTTATGCAACAATATCGGTTAATGAAATTCAAAAAATACTCTGATCTTAATGCATTTTCGCTTATTGCAGAAGAAAATCAAGAGCTCCTTATGAAAAATCAGGTTCATCCAGCAGGTTCCCTATCATTAGCTAAGGCAAATGCTACAAATAAAGATGATTCAAAAAATAATACAAATGGACGGGGACGGGGATGAGGCCGTGGCACAAAATTTCGTTACAATCACAACCACAATGGTGGTCGTAACTCTAACTATAATTCTCATGGACGTGGACGTGGTCATGGTTACAAAAGTAATTACCACAATGGTGCATATGATAGAAAGTCCCAACCACAAAGAAGGAATCATGATGCTGGAGTAAGCAATTCTAAGAACCCTGATGACATCTGTTATAGATTTGGAAGTACCAGGCATTGGTCTAAAATGTGTCGTGCACAGGAGCATCTTTGTAAGCTCAATAAGGTATCCATTGCAGGGAAAAATAAAGAAGTGAACCTTGATGATGACCTTGAGTTCACAAATGTTGAGATGAATGCTGCAGATTACTGCAATGATATTGACATATGAATCAATATGGCTATCAATAATCTATTATAACTATGTTGATTTTCATAAATGCATTTCATTTTTATGTTTTCCTAACTATGTTTTTCCTTTCATGACTAGCTTTTCATTTCATGAAATATATTCCTGAAATAAGATGTATCTTTTATTACATTCTTCTTATTACTTATATACACTCATTATAATATTTTCATATTTGAAGTTTGATATGAATTACAACGGGCTAGATCATAAAGCAAATGGTGGAGATCAATGTATACCAGATAGTGGTACAACACACACTATTTTGAAATCGAAAAAATATTTCTCCGAATTGAAATCAACAAAGACAATAATACATACAATATCAGGCCCTGCAGATTTGATAGAGGGAGTTGGAAAAGCCAGATTTACATTGTCAAATGGTACCAAGTTTTTAGTAGAGAATACTTTATTCTCTCCTAAATCAATGAGAAATCTGTTGAGTTTTAATGACATATATCTTAATGGATATGATCATCAATATGTGACTACAAAAAATGAGAAGTATTTACACATTATTGATAAGAATAATGTGTTGTAAAAATTCCCAATGCTTAATTCTGGCTTACATTATACATATATAAATGTAGCCGAATCTCATATGCTAGTTAAATAAAAGCATAGTGATCCTAGTATTATTAGTTTATGGCATGACATTTTAGGTCATCCAGGATCTACAATGATGAAGAGAATAACTGGAAATACTCATAGACATCCATATAAGGATAAAAAAATCTCACATGATAAAACGAGTCCATGTACATCTTGTTCTCTTGGAAAACTGGTTGTGAGACCTTCACCACTTAAAGTTGAAAATGAATCACCACAGTTTCTTGAAAGAATTCATGATGATATATGTGAACCTATTCATCCACCATCTGGACCATTCAGATACTTTATGGTCTTAATAGATGCATCAAGCAAATGGTCTCATGTGTATTTATCATCAACTCACAATATGGCATTTGCAAAGTTTCTTGCACAAATTATAAAATTACGAGCACACTTTCCTGATCATGCAATTAAGAAAGCAAGACTTGATAATGCGGGTGAGTTTACGTCTCAAGCATTCAATGACTATTGCACATCTATAGGAATTGTTGTTGAACATCCAGTTGCTTATGTTCACACACAAAATGGTTTAGTCAAATCATTGATTAAACGTCTCCAAATGATTGCAAGATCATTGATAATGAGAACAAAATTGCGAGTGTCCATTTGAGGACACGCAATTTTACACGGTGCATCATTAATTCGTATTAGACCAAGTGCATATCATAAGTATTCTCCTCTACAACTTCCCTTTGGGCAAGAACCAAATATTTCTCACCTAAAAATATTTAGTTGTGTAGTATATGTTCCCATTGCACCACCACAACGTACAAAAATGGGTCCTTAAAGGATATTGGGAATATATGTTGTGTATGAAACATCCTCCATAATAAGGTATCTTGAACCTTCAACATGTGATCTTTTTAGAGCACGTTTTTGCTGATTGTCATTTTAATGAGGAAAATTTCGCCGTACTGGGAGGAGAAAAGAGAACTCAAGAAAAAGATGTTTCATGGTGTGAACCTTCATTGTTGTATCTTGATCCTCACACAGATACTTAAGTTCAAAGGATCATGCACTTGCAAGAACTTGCTAATCAGATTCCAGATGCATTTACTGATATAAAGAGATTGACTAAATCTTATATACCGGCTGCAAATGCTCCAGCCCGAGTAGAAATTCTAAATGAACAAACTAATGATAAAGTCATTCAAGAATCTAAAGCACGTTTAAAACGTGGGAGACCAATTGGTTCAAAGGATAAAAATCCTAGAAAAAGAAAAGGATTAGAACATGCGATTGACCATACAGATGATGAGTTTGAAGAAACACAAAATGTGGTACTTCCCAAAGAGAGGAAGACAATGACTGTTGCGCTGCACACCGGTCGTTGGAATTTCTAATGGAGATGCAGCACAGCAGTGGGTTTTTAATTTGTAAGGTTGGGGCCTAGGGTTACTACTATTGCTAATCTAAGGGCTAACAAAGGATAAGTATGACCTAGAGTCGTTATTCAAAGCGCGACGAATTGAAACTAGGAGGGTTTAGGAACTTTTATGAATTTAGCTGGGGCTCAGAAAGATGGTTTTGGTTTTTGATTTTTCTAAATTAAAATTAAATTTAAGATAAACTAAAAGGTAGAGGTTACTTCGGGCGTTCAGCAATTAAAGCGATTATCTACTATGAAGTGGTTTAGGTGAAGTTAAATAGGAGGAGTTCTAATGAGGATAAATTTGTAGGTTAATGTGAGCTATTGTACAGTCCTTCTTTCGGGCTAACGCGGAGGTGTCCACAATCAAGCAAATAGAATGTCACGTGGGGTGGGTTGCAGAATATATTAAAACATACACCGAAAGTTCTCTCAAATGCATGTCTATATTATCCATCAGTTAATCTCAAATCCTGTTCCCCAATCTCGGTCATCAGAGACGTCCGAATCATGGCACAGTTTGTTGAATAAACAATTTTGTAAACGGTTTTACCCTCGCCGGAACAGGTTGGAATAACTGGTCTAGACGGTCGGATAGTATGTCATCACTTATTCATACAAATTATCAACATTACTCAAGTATGCAAGAAAACAAGGATGGTTTATACTAAGAATAGAAACCTAAGTAACACGTTTGTTAATCGATTCATAACATGACTACCTTCGGTCGTTCTCGACTTCCATACATTTGTACTCAGCCATAAGCGTTTCCAGTATTATATCGAAGAACAGTCGAATAGGGGCCGTCACATTATTTCACGACGATTAAGGGCAAAATATATATTTTATTATCATGATAATCCTAAGGCAACAATCAAACAAGAACATGCAATAAAATAATCAAGGCAATAGTTCAATTTAAGCGTACAAAAGTGTTATCTAAGTCGAGGATATTCCAAAAATTGTCTCAAAAATATCGTCTATCCGAATTAAATCTTAATCTACCTCTATTCCCATGTTCCGTGTCTCTTAGATCCTAGTGTGGTTCAGAGAACACCTGCCATGCCGAGCTCAATGATTCAATCTAACATAGTATAACTAAGTGACTTATACCCTATGAGTTAGCTACGTTCATTTTTGGATAAAGTTTTAGTCACAACATGAGTTGGGCAAATAAACGATAAAGATTCAATTCCTACATCTATTTATAATATAAAGCATCCGCAATCTCATGACATACAGTACAATCACATATTGAAACTTTTCCTAAATGACTATCATAGCAGACAATTGAGTTATTTAGTTAATCATGACAATTCTAGCATGCATATTTAAATTTATTAAAGAAAGAACAAACATATTAAATATGGAAGATAGATTAACACCTGGAAAGAAGTACAATAACTCGTAGCTAAAATATGTGTCCCGGAGCACCTCCGTACAAATCTTCCTTGATTAGTTAATTAGCTAGCCTAATTAACTAGGAAGAATTAAAATTACAAAGAAAGAAAGATATCTAAGTGTAGATGTGTAAAGGTATGAAGATGCTAAAAAGAGATGTGTTTTTCAAATGAACCAAAGACCCCTATTTATAGTTGAGTCATGGTGAATTTTAGCATTTTTAGGCACACATTAGAAAAAGGGTGAAAGTTGGTGCACCGGGTACGAAAAAGCATGGAAAGGTGGTGCACCGGGTACGAAAAAGCATGGAAAGGTGGCTGCCACCCGCCCCGGTCCGTCGTCTTTCACTGCGTTGCTTAATTCGCGCGTATCTTCTTTGTTATGCGTTCGTTTGCGTTGATTCTTTTTGCGTTGGATTCGTAATTCAAAAACGAAGACTTTGATGTAAGGATATTCCAAAAATATGTCTTCTATCTCTAGATATTGCGTACGAATCATTTGGATCTTCCGGCGGGCGTAAAATCTTCATTCTTTATCCGTTTTTGTTGATTCTTCTTCTGTTGGATTCATAATTTGAAATCGAACATCTTGGATGAGATGGATGTTGATGATGAGCACTTTTGTCTTGAAATCTCATTTTGATGCCTTGAATCTTCAAACGTGCGTGGAATCTTCATTTTTCATCCGTTTTGCTTGATTTTTTATCGTGCAACCTTGTTTTGACCATCTTGGCGTAATATCATTGATTTGTATTGTTTTTGAGTTTAAAATGTCAGGAATCGTTCTATAATGAGAGAGATATCGGTAGTAAAAACATGACTTTTTACGCGATATCAAGTATCTCACACTTAGAACTTGCTTGTCCACAAGCAAATCTTCAGTAAAACTGTTTTTAAAAGTCTAGAAAGGGGGGCTTTGCATCCTGGAGAACTTTGATTCCTGCAGGCTAGGTAAAGAAAAGATTTAAGGCGGGGTTTTAACCTTTTGACGTTTTTCCAGCCTGAATCTAGCAAGCTCCCTTTTCAATCTTCGTAGTGTAAGATATACATGGCTGGGATCCTCACAGGTGGTCACTCAATTCACTCAAGTGTATCGGGTTTCCTAATTTCTAATTCACTCAGGGGCCAGTCATGCAGCTCTTCCGTCGTCATAGGCCTGGTCGAGGATCAGATCTACAGTACTTAAATGAGGACGGTGCAAATTATCCCTAGACATTTATGAGAGGTGAAAGTAGTATATATGGAAGAAGGGTCTTGTAGGTGGTTTATTTGGGGGTTTTAATATAGCCTAAGAGTTGTCTGTGATGACTTATCTTTGGTGCTTGGTAGCGCTCCTTCTTGGATTTTTCTCTCTTTGAGCTTTCTTTTGCAGCTTTTTCTTTCAAGTTTTCTTTTGATAAACTGTTCCCTTGGCTTTAAATGATCCTTGGGCTTTTAGGTTTCTTCTGATAGCTTTGCTTTTGCTGAATTTCTTTTCCTTGGAGCTCCTTTTACGGATGATGCTCATCCTTTGGGGAATGCTCCGTACTTCTTTTAGTAATTCTTCTGACATAACAGAAACTTAGGCTATGGCCAAAAGAGGAAGGAAGGGATTGGCTTTTGAAGTGACTTTTTGAAATGAAAAGGCTAAGGCTCAACATGTTTTCTGTTGATCTTCAATGCTGAAGGTGAGCATTGGTTAGGTTAGGCTTGAAAGCAAGGGTTTTTATCCTAGGGAATGTCAAGGTCCTCTAATTGCACCTTCGTCACGTATGATGCCCATTTTTGTAATCTCGAAATGTATTGCTTGAACAAGTTCTTATTCTAGATAGCATACACCGGCACACTCACAATCGAAAAGTGAAGCATTAAAGATGAATGCTTTTATATGGCTCAAGAATCCTCACTTAGTTTGGTGGTTTAGTGCCTAGTCATGCGATTGCTTGCCTCGAAATAGAGTTTGAAAATTCTAAAAGGGTTTTCCCGACATTATCTAATTCCAAGCTTTTGAGTTTCTGTTGACCGGAAATACCCTTTTTGACTTTGAAAATTTTGAAATTTTGCTGAAAACATGACTTTTGCTTAAAAGATTGATCAAAATTAATGTTGCACACTTTAGTAGTGAATACTACTGTCATCCCACACTTAAAAGAACATTGTCACTAATGTTCTATTTCCAAGTTGGGTTAATCCCACACTTAGGTTTTCGAACGTTGGTCAATCTTTCAAAGCTATACTCTCTCTTGTGAGAAATAATCCCACACTTAGAGTTTTACTTAGAATTTCAGTGTGTTTTAATCAAGCAAAGTAAGGTTAGAAGAGATACTCCCTTGTGCTGCGTGTGTATGTGGATTTGCTGGAGACGGACCAGGCTCATTAAAATGAACTCGTTCCATAATTCCTACATCAATACACGTTAATATTAAATACCAACAATACTTGTTAATACTAAACACAAATAACTACTAGAAACTAATCCATGTCAGCAGAGAGCGTCTCCCAATCGGTGAAGTCATCATCCATGAAGATCGTGTTTTCAACCACCGATGTGGGTGATGATGACTCCTCGATGGTGTGGATTGGAGATGCGGTACCATCCTCTGGATCCTGAATCCAAGCATCTAGTGCAGCAGCCTCCTCCTCTAGTGGGTCCATAAAAGTGGGATGGTCCAGCGCAGTCATGCTCCACGGTGGAAATAAGTCCCATGGTGGAATATGCGGAGCGGGATCAGGTCCCATCTGAAAGGGGCACACAGGTGTGGAAGGGAAGCCTAGAGCAGTGTGGATCTCAGCGATGGCACTGTGCTGGACCTCGAGGTCCCTCAGTATAGACCATGTGATAGCAGGGTCTGCAGTAGTAACCCCATGCTCAAAGATGGGTACTCTGGAGTTCCCTGTGGTCTGTCCCTCTAGTCGGTGAGATGAAGGTAATCTAGCATGGGTGGAACGCAGAAGAAATGTCTCCTGAACGGTCACCTCCACCAAGTCTGCCAAGATCTCATCCAAGCTAGGAGGTGGTGACTGGGATCCTCTGACAGTCCTCATGCTACTGCCCGGTGATGAACTCCGGGAGTGATACATGGCACGTGAGCGTCTCTGTCATGGTATGTCTGACTGTGAACTCATCCTGCAAAATATGAAAGGTTAATGGCCCAGAAATAATCATTAGTCTTTCATGAGGCGAGAACTGCATAAAATGGATTAAATTAAGAACAAGAAAAGAAAGTTAATGTTGAAAACGTAAGATAAGCTTGGGGTGCCTCCCAAGAGAGCTTTCTTTATCTAGTCTCGTAGCTTGACTCTGCTATTCTATCAGGGCTCTTTGTAACCATAGACTTCCTCGTATGGGGGAAAGTCTTGTACGTAATGTTTCAAACGGTGACCATTCACTTTGAAGTTTCCTTCAGGGGCCTCGAGCTCGACGGCACCATATGGAAATACTTTCGATATTGTAAATGGGCCACTCCATCGTGTTTTAAATTTGCCAGAAAACTTTTTAAATTGTGAGTTAAAGAGTAGAACTTTATCACCTGAGTTGAAGCGTGTGGGGCGGAGTTTTGAATCATGGAGCACTTTGATTCTCTCCTTGAATTTATAGGAGCTTTCGTAAGCGTGATCTCTTAATTATGCCAGCTCGTTCAGTTGCATTTTCGTGTGTGTTCCCGTTATCGTAGGATCCAAGCTACAATTTCTCAATGCCCAGTAAGCTTTGTATTCTAGTTCGATTAGAAGATGACATGCCTTTCCATACACAAGCCTATAAGGGGTCGTTCCTAACGGTGTCTTGTAGGCCGTCCGGAATGCCCATAAAGCATCATCTAGCTTATCTGCCCATCTTTCCCCATGTTGACCAACTGTTCGTTCCAAGATCCTTTTTAGCGCTCGGTTTGTAATTTCTGCTTGCCCATTTTTCTGTGGGTGGTAGGCTGTAGACATCTTGTGGGTAACACCGTATTGTTGCAATAGTTTCATAAACTGCGTATTGCAAAAGTGTGTGCCACGATCGCTGATGATTTCCCGAGGGGTTCCAAACCGACAGAATAGCTATTTTAAGAACTTGGTTACGACCCTTGAGTCATTTGTTGGAAAGGCTTGAGCTTCGGCCCATCTGGACACGTAGTCGACAGCCACTAGGATGTATTCTTTCCCGTGAGATTTTGGGAATGGTCCCATGAAGTGTAGTCCCCAGATATCAAATATTTCACATGCTTGGATATTCATCAACGGCATTTCATTACGCGTTGTGATATTTCCAAACCTTTGGCAAATATCGCAACGTTTCACTAAGTCTTGTGCGTCTATGAAGATAGTGGGCCAGTAGAATCCTGAGTCGTAAACTTTCTTTGCTGTTAAATTAGCTGCATGATGTCCTCCGGTTGGTCCGTGGTGGCTTTGGTGGAGTATGTGTTCGGCTTCTTTCCCATCGACACATCTTCTTATAATTTGATCGGGACAGACCTTGAACAAATATGGATCGTCCCAAAAGTAATACTTGGCGTCACGGAAGAATTTCCATTTTCATGATGATGGCATTCCTTTTCTTATGATCCCTCCAACTATAAAATTTGCAATATCTGCAAACCAAGGATCATCAGTGAATTGCGAGCCTTGCATTGATTCTCCTAAACTCATTAATTGTTCTTCTGGAAATCGATCTCTAATATCTTTTTCTGCAAGTTGTTCCATCGACAGATTTTCGAGTCGACTTAAATGATCTGCGGCGACATTTTCTGCTCCCTTCTTATCTTTTATCTCGATGTCGAATTCTTGTAGGAGTAGAATCCATCGTAGCAATCTGGGTTTTTCGTCTTGCTTTTTGAAGAGGTATTTTAAAGCGGAGTGATCCATGTACACTATCGTTTTGGACAATATTAGATAGGATCGGAATTTATCAAAGGCAAACACTACGGCTAGCAGCTCCTTTTCAGTTGTTGTGTAGTTTTCTTGAGCGTCTGTTAGCGTTTTGCTAGCGTAGTAGATTGGTCGGAAGTGATTATCCTTCCTTTGTCCGAGAACTGCCCCTACTGTGAAGTCGCTAGCGTCACACATGATTTCAAATGGTAGACTCCAATCTGGAGCAATCATGATTGGGGCATTGGTTAGCTCTTTCTTTAGGTAGTTAAAGGCCTTCATACAATTTTCGTCAAACACAAACTTGATGTCCTTTCCTAAAAGGTGGGTGATAGGTCGAGAGATCTTTAAGAAGTCTTTGATAAAACGGCGGTAGAATCCAACGTGTCCTAAAAAACTCCGAATGGCTTTGACGTTGGTTGGTGGTGGAAATTTAGTGATGGTTTCGACTTTTGCTTTGTCTACTTCAATTCCTGACTTTGATATCCTATGTCCTAAAACTATTCCTTCTTTCACCATAAAATGACATTTTTCCCAATTCAAGACGAGATTCGATTCTTCACATTTGGAGAGCATTATGTCGAGGTTTGATAAGCATGATGCGAAAGAGTCTCCAAAGACCGAGAAGTCATCCATAAAGACTTCCATGCATCTCTGAAATGTCGCAGGTGCGTTGCATAATTCAAATGGCATTCGTCGGTAGGCGAATGTTCCATACGGGCATGTGAATGTTGTCTTCTCTTGGTCCTTCGGGTCGAGCGGGATTTGGAAATACCCGGAGAATCCGTCAAGGAAACAGTAGAATTCGTTCCCTAATAATCTTTCGAGCCTTTGGTCAATAAACGGAAATGGGAAGTGATCCTTACGAGTTGCTTCATTTAACTTCCTATAATCGATGCAAACTCTCCAACCGTTGACAGTCCGAGTTGGAATAAGCTCATTGTCTTCGTTTGTAATGACTGTCATTCCTCCTTTCTTTGGAACCACTTGAACAGGGCTAACCCAGGGTGAATAGGAAATTGGATAGATCAATCCAGCATCCAAGAGTTTGATAACTTCTTGTTTAACCACGTCTTGAATCTTAGGATTCACTCTCCTTTGCCTTTGCACGGATGGTTTGAAATCGTTCTCCATGAGGATCTTGCGGGTGCAGTAGTTTGGACTGATTCCTTGTATATCAGAAATTTTCCACGCGATTGCTTTCTTGTGCGATTTCAGAACATCAATTAGTTGAGCTTTCTCTTCGGGTTCTAACTCCTTTGAGATTATTACTGGGAGCTATGAAGTTCCTTGGAGGTAAGCGTACTCAAGGTGAGGTGGTAATTCTTTCAATTCTAGAGTTGGTGGTTCTTCAATAGACGGCTTTATTCTAGCTATCTCATCTCTATTTAGTTTCTCGTACTCTTCTTGGAATGGAGCTTCGTCTATCTCGGGTTCAGATGTGGAGATTGATGCTATTTCGACCCACTCAGTTTGGTTTGAAAATTCGTTCGTCTTTAGCTCGTATTTGTTGACTGTTGAAGAGGATATTTCGTCATTTTGGGTGAGAATAATCCCTCCGTCGTCGGTGAACTGGAATTCTTGAGCGGTTGAAGATTGGTTTATGGTGATTTCAGGTAGTGGTAGTGGTACGGGTTGATTGGTTAGTTGTGGTTCAATTGGGGGTGGTTCCATACTCATTCCCTTGAATGAATCTAGGATCTCTTTAATTGAAGGAAATGGGTTTGGTTTGGTCCCCTCTCTTTTTAGCCAATGTATCGGTGTACCGCATCCTAATGGAATAGCGATTGTTTTGCCATTAGTGCAAGAGGATTTCTTTTCAAACAGGGGAAATAGTAGCTCTTCGGATGTTGTTGGTGAAGTGATTGCAGAGTGCAGCCCAGGGTCCTCATTGTATAACCTCCGAATGGTGACTACCATGTTGGGTATCGGATCCTGGCTGGATATTGCCAATACTTCGTGGAGATGTTCATCGTCCTGCATGATATCACACAAACCAAGGTCCTCTTCCAGAGGTTGCTTCATTAATCGATTGACATTAAAGGTGACCTCCTCCTTCCCCACTCTCAGTTTTAAAGATTTTTCGTTTAAGTTGATCACAGCCTTGGCAGTGTTTAAGAAAGGTCTGCCAAGGATGAGCGGGACATGGGTGTCTTCCTCTATATCCATGACAATGAAGTCTACCGGAAAGATGAACTTATCGACTTTTACCATGACATCTTCAGCAATCCCTCGAGGGAGTTTAACTGATCTATCTGCTAATTGAATGGTCATACGAGTAGGTAACAGGTTATGTAATCCTAATTTCTTATAGAGGGAATAAGGCATAAGATTAACACTAGCACCTAGGTCGGCTAAGGCATTACTGATTTGAATATCTTGGAGAAAACAAGGTATGGTAAAGTGTCCAGTATCGCCTAGTTTAGGTGGAAGACCATGTTGCACAATTAAAGAACATTCAGCATCCAAGGGTAAACTGACTATGTGCCTAAGCTTTTCATTGTTTGAAAGGAGTTTTTTAAAGAATTTGGCACATGAAGGCATTTCTACTAAAGCATCTAATAATTTAACATTTAAGTGTAGGCTTTTAAACATTTCCAGATATTTTCCGAATTTGGCTTCTTGTTTTTCCTTTTTAAGTCTTCCATGATAAGGTATTCTTGTACGAGGTACATTATCCTGAGTTTGGGTTGGTGATGGGTCAGGGATGTCAATTGACTCATGTTCACTAGGTATAGGTGTAGGCAACAAAGTGTTTTCGGGGGTGTAATCTGGTGGTGGTGGATCAACTTTGGTCACTTTTCCTCCTCTTGTCACAATTAACACATCGTCACTTGGTGGATAAGTGGTGTCATTAGTGCTTGCCAACGTACTTTCCTCGATAAAACTTAAGTTTTTCAAAATGGATTCCATGTTAGAGATTAATTTTTCTGAAAATTTTATCATGGCGTCAATGTTGTCTTGAAATCCGGTTACTCTTTTGTTTATAAGATCTTGTTCAATCATAAAAAGTGGCAAAAGTGATTTTGAGGAAAATAAGTGGCTTATGGGAGAAGAATCATCCAAAAGTTAGGTCCAATCAGGATAAGGTGTTGACATGGTTGGTTAAAAAGTAGGTAAAACTAATCTAATCTATTCCTAAAGGCAAGAAATATAACTTTTGATTGATGTTAATCTTTCAAAAGGATCGCTAAATACTAAAGTTGCTAAGCTCCTAAAATCGTTCGTCGACGCTTCCCTGGCAGCGGCGCCAAAAACTTGTTGCGTTGCACACCGGTCGTTGGAATTTCTAATGGAGATGCAGCACAACAGTGGGTTTTTAATTTGTAAGGCTGGGGCCTAGGGTTACTACTATTGCTAATCTAAGGGCTAACAAAGGATGAATATGACCTAGAGTCGTTATTCAAAGCGCGACGAATTGAAACTAGGAGGGTTTAGGAACTTTTATGAATTTAGCTGGGGCTTAGAAAGATGGTTTTGGTTTTGGGATTTTCTAAATTAAAATTAAATTTAAGATAAACTAAAAGGTGGAGGTTACTTCGGGCGTTCAGCAATTAAAGCGATTATCTACTATGAAGTGGTTTAGGTGAAGTTAAATAGGAGGAGTTCTAATGAGGATAAATTTGTAGGTTAATATGAGCTATTCTACAGTCCTTCTTTCGGGCTAACGCGGAGGTGTCCACAATCAAGCAAATAGAATGTCACGTGGGTTGCAGAATATATTAAAACATACACCGAAAGTTCTCTCAAATGCATGTCCATATTATCCAACAGTTAATCTCAAATCCTATTCCCCAATCTCGGTCATCAGAGACGTCCGAATCATGGCACCATTTGTTGAATAAACAATCTTGTAAATGGGTTTTACCCTCGCCGGAACAGATTGGAATAACTGGTCTAGACGGTCGGATAGTATGTCATCACTTATTCATACAAATTATCAACATTACTCAAGTATGCAAGAAAACAAGGATGGTTTATACTAAGAATAGAAACCTAAGTAACACGTTTCTTAATCGATTCATACATTTGTACTCAGCCATAAGCGTTTCCAGTACTATATCGAAGAACAGTCGAATAGGGGACGTCACATTATTTCACGACGATTAAGGGCAAAATATATCTTATTATCATGATAATCTTAAGGCAACAATCAAACAAGAACATGCAATAAGATAATCAAGGCAATAGTTCAATTTAAGCGTACAAAGGTGTTATCTAAGTCGAGCATATTCCGAAAGTTGTCTCAAAAATATCTGTGAGTCCCTAATCACTATTATGTTAGTGATTATGAATCGTTAACAGTCGATTAATTGTAGAAGGGGGGGTTGAATACAATTAAAAACTTTTCTGTTTTAATGTGTTAATTTATTTAGCAAGTTTTTAACCGTGTTTAAATGACAACAATATGAACACAAATATATATAAGTATGATAAGCAGTTCAATTGCTGATGCAATACTAGCTGAAAGATAAATTCTTTTATTGATAAAATTTATCTATTGTTGATTGCGGAATAGATTAGCCAAAGCTAATCTAAATCAAACAATACAGCTTTTACAAATGAATATGAGCAGTAGTGGACAAACACGCTAACTTGCTCACTCGCTGAGATGAACCAATAGTGGACAAACACGCTATTAGTTCACTCGTTGGTGTTGTTCGTATCTTAGACAAACTAGTCACTGACAAACAAGTAACAATACGAACAATCGACACAAAATGGAGTACAACATACTACGCTATTTATAGACACTGAAATCCTTAATTTCCGGATCTAGAAGGACACGTGTCGCTGCTTGATTGGTGAGGTAGTTGAGATGTGATACATCATGGTCCGACATTCTGTCTTGGAAAATATCACCTTTTACCTTGAAGCCAATCACTTGCTGCCACGTTAGTTTCTATGTTGGACCAAGTCACGAGGAGCACGCGTGGTGCCGTAATAGTGTAGAATATGCCAACTCCTTATTAATGCAACATTTAATGCTGCAGTCACTGAAGTAATAGAGGCTCTCCTTACTCACTGCGAACTAACGTGCTCTTGAAGAGTAACTTGAGCTACAGCACTTGAGTGACTTCTTTTATTCAGCAGAAGAAATAACTTAAAAAGACTTGGAGACTCTCGCTGATAGATAAGTATCAGCGACACACAAAGTTGAGTCTTTTATCTTGATAGGTTCTTCATCTTCTAACTGGAGAGATAGGATCAGAGACTAAAACTTTTTCAACAGCAGCTTCAACTACGATCATTTTCAATAAGTCTTTCAGAGAGAGTATCAGTGACTTCCTATCAGCGACTAATGAGTTAAGATCAGCGACCAGTGACTCAACAATATCGTCTGTCCGAATTAAATCTTAATCTACCTCTATTCCCATGTTCCGTGTCTCTTAGATCCTAGTGTGGTCCAGAGAACACCGGCCATGCCGAGCTCAATGATTCAATCTAACATAGTATAACTAAGTGACCTATACCCTATGAGTTAGCTACGTTCATTTTTGGATAAAGTATTAGGCACAACATGAGTTGGGCACATAAACGATAAAGATTCAATTCATACATCTATTTATAATATAAAGCATCCGCAATCTCATGACATACAGTACAATCACATATTTAAACTTGTCCTAAACGACTATCATAGCAGACAATTGAGTTATTTATTTAATCATGGCAATTCTAGCATGCATATTTAAATTTATTAAAGAAAGAACAAACATATTAAATATGGAAGATAGATTAACACCTGGAAAGAAGTACAATAAATCGTAGCTAAAATATACGTCCCGAAGCACCTCCGTACAAATCTTCCTTGATTAGTTAATTAGCTAGCCTAATTAACTGGGAAGAATTAAAATTACAAAGAAAGAAAGATATCTAAGTGTAGATGTGTAAAGGTGTGAAGATGCTAAAAAATGATGTGTTTTTCAAATGAACCAAAGACCCCTATTTATAGTTGAGTCATGGTGAATTTTAGCATTTTTAGGCACACATTAGAAAAAGGGTGAAAAGTGATGCACCGGGTACGAAAAAGCATGGAAAGGTGGTGCACCGAGTACGAAAAAGCATGGAAAGGTGGTGCACCAGGTACACGCAAGGACCAAAAAGCGGAAACGAGACGGGGGGAGGGGGGGCGGCGCTGCCCACCAGCAGGCCGGCGCCGGCTGGTGGCTGGCCGGCGCCGGCTGGCTGCCACCCGCCCCGGTCCGTCATCTTACGTTGCGTTGCTTAATTCGCGCGTATCTTCTTCGTTATGCGTCCGTTTACGTTGATTCTTTTTGCGTTGGATTCGTAATTTAAAAACAAAGACTTTGATGTAAGGATATCCCAAAATATGTCTTCTATCTCCAGATATTGCGTACGAATCATTTGGATCTTCCGGCGGGCGTAGAATCTTCATTCTTTATCCGTTTTTGTTGATTCTTCTTCTGTTGGATTCCTAATTTGAAAACGAACATCTTGGATGTGATGGATGTTGATGATGGGCACTTTTTTCTTGAAATCTCGTTTTGATGCCTTGAATCTTCAAATGTGCGTGGAATCTTCGTTTTTCATCCGTTTTGCTTGATTTTTATCGTGCAACCTTGTTTTGACCATCTTGGCATAATATTTTTGATTTTTATTTTTTTTGAGTTTAAAATGCCAAGAATCGTTCTATAATGAGAGAGATATCGGTAGTAAAAACATGACTTTTTACACGATATCAATGACACCAATAAAGAAATTTCTATCAATTATGGTCACACAAAAATATTATGGGATCGAGTTGAAATGGAAATTGTTGATTAAATATTTTTTTATGTTGTTGCATGTGACATTATTATTGGAAATGATGATCCTGAACCAACATCCGTCATGGATTGTCAAAATAGACAAGACTGGAATAAACGGAAAGAATCAATACAAACGGAATTAAATTCGCTTAATAAAAGAAGTGTTTTTTGTCTTATTTTTCACACTTCCAAAACCATAAAATCTGTAGGGTACAAATGTGTTTTCATAAGAAAACGAAATGAGAAAGATGAAATCACAAGATAAAAAACTAGACTTGTAGCTCAAGGTTTTTCTTAAAGACCTGGAATTGATTATGAAGAAACGTATTCTTCTGTTACAGATGCAATCACGTTTAGATATTTGGATAGTCTAGCAGTATCTAAAAATCTTGAAATGCATCTTGTGGATGTTGTTACAGCTTATCTATATGGATCATTAGATAGCGATATCTATCTAAAGATCCCAATTGGATTTACAATGCCTAAATCATTAAGTACAAAACCTAAAAAAATGTATTCCATTAAACTACAAAGATCTTTAAATGGGTTGAAACAATCCGTACGCATGTGGTATAAACGTTTAAGCGATTACTTGATGAGTAAAGGATATACAAATAATCTTATTTGTCCATGTGTCTTTATTAAGAAAACAACATCTGAAGTTGTGATCATTGTTGTTTATGTTGATGATCTAAACATCGTTGGAACGAATAAAGAAATCCATGAAGTCATTGTGCATTTGAAAAAAGAATTTGAGATGAAGGATCTTGGAAAAACCAAATACTGTCTTGGTTTACAGATTGAGCACATGCCTAATGGAATACTTGTTCATCAGTCAAATTACACGCCTAAGGTATTAAAATGTTTTAATATGAACAATGTTAAACCATTAAGCACTCCAATGGTTGTTAGATCACTCAATGTGGACAATGATCCATTTCGTCCTCGCGAAGAAAATGAAGACGTCCTCAGACAAGAAGTACCATACCTTAGTGCTATTGGAGCATTTATGCATCTAACAAATTGTACTAGACCTGACATTTCTTTTGCAGTTAACATGCTTGCAAGGTTTAGTTCAACACCAACGAAAAGATATTGGAATGGGATCAAACACATATTTCGATACCTACGTGGAAGTACTGACTTAGGTCTATTTTATTTTAATAATTCATAGCAAGGATTGATTGGTTATGCAGATGCAGGTTATTTGTCTGATCCTCATAAAGCTAGATCTCAAACTGGATACGTATTCATGAATGGAGGCACTACAATTTCATGGCGTTCTCAAAAGCAAACACTCGTTGCAACATCTTCAAAGCATGCCGAGGTTATCGCATTGCATGAAGCTAGCAGAGAGTGTGTATGGTTGAGGTCTATGACACAACTCATTTTGACTTCATGCGGACTAAAGAAAGAAAAGATGCTGAGAGTGATTTATGAAGACAATGGAGCTTGTATTGCACAAATGAAGGAAGACTATATCAAGAGTGACAGAACTAAACATATACCTCCAAGATATTTTTCCTACACTCAAGATCTTATAAAGATTAATCAGATTGAGATGCAATATGTTCTATCCAGCAATAACTCAGCAAATTTTTTCATGAAGGCACTTCCAACTGCAATTTTCAGAAAACACGTTCATAGTATTGGAATGCGACATGTTCAAAACATTTAACGCATTATGGTTGTCTACATGAGGGGGAGTCAATGATACATTACACTCTTTTTCCCTTAGCTAAAGTTTTTTTCCCACTGGGTTTTCATTAACAAGGTTTTTAACGAGGCTGGTGTTCAACAGTTGAACTCTGAATGTGTCATCTGTAATGTGTTAGAAATTTAGGACCCAAACGACGCACACAATTGAACACAATTGCACCCACAACAATAAACGAATAACCGATTGCTAACAAAAAAATTAAACAAGCAAAAAAAGATAAATAAATACGATACGAGACTGTAAACGACACAAGAATTTAACGTGGTTATGTCCAATCTTCAACTTGGAGATTGGTTTAGTCCACGGGGACAAACCGAGAGAGTTTTCTTATTATTTTTGGTGGCTTAGGGTTTATACAATAATAGGTTTAATATATAATAAACCATACAAAAGAACAAGTCGATGGGCATATCCGTAGCCGCCTCAAAAAAATGCTACGTGAATAACTTCTGATACCAATCATCACGTGACATTCCATTAACCCATAAACTATTTAATTTCCATATTGTGGTCACGTGCAAATGGATGCTACCAAATATTTTGTACGATTTTCATATATCTCAACATAATGCCCCTAATTTCGTAAGTTTAAAACTATATAATATACAATTTTAATCGTTTAAGTTATAAGTAAACAAATATTAAATGTGTGTAATGGTTAATTATGAAAATAGGTTAAATAGGTTAGTAGGACTAACCATGATAAGTAAATGGAGTTAGACGGGTAGAATGTATCAATTTCTATAAAACAAGGGCTAAATGCGAACCTTGAGTTATAAAACTCAGATTCTAGCTTATTGATCGGCCTCCAACGGTCGGTTGTCGTTTCGGATCAACCGTCGACAGCGCGATCTGATCGGCCGCCAACGGTCGGTTGTCGTTTCGGATCAACCGTCGACAACGCGATCTGTTACGAAGGTTTTAAATTTACATTTGCTGGGAAGCCTAAGCTTTATTACTACTTACTACTCCAAGGGTATTAGGGTAGTAAGCCATAAATCTGACTCAAGTGTCGCTCTTAAAATCGGATCAAATCGAAATGAAGTAGATACCTCAGAGAATAGTAGCTAATAGGATGGGTTTTATAGAGCAGGTAGGGTTTGTTTTTGGTTTTTATAATTTAACTAAAATGCAGGAAAGTAAATTCTAAACTACGGATAGGGTAAGCAGATAGATAGAGATTGTGATTATTGAAGTTTCAATATTCAGGTCTCGGGATGATGTTTATTATAGGGGTGATTGGAGACTTGCCTTAATTATAATCAACGGAGGTTTGGTGTAAACACTATCACCCTACGATTTAAGTAGAAACCCTAAGTCGTATGTCACTGAGTACTAGGCTATCATGATTCTGATCAGATCAGGCTGCTCAGCCCCCAATACTGTTCGATAAGGACAAGTGACCCTTCTTGGAGTTATCTCCTGGGCACATGAATAAAGGAACAGACCGATATTTAATTTAGGACCATTCTTAACACCTAGTTCTAATTGATTTTATTAAGGTTTGTACTAATTGCCTGCTAATATATGTTAAACTATCAGTTACGTTGGATCAAGGGGTTTAAGCATCCTACACTACAGCTGAATGTTTGCTTTCTTTTCAAGATCCCTTAAACTTTTTTGAGGAGCGCAAATACTTCTGTCAAGGGGTAGACCCTCCTTTGCGATCAAACGTTCATCTCTAGGTTTGTTTCACGGTGTATACTACGTTTTTAAATAATTCCACAGCTTTAATATATACATAGACCATGTTCCGGAAGGGAAACTTCCAGGTATCCACGGTGTCTTATGCTTACGACCGGTCCGTAGCTTCCACGCATTTGTACTTCACCAGAGGTGTTTCCAGCGCTATACTAAGTACTGGGCTGTTTTACAGCATGTCCACAGTTTCATACAAATTCACAGATAACTAGCTACCGATACTAGGGTTGATCAAGTCCTAATACTAAAGTAATAGCTACCTGAAAGTTTGGAAAGGGTGAAATGGGTGGTTTAAATCTACAGCTTGAGAAATTAAATCCGATACATAACATAGCAATTTCCAATAACATATTTAATTAAATATTAATTTAACATCATCCCTATTCCTACATATCTACATTCCAACAATCACAATATTACACTACTCAATAAACATAGCAATAAATAAAGCACATACCATAATATTACGCATGCATAATTCAGACATAATAACAGTATGGGGGGATAGATATCATCGGATAATAGAGCAGCGTAACAAGAGAATAGAACTTGCGATCCTTGAATAAAAGCTTGAATACGAATACTCCTTTATTACAAAGCTAATCTCTACTCTAATCTACTAGCTACCCACTAATTACTCTCTAACCCTCTAGAGAGAGAAGTTAGAGAGAGAAACTAACTAAGAAAGAAAATTGCAAAGAAAGTGTGTGTGAAATGAATTGTGTTGTGATGGTATTATTGGTATGAAATAAGAGGATTAATCCACTATTTATAGGCAAATGGATCACCAAGTTAGCTTCACAACTCGACACCCGATTCTTCCGATTTGCACTGAAATACCACCCCTAGATCAGAAATTCGGCACCAAAAGGGTAGTATTGGACACCAAAGGGGTAGTAGCGGATAGCTTTGGGGTGGTATTCGACACCAAAAGGGTAGTATTCGGCACCAAAAAGGGCGTATTCGGCACCAAAAGGGGCGTATTCGGCACCAAAAGAGGGGTATACCACCTCAAACGGGTAGTATACCACCCTTTTGGTAGCCCATTGCTTACTAAGCTATAGCTTATTCGATTATGTTTATGTTTTTTTAGGTGAGCCAAGTAGGACCCAACGAGATCCGAGCAAGAGACCCGAGGGATGCTAATGGTGGGACTAGTTGCTTTGTCGGTAATAAGTTACTTCTTTTAATCATGTTCATGATATGTTGATATACCCCTTTTTGTCAAGAAACAATATTGTGTCATGTGGTATTTGTAAACCCAAGACTTTGGTCAAAGTCAAATTTGATATAGTAAGAAAGTCAAAGTGGTCAATGGGTGGTTGTATACTCATTGATAGTTTTGTAAACAGTAATTTTGAATACTTGGTGAATATAATGATTTTTATATGGAAATTTGATGTCAATGGTTAAGTTGAAGTATTAGTAGTGAAAATGGCTTAGTTTGACTTATAATAGTCAAAGGAATGTGAAAGGGGTGTTGGAATAGTGGTCATATGGGTTGAGACCCAAACGGGTCATTAAATTACCCAAATGAGTCACTAAATGGTTAAACGGCTAAGATAGGTTGTGGTCATGGTATGACGAGTGTAAACATTGAACTGTCTTATAAATAGTATTGAATATGTGGTGAAAGTGTCCAGATCTGAAGCTTAGTAGTTTGTAATTTGGTATGTCAAAGGAATGGGTCAAAAAAATTTGACCATAATGTGGTCATTAGTCCAATTCCCGATAAAACGCGAATTTACGAGTAAAAATTTGATTTTTTTCATTTTAAGTTCAGAAATCGATCAAGTATATATATTAGTTTTACATTCCGCAAATTATAAGTTCTAAATGAGGTTATTTTAAGAGTAAAAAAAAAAAAAATTCGGGGTGTTTCATCATCCAAGGGGGAATGTTATAAATTGTATATCAATAATGGATGATCACATAATTCAAGCTAGAGATGGCAAAAAAAATCACATCCGATAGGGAACCCGATACCCAAACCCGATTTGACCGGGGAATCCCCGAGTTGACCGGGGATGGGGACGGGGGCAGGGAATCCTCGAAACTAAAAATCGGGTATGGGGCTGGGGATGGGAATACTACGCGGGTCCCCATACCCGTACCCTAACCTGTACCCGATTGACAATTTACCGGGGACCCGTACCTATACCCGGTATATTATATATGTATACTTATTTTGTATGTAACATGTGATATATGTATTATAAAAAATTAAAATTATGATTTTCTTAAAGATTAAGTAATCATATTTTACCTGATATACTCATCCTAATTCTTCATTATGTACACAATATGGACAAATACATTAGGCAAATACATAAGATACGATCATTATGGGCTAAACTATAAGACACATTCATTATGGGTAAATCTCCGATTCCCCGTTGGAGATCCCCGATCCCCATTCGGGTTGGGGATGGGGCTTAAATCATCTTCCCGATGGGGATGAGGATGGAGACTTGAACTAAAATCCGGGGATGGGGATGGAAATTGAGGTCCCCGGTACCCCCCAGCCCCGTTGACATCTCTAAATTTCAACCCTCATGTCTAATCCTTGTCTAGTCAAGTTACTTCATTTGGTAATTCTATAGTAGAAGTTGTAGTATAAATACAACATCGATGTAAAGAAGTATACTTGCACCTTCTTAATACACTCTTAGTATATATACTTCTCCCTCAAAGTATTGTATCTTTAATCCTAATTTCTTACAAAGGTTCTTATATTATATTGCTAATAGAGTTTTAATTATAGTTAAATTACAACAAATAAATATCATGACAATGTTATTAATTTTATTTTATTATTATTATTGTTTTATTTATTTATTTATTTATATTATATTATTTTAAATATAAATACAATGTCGATGTCGATCGATGTATGTTTGCCTATTTGGAAAGTAAAGTGATCGGAAGGAGGTTAAGTTTGCGGCTAAAAATGTACTTGTCTAGTCAAACACGTACCCTACTTAACGTAGGGTTACTTCTGCACCCAAACACCGCTACCTATCGCTCATTTAATCCAACGGTCCAGATCTCACTATACCATCCCCAAAATTCGGGTCTCTCATCATCAATCAACCAACCTTCATATATCCCTACACGCCATTCGAATATTCTCCACCGCTCGACCTCAATATTTCTCTGTTTGTTACTTTCAGTAGCCAAACCTCTTTTATAATCAAAATACATTTTTTAATTAATTAATGGAAAATAGCGTCTATTTCACTTATTCAACAACAACAATTTACTACTTCATTGCTTCTTCAATTCATTATCTGGCTTTATTCAATATATTTCATCATAGTGATAATCAAAAACCTAGTATTTTCTAATAGCACCTACAGTTTTATTCAATTCGAATTCAAATTCAAATTCGATTCGTCGCCTGTTACCAATGGGTAAACAACGTAAGTAATTTAATTTATATGTATGTTCATGTTGTTATTGATCGTTATAATTGCCTGAATTGTTGATTTAGGGTTTTGTATGGGTGATTATAGGGTTTTTTGGTAGGATATATGTAGGTGATTAATGTGTTTTTTGATTGAAATTAATTTTAATTTGCAGGTAATTCACAACGTAAGAATGCTGCAATGTTGGATAGTGATGATACGGATAGTGTGAGCTCATCATCAACTATCAGGTCTGATTATGTAATGGGGTCTGCTGTTGAGGATATGCAGATTGATAAAGAAAGTGCTTTGGATCAAAGTTTAGATGCTTTGTTTGAAAAACGGTACTCGTTATGTCTTCAAATGTTTCTATGTATTTGTTTTATTAGGAAAAAAAAATATCCTTCAAGATTCGATATGATATATATCATAACATCACTAGAATTTGCTTAGCTTTGATATTAATATCTAGGGGAAATTTCAGAAAAATTAACGAAATATCTAAAAAGCTCGGTCATTCCGTACATTAAAAGGACAGTAAGTTCAATTTTGCTCATTAAGAGGTAACTCAAAATGAAAATTCCATGTAGGTAACCGAGTTTATGATTTTTAGCTTATGTTTTTGTTAATAAACTTGAACTTTTTCTCGTTTTTGTAGACAAAATTGAATTCGCAGTATTTTTTAAGTTCAGATTGAGCTTACATTACTTACATCGAGCTTATTTGGAACTTCTGTTACCTTTTCTTGTTTGAAATTTTCCGTAATATCTATCTATGATATCTGAAATCAAATGCTATTTTAATGTGTTTGAAGGGGGTCTACAAGGGAGAAGGCTTTGGAGGATATTATAGAGGCTTTTAATAGCAGCTTACCACACGAGTTTGTCGAGAAAAAGTAATCATTTTGCTTCCTTATTCTCTCTGCAGTTGTATTGATGTTTTGATGCAATATTTATCTTGGATTGATTATGTTTGTTTTTCTCAATAGATTTGCGACGTTGCTGCATCAATGTTTGAATTCTGTAAAAAAGGGGTCTGCAAAAGAGATATCTTTAGCATCTCATGCCATTGGTATATATAAACTTTAAATTTTCAGTTTGTGTAAATGATATAATTGGTTAACTAAGAGGTCTAAAATTGTTGCATTTGTTTAGGATTACTGGCCCTAACTGCTGGTGTGGGTGAGAAAGCACAAGAAATATTGGAAGAATCGGTGATTCCTATTTCAGAAGCTCTGAGATCTCGTTCTGAAGCATCAAAGATAGCATCGGTAAATCTACGTATCAACTTTTAAAGTAAATCAATTAATGTGTCCAGTTTTGATTGTTACGTTATCGTTTTATTTGGTAACATTTATTTGTAGTTACTGGAGGGGCTGTCTGTCATTGCTTTTGTTGGTGGAAAGGAACCGGAAGAAACTGAGAAATGCATGCAAATTATGTGGCAAGTGGTTCACCCAAAACTTGGTCCTAATGTATGTTTCCTCTACGTACCAAATCATTTTAGATATCAATGAATCCATTGTAACATATATTCTAATGATGTGCAAGTTTCAGGTCGTTGCTACTAAGCCATCACCAGCAACAATAACAGCAGTTGTATCTGCTTGGTCGTTTCTTCTTACAACAATGGATGGGTGGACGCTTGATGCAAAGATTTGGCAAGAGTAAGTGGATTTTGTATTTAGTAGTTACCCTTTGTACTTTGTGCTACACTTTGTACAACTAACTTATTCAATCAACAGGTCGGTCTCTTATTTTTCAACTCTTCTAGAAAAGGATGATAGATCTGTGCGGATTGCAGCTGGTGAAGCACTTGCTTTGATATACGAGATGGGAAATTTGGAGAAGTTTTGTGCTAGTACCAAAAGTACTAGTGACATCTCTGTCAGTAATGGGATTAGTTCCCGGGATGTTACCCATATACAGGGCTTGAGAGCCAAAGTCTTGAATCAAGTTCGAGACCTCTCTACTGAGGCTGGTGGTAAGGGTTCTGCTAAGAAGGATCTCAACAACCAGCGCAACACCTTTCGAGATATTTTGGAATTTCTTGAGGTACTCTTGTCCATTCTATAAAATGATCCATTTTAGGGGTGGTCAAATAGGCGATTTGGGTATTTGGTCAAAATGAGTAGAATATTTTGGATGCATGGCCTACATTTTCTGTCCAAGAAGTAATTATTAGTTTTTAGATGTGGTTGGGTTTCATAGTTGAACAAAGTAATTTAATTTTAGAAGTTTTATAATTTATACATAAAAAATACTCATTTCGACTATTAAACCGATTGGTCCATATAGAACAATGTTGATAACCTTTTATTTTATTATAACTAGGACGGTTATGCTCCGGAAGCTTCAGTGAAGATTGGTGGAGAGTCGCTTATGACTACAACTTGGTCCCAATTAATCCAGGTTTGATTTCCTGCTCTTACATTTATTTTATAATTTTATTCTTTATTTTTATCTTATACGAGTACTATATCTTGCTATAGCTATCTATTTCTAGTGTTATCTTATTGTGATGTTTTAACAGTTGAACTATATTAAGCGATTTCTGGGTGGAGGATTCGTCAAACATATGCAGGTTCGATTGTTATTACCTCAGAAGTTTGTTATTCATGTTTAGTTAAACAAATGCGTACAACACAAAACTAAACATAGTTTTCTTCCCCCCCTTAAACCGCTAACAAAATCTATGTCTAATATTTGGTGCATTTCTATCTTAATGTTCTCGGATACTAATCTATTCGATTTGAACAGGAAAATGAATTTCTTCACGAGGTATTTAACTTCACACCAAAGAAAAACCCTCTATCAAGTGCAGATCGTGTTTCAGGAACGGACAAGGTTTGTTCATTTTCTTCGAATCTGAACCTGCAAGCATGCTACCTTTCAGTTATATTTCTAGCATTCTAGGTCTTGAACTATTGTAGAAACATAAAGACGACTCTGTTGGACTTATTAAGATAGAAATTTATTCTTTTGGTGACTAATATTATATTACATTCTTATTTGCTAAACACGGAGCTACAAGCTTCATCACCCTTGTTCTGTAAATTTTCATTTAGGCTTTATTTTCCATTCGAATTCTAAGAGGATCTATTTTTTTTTTCATTTGTCACGAATTTCCCTTATCTTAGGTGTTCAAATAGCATTCCATAACAATTATTACCTTGAAACCAATCTTTGTTTATGTGTTTGCCAGTTTCAGCACTTGGTTTGACTTGCAATCAGTATTTAACTAATGCAATTGCAATTGCAATTCATTCTCATTTCTTTTTTGCAAATCTTCCATATTACAGAGGATGTACAGATCTCCCAACTCGATTCTCAACAAGGCACGGACTCAATTTCTGAATAAGCAGCGAATGATGTCTCGGGTAAGCCAAATTCTTAATTCTTCACTTTTTGCGCCTTGTAGCTCTGTTTTGGTAAGAATGTTCTGATTATTGATGTCTATGGTTTTGCAGGACAAAAACGTCGGGCACTTTGCATCCGGGGTAGACGAGGAGTAAAGGTTGCAGCATCCATATATACTACAAATCTGGGCCTTGTTGGTATCATTATTCATCCAAAATTATTTATTAAACAATTCATTGGTTTAGTTAGTGATAGTGTAGGAATTCATTTGTGCAATGACAATGAAAACTATAAATTAAAGTATCTGATTGCTGTACTATTCCATTGGTTGGTCAATTATAACCTTATAATGTTTGTGTTTGAACCGAATAGCATTCTTATACTTTTCTTTGATTTAGTCTTGTTTCTTTGTGTTATTATTTTAACTATTGTAACATATCATGAATTCACTATCTTATAACCACGTAACTTGATATAAGATCTATCAAGGAGGGTTGATTTCGCTATCTTATAATTAACCACATAACTTTGTAATTTAACAACAATGACAACAATAAAAATTTTTGATAACGAGAGAAACTGTAACATACGATGTTGCATTATCATACAATGTATATGCTATCATGTTTATAGACAACTATCGTTAATTTGGATGTACAATGTATAATTTGTAGTATCATAAACATATTATTACTTGGAGTTGCTACGAGCCTCCACTTCCCTCTGTTTGAGTTCTGTGACTACTGCTTCAAGATTTGCTTGGATTGAAAAGTCGATGAAAGAAGTTCTCTTTCGTATTCTCCATGGCTTGTAAATGATGGGCTCGATGATGATAAGGATTAGGACCAATAGAAACAATATTAGGTTCATAAGCTCTAGGTTCACTGCACGTAAACGGTCTGGAACCCTGTATATCGAAGCACCATTGCCAGGTTGTGTTAGAAGCTCAGAGTTCAGCTTCTCCTCCAGCAAAGCTGCTAATCTATATCAGAATCTCAAGCAAAAATTCTTGATCCAGTTTCTGTGTGTGTTGCTCTACTAGCACCGATTTGAAACCTACATCGACATATGTTTTGACAAAAATGCTGGTAAATTTGGTATTCAATCTTTGGTAAGTGATACTGCAGTCAACTTTCTTGGCCCTCTTAAAACCTTTTTCTCATGTCGTTGTCTGTAATACGCGGGTACTTTCATGAGTGCTTTGGCTTTTTCTTTATTTTATTCCTGTTGGCATACTCTCAAACATCTGCAAGAGGACTATGCTCAATATATAATAATAATGGTCTAAAATTTTTGAACATTGTGCTCCAGAATGCATTTGCGGTGTTATTACCAGTGCTAGAGATCAAACTTGGTCTCTCAACGTGCCATGTCATATGAAATGTATTATAAGGTTTAAAACGAGTTTATTTACTTTATGTAATATTTGCATATTATAAATATAAATACTTAGTGTGTCAATATGATCACAGAAAATATTTCCATATATATAGCAGAATGATGTTGGAGGTTTTCACACAATACAGTGTGCCACTTTGGGCGACCTTTAGATCGTCAAATACTTTCTTTTTCATTTTCATTTTCTATAATTAATTATTTGACCCATTTGAGATAATTAATTATCCATGTTGACCCAGTTTTAAGTACGAGGGGTCGAAGTTGACTAATTTAAGCATATGTAATACAGTGAAGATTGGTAAGTGTGTATTGAATTTCTTAACAGAGCAAATCTCTAGCATTCTTTTTCCTATTACAGACAACGTTACAACCTTATATAATGTTTGTATTTGGAAGTGAACATTATCATACCCGGAGTTAACATTCAACTGATATAACAGAATTCTCATTTTCTTAGAACATTATCTGGTCCTCACTTTCGCTTAAAATCTTAAGCAAGAGTCATGATCCACGATTTGAACCTGTGATCTCCATTTTAAGCAGTTGTTAAGCCACCATCAAGGGGCTATACAATGGGACTATTATACATCTTTTGGTCTTGTAATCAACCTACTGCTAATAATTTGAAGACCATTTGTCAACTTTTCCGAACAAACATATGGCTATGTTCTACAATGCGTACTAATGTCTGTAGATTCAAACAGATTATAGTTTCACTGTCAATAATATAAATGGGTACATCGTGAAATAAAAGAAGTTTTTTTACATTTATGAGCAAGCAGTATTATACTAGCAGACCATAAACTGATTCCTTAATAGAAAATGACCATAGTTTAAAGGGGTTAGTGTATGGGAATGTACCAAACTTTGACCAAATGTCTATTGTGTGTACCCAACTTACATTTGTTAATTTTAATGCATCCAACTTTCAAAATGAAAGTTTTGATGTATTTTGATAATGTGTCAATGACGTGTCACTTTCTCCGTATGCCACGTGGCACGCTATACGAATGACACGTCATCAAAATACATCAAAACATCGTTTTTGATAGTTGGATACATTAAAATTAGCAAATGTAAGTTGGGTACACACAATACACATTTGGTCAAAGTTTGATACATTCCCAGAAACTAAACCCTAGTTTAAAAGTAAACAGAAAGGCCTTGTCTCCCAAGTAATACTAAAAACTCACTTTCTTACCTTCACATCTAATCATAGAATAAGATCTATTAACTAGGGTTTATTTCACTATCTTATAATTGAGCATATAACTTTATGATTTTACAAAAATGACCACAATAAACATTCTTAAACAACAAGAGTAACTGTAACATACGAACTATCATTTTGCTTGCAATAACACAAGTTTCAGGATAAAGAATTACATAATTATAGAAACAGAAAGCGAAAAAAAAAAATGTGAAAATGTACTACCTGCATTTTAATCAGAAAAAACCACTAACAACTCGCAAAGTAGAAAGGTTTAATTTCGTCGCGTACTTTTGTACCAAAAAAGAACTTAACATATTGGTCGATCTGATGCTTATCTTTGGAAGGCAAAGATGACTTCATATTAATTTCCTTCACTCCTTTAAATGGTATAACGAAAGCTTCTGCAAACGAAAACCAAAAACCAGTTCCAAACATGTGCGTCCGTACATTTCCATCTCCAAGTGCAGAAATTGTTTGAAGTATGGTAAGATAAATTAGAACAATAGCTGCTAAAGTTGATAGTGATACCCAAACATTATAAAAATACTCATGTTTCAGTTTCGCTCTTTTCTGATTCCAACCATCATTGCAGTAACAATTAATCTTCCAAAGAACATTGTGTAAGTAGGAATCATCAGCTGCCCCAGCAACCTCTTTACAAATCTTGTTCACTAATCTTGCTGCATTGTTATTTCCACCTAAAGTATGCTGCATAACGCCTGCATAATGTAGCAATTCTATATCCTCTGCAGAATTTATCAGCCTGTCAAGAAAGAATACGTAAGCTGTTACATACGGTTTGCAATTAAAATGACACTGCTCATAGGCCACCAAGTTCCTAAACAATGTGAATCTGTAGTCATCCAGGCTCACTGGCGCAATCTTTAAAACGCCCTTTTTAAAACTCACATCTAACGGTTGACAATTCTCCGCCTTCTTTAATTTAACACTTGACACTTTTAAATCTGTTATTGAGCGAAACATGTGTGGCTCCTTACCTGGAAACTTCTCTTGTGAAACTTCAGTTGGACAAATGCTGGCTCGAAAAAGCTCAACAAAGTGACTGCTATCTCCTTCATTTCCCAAATTTTTGTTCCTTGGAGTACCTGAATCTTTATATATCATTGGTTCAAAGAATTGAAGTGCAAGTTCCTTCAAATCCATATTATGTTTTAGTTTACAAGTAGTGCCACTTGTTAAGTCAAATACTTTATTCAAAACGAACATAGGAAGCTGATTTTCGAGCATGATGAGATCACGTTGAAGAATGGGTAACATCCACCTCTTAATGTGCGTTGATTTTTTACTTGAATCATTCTCTTTTGTATCTCTTAAAAGCTCTATGATGAAACAACTATCAATGAGCATCATGTCAATGAAATCATTGCTACTAAGCTTCAAATCTTCCGAATAACAGCCACGAGCCTTTTGTTCCATTTGTTTCAGTTCAGCAACTACTGCTTCAAGATTCGGCCTATTGGGCTGGCTTGGATTAAAGAGGCGATTAAAGAAGTTGAGTTTCGTTTTCTCCATAACCTTTAACTGATTGGCTCCATAATGGTAAGGACCAATTGATACAATATTGGGTTCATAAGCTTTAGGTTCGACTAAACGTAAATGGTTTGGAACTTTGTAGATGGAAGCGCTATTATCTGTTTGTGTTGGATGCTCAGCATTCTTTTTCTCCAGCAAATCAGCCACATTCGGACCACCTTCAGAGTGAACTGCTCTACTAGCATTGACGTGAAACCTCAATCTACATATGCTCTGCACAAGTATGCTAGTAAGTTTGCTTCCCATCTTTTGGTCAGTGATGTGTGGTCCAATTTCGTTGGTCCTATAAAATATCTTTGCTGTGTGATTGGAATCCAATAAGTTTTTAACTTTCATGTAAGCTTTCTACCTATATAACTATTTTTACATCCCTAGACATTTACAAAAAGGAGAATGCTCCTTTATTTAAAAAGAGTCTGGTCCTAAAATTTACAACAACAAGGGCATTTCCGATGTATGCATCAAATACAACACTAAATTTAGTTATGTACCAAATTAAAGTTTGATGATTTAAATATGCAACATAGATTTGATAAATCGTCGGAGTATTTAAAAAAAAAATAGTTGTTGTATTGTATTTTGATAAGGGTAAGCTTCGAAAGCCTCAAATGAGGAGAAGTAGGGGCATGTCACTACATTATGATATTCACCACATCTTACCAACGGAATATGCATTTTAATAACACTGCATTTTATACCTATAAAATTTGATCCTTCACCTTTTGATAAATGTGGGAGCCTTTTTGTTTTCAAAATTGATGAATTTTTATAAGAATGTTTAGTATTGATATTTATAATGTTATATGTATAGTGTGTTTAAAATTGGTATTTAAATAAAACTGAAAACAACTTTTAATGTATTCAAATATATATATATATATACATATATATATATATATATATATATATGGTAAGGTTCCAATGAGAACACTTCAAAAATAAGAATGGTAAAAATACTTCATAAATGCACAATTAGCCAACAAAATTATTAGATTCACATTCATACATCTCAAATATGCGTAGAAAAATTGATTAGTATAGATGCGGACTTTCGGAAATACACAAAAATCGAAAATACGATTGATGCACAATTATAGAGATAATCGTGCATAAATCATTTTTTTGATTTTTGTGCATTTTTAGAAATATGCATTTGTTTTTCTTTGCATATTTGAGATGTATGACTCTGAATCTAATGATTTTTGTTGGCTAGTTGTGCATTTATGAGGTGTTCTCACCGTTCTTATTTTTGAAGTGTTCTCATTTGATCCAAACTATATATATATATATATAGGGTAGCGATCAAGAGGGAAGTGCCCTTTTTAGGGGAAGGGGGAAGCGTTAGTATTCATCAAGAAGCATATTAGAATTATCAATCAGAAAAATTATATATAGGGTAGCGATCAAGAGGGAAGTGCCCTTTTTAGGGGAAGGGGGAAGCGTTAGTATTCATCAAGAAGCATATTAGAATTATCAATCAGAAAAAAGTCAACAAATTTTTTTTTACCGGTAACTAGTAATCAAAATCAATGCTATAAAGAATATTTTAACGAATGAATTTCATTTTTAAGTCATAACATTAGTTGATGAATATTTATTTAATAAATGGTTAATATTCACCGTGATGAATATTAACTAATATGCATCACGGTGCATATTAAACTTCACATTATCTGAAAAATATTTTTATTGTTAATATTCATCACAATGCATATTAACTAATATTCACCGCGATGCATATTAATGGATTTAGATCTAATATTGTGTTATAACTTGCAGAAAGAATTTATCAAGGAAGCTTAACATTCATAACATTGATTCTGATTAACATTTACTAAATTTCAGTTTACGTTTTTCGAGATTTGTATGGGTAAAGGTAATATGCTTCTTGAAGAATACTGACGCTTCCCCTTTCCTTCAAAAATGCACTTCCCTCTGGATCATTCCACTATATATATATGTAACACCCCAGTTTTAAGATATTATTTTAGTGTACAAAAATATATACTTAATTTTGTTTATAGATCTTTTAATAATAAGTTATAATAGAAAACGTAAATGATTGTTCAGTACCAGACTGTGTAGTATAGAAAATTAAAGAAAATTAGACACAAATACATGTCTTATTCCAGTGTTATCAAAAATTGTCCAGAACTCACTTTTGGGAAGGGTAGAAATCGCAGGAACCAAACCAAATCAAGAATTCAGTGTTTAATCTTCGATTCAAGCTATAACATATCAAAATCATCTTCCTTTATCATCCTCTAATCTTTGTAAGTTGTTTTCTTTCCTCAAGAACCCTAGAAATTGGGATTTTAAGGGTATTAGCTAATTGGTATGAATTAATCCGAAATTAGGGCTTATAAATGTTAGAATTGTATTAGTCTATCTTAAGGATGGAAGAATTGTAGTTAATTTCATCTTAAAAGTGAAATATCATGATTAGGGTTCATGAAGTTTCTTATGAATCATATGAATTAGTTTAATTTTCAAGTGAAAAGTGTTAGTAGATGCTAGTAGTATCAAAAAAGTAGATTAATTTCATATTAAAGCCATGATTATGATTGTGAGAACGAGATTAGTTAGTTTAGTTAAATTAAAGTTAGTGTGTTACTAGTGGGGAGAAGGGAATTAGATGATTTGTAGTTGAAAATATGATTAGTTATTGATATATGTGTTATATGTATATGTATTAGGTGTTAAAGAAGAGTTATCATCATTTGATCATGTTGTTCAACAAATCAAGGTGAGTATATGTATTGAAATCAGATTGTTAATAAGCGAATTGAATTGCATTCACTTGATTAAATAAGAATATGTGATTGTTATTAGTAAAGATCGAACATGGTGAAAGTATGGATTAGCATGGTTAACGATTATTAGCCATGAAGTGATTAGAACGGCTAGCCAGGGCTAGCTATGTTATTGATTAGTAGCTAATTATGTTAGATAGAGATGTAGTTAGATTAGCTAATCGAGATTAGCTAAATGAAAGAATAGATAGGTGCACATGTGATTTGTATAGTGAATAGAGATCGCAAGAAAGAGGGAAGTAAACTAATTCCTTTACTTGTTATAAGTTTTTATGCATATTATGATTAGTTAATGTTTTTGATTAGTTATACTTATACTCACTAGCAAAGTGCTTAATTAGTTGTTTTAAATGTGTAGGTGCAAGTGGAAGTGGTAAGGGAAAGGAAATTACTAAGGAGTAGAAGTGGAGTGCTTGCTTGTCGTAAGTTACACAAGCCCGTCTCTTTAAATTATCGTTTTGCAGCCCTTGAAAGCCCGATCTAATAAAGTTTTGTCATGTTTCAAACTTGAAATAAAAGACTAAAAGTAATATGGTGTAATAGTAGTATTTTGTGAATGATTAGCAAAGATATTGTAAAAAGTGTTAAAGGTGAAAGTTGTAGTAACTTGCCATTTTGGTTATATATGTATATGAAGTGTTGAAAGATAGTCAAAGATTTTATTATTGGTCAAATATTGGTTGTGATTGGCTAGTAAATGGGTCAAAGTAGCCACTTTGGGTCAGCGGGTCGAAAATGGGTTAGATTGGGTCTTTAAAAGCACTTACGGTCCAAAATGAGTTAAAGAAAAAATAAGAGTGTGGCAAAGAGCTTTACAACTTTGTTTTGGTGTATATGATATGTAGTCAAAAGCTCAATATCTCAGCCTTCATGGTTTCAGACTTGATTAGTGCACCAAAGTGATCAATTTAGTGTCAAATTGAGTCAAATGTCTAAATCTCAAGTTATTGAGAATTTTGGAAAAGTGTAAAAAGAGAAGTCTTCATTTTGACCCTAGGAAAGTGCCTGCAAAATTTTATGACCTAACTCTTTGTCGTTTGTGAGTTACGTTTGTTCAAAGTTCGTAAAATGGTAATTAGAAAAATATGTGCTGCAGGTTTTGTTAAGCCGAGGTACCCGGCTGATAGCCAAGGTACCCGACGGGTAGAAGTGTGAGCCGGCGGCTTCTTTAGCCACCCGGCTGCTTCCAGAGTCTTTAAATCACCATTAATTTCTGTTACAGCAAATGTTAATTCACCCGGCATGTCACATGGGGAACCCGGCGGGGGTACATGGTTACCCGACGGGTAAGGCATGTACCCGACGGGTATTAGTCTGTTTCCTGTGTAGTTTGGTTTGAGTTCCAGAAATGTAGCAGATAAATTGTATAGTATATAAGATATGTTAATACAGATAATGGGACCAAATCATAATGTGTTTTCAGATTTAAAAAAAAAATGGTTCAGATTTTCAGGGCGTTTCAAGTTGGTATCAGAGCGATGGTTTAAGAGATTTAAGCAATCCACAGTAGGATTGCCTAAACTTAAACCACTTATAAACGTGTAGTAGCAAGTTATAGTTATGTTTTAGTAGTATTATTAATGTGTGATTAGTGGATAACGATTATGATAGTGATTGTTGCTTTGATTTGAAATGTGTTTAAGAAGTTTGAGTAGAAGTGTGCAATTAGTTTAATGTAACTACGTCTGGCCAACGGGGTTACATTACATTAGTGCACATGGGAGATTCAAAGTTGCTAAGCATGTGAGAAAAGAAGCGATAATCGTTGTGCTAGTTGGTTTAGAAATTTATAGATTATTATGCATTTCAAAATTTACTAAAGTACTAATTAGATTATTTATTTTGTTTTAGTAAATGACTACCCCACCGAATAGAGAAGTTGAGGGTTCAAATGTTCGTTTTCCCACTCAAGAGGAGAATGTTTCAAATAGAAATTTAGATCCAGAAGACAGGTTGTTATTGAAAGATGTTATTAGTCAATCTTTACAAGAATTTGCTCCTTCGGTGTATGAACGTATGGAGCAAATAATCACTACCCGATTAGTAGAGTTTGAACAGAAACATCCTATTTTAACGAACCCTCAGCCAAATATTAAAGTTTTAAATGCTCAACGTCAAATGAATAAAGAAAAGGAACAATTTGAATATAAGAACTTTGCCAATTGTAGTCCCCCGGAGTTTAAAGGGGAAAGAGATCCGATTAGTAGTCATAGGTGGGTAAGCAAGATAGAGGAGACCTTTATGCTATGTAATTGTCTAGAGAAGTTGAAAGTATTATTTGCTGCTCATCAGTTGAAGGATAGTGCTCAGGATTGGTGGAATACTCAGGTTAAGACTCATGGTGCTGACGAGGCTGTAAAGTTTTCATGGGATATGTTCAAAGAGAAGTTTATAGTAGAGTTTGCCCCAATGGCAGAAGTAGAGAGGTTAAAGGGAGAATTCTTGGCTATAAACCAAGGAAAGATGTCGGTGACTGAGTATACTAATATGTTTTATGATAAGTCTCAGTTTTGTCGAGAATATACCTCGAATCCGGGGTTAATGAAGGATCATTTCTACCGACATTTGAATGTTGAAATTAGAGAATCTGTCGATCCGACTATTTATGATTCTATTCCAAAGATGATGAATAAAGGATTGACAAGAGAGAAGGAGTTGCAAGCAAAAGCTGCGAATGCGACTAGTAAAAGAAAAGTTGAGCAGTCCAGTTCCCAATCCCAACCTTTTAAGAAGTTTAAATCTTTTGGGAAACAACAATCGCAGAAAATATCAACCACAACAATCGGGTCGACCATCCCAAGCTCCAGTACGAGAGTTCCCAAGGTGTAATAATTGTGGCAGAAAACATCCAGGAGAGTGCCAATTGGGGAGTACTGCGTGTTTCAAGTGTCGTAAGCCTGGGCATATTGCAGCAAATTGTCCTAATCCCTATCGTATGTGCTTTTATTGTTACAAGGATGACCATTTACAAGCTAATTGCCCCGTTAGATTGGAAGATATGAAAAGAAATGAGCAAAAGAAGGAAGCTGAAAAGAAAAGAGAGACAGGTGGACAGAGAGCAAAAGGTCGTTCCTTTCAGATTACTGCAGCAAAGGCAAAGGAGTCACATGACGTGGTGACAGGTACCTTCATAATTAACATCATACCTGCCCATGTTTTATTCGACTCTGGAGCCACAAAGGCTTTTGTGTCACTTTCTTTTTGCGAAAAGTTGAATACCCCTATAGCTAAATTAGAACACCCTTTGGAAGTTGAAATTGCAGATAGTAAACTAGTAATTGTTAGTGATGTTTATAGAGGGTGTGTTATTTAAATAGAAGGTGAATTGTTTAAGATTGACTTGATCCTTATGCAAATGGGAGAATCCCACGTGGTTATAAGAATGGATTGGATGGGAAAGAATAGAGGCATGATTAATTGCCACAAAAAAGTAGTTCTTCTTAAAGCACCTAGTGGAAAAGAAGTTAGTGTTTATGGTGAACATCGTAAACAGTCTATTCCTGTTTGTACTTTTGCAAGAGCTAAAAGATTATTGTCACACGGGTGTCGAGCCTATTTGGCCCACGTGATTAATAATCCTAAATCTGTTCCAGAACTTTCTAGCATTCCAGTTGTAAAAGAATTTTCGGAGGTATTTCCTGATGAATTTCCAGGTATTCCACCTGACAGACAAGTGGAATTTTGAATTGACCTTGTTCCTGGAGCTGCTCCTGTTGCCAAAACTCCTTATCGATTGGCTCTGACTGAGATGCAAGAAATGATGAAACAGCTACAAGAGCTTTTAGATAAAGGTTTTATCCGTCCCAGTAGTTCGCCCTGGGGAGCCCCAGTCTTGTTTGTTAAAAAGAAGACGACTCCTTAATGATGTGTATTGACTACAGGGAACTAAATAAAGTGACCATTAAAAACATATATCCTTTACCTCAAATAGATGATTTATTTGACCAGTTGCAGGGTGCCAGTTTCTTTTCAAAGATTGATTTTCGTTCTGGCTACCATCAGTTAAACGTTAGAGAAGAAGATATTTCAAAAATAGCTTTTCATACTCGATATGGTCACTTTGAATTCACAGTCATGCCATTTGGTTTGACCAATGCTCCAGCTGCTTGCATGGACTTGATAAACCGAGTTTGTCGGCCCATGCTTGATATTTTTGTTATAGTTTTCATCGACGATATTCTCATCTATTCTAAAAGTAAGAATGATCATGCAGTACATCTTAGGCAGGTTCTGGAAACACTTCAGCATGAAAGATTATACGCTAAATTCTCTAAATGTGAATTTTGGTTACGGGAAGTCCAATTTCTCGGACACGTGATCAATATTCACGATATTCAAGTTGATCCTTCTAAGATAGCAACAGTAATGAAGTGGGACCCACCTTCGAGCCCCACTGAAGTCAGAAGTTTTCTTGGCTTAGCTGGCTATTATCGTCGTTTCATTCAAGATTTTTCAAAGATTGCTACTCCTTTGACTCAGTTGACTAGAAAAAGTGTTCAGTGGAAGTGGGGAGATGAGCAATCAAAAGCGTTTCAGATGTTAAAAGAAAAGCTTAGTCAAGCCCCTATTCTTGTTTTACCCGAGGGTAGCGAGGATATGGTAGTCTATTGTGATGCTTCGAAACTCGGATTAGGTTGTGTTCTTATGCAGCGTGGGAAATTTATTGCTTATGCTTCATGGCAGTTAAAATCGCATGAGCAGAACTATCCCACTCATGATCTTGAGTTAGCAGCTGTAGTTTTTGCTCTTAAAATTTGGCGCCATTACCTTTATCGTATTAAGTTTACAGTTTATACAGACCACAAAAGCCTCAAGTATTTCTTTGATCAGCGTGATTTGAACAATCGTCAGAGAAGGTGGCTAGATTTAGTAAAAGATTACGACTGTAACATACTTTACCATCCTGGTGAAGCAAATGTTGTAGCCGATGCCCTTAGTTGAAAAGCTATTCATTATGTTCTTCATGTGAATTTTCACAGTATGGTTATGTTTCCTCAGTTATTCGACTCTATCAAAGCTGCTCAGATTGAAGTTTTAGCCTCTAATGACCCAAATAAACAACGTTTAACGGGTCAACTTTCTGAATTAGTAGATGACTCCAGAGGTTTAAAGACTTGTTATGGTAGAATCTGGGTACCAAGAACGAGTGAAGTGAACAAAATGTTATTAGATGAGGCTCACAAATCTAAATATTCTATTCATCCCGGTGCTACCAAGATGTATCATGATCTAAGACGTGACTACTGGTGGCCAGGTATGAAGCGTGATATAATTAGACATGTTCAGAATTGTCTCACTTGTCTGCAGGTTAAGGCAGAGCACCAACAACCATACGGTAAACTTCAGCCATTAGATATACCGGTATGGAAATGGGAACACATCACCATGGACTTTATTACAAAGTTGCCAAAAACCTCTAGACAACATGATACCATTTAGGTGATCGTGGACCGATTGACAAAAAGTGCTCCGTTTCTTCCTATTCGAGAAACTTCTTCTTCAGAAGTGTTAGCCAACCTATATGTTAAAGAAGTTGTTGCTAGGCATGGAGTTCCACTTTCTATTGTTTCAGATTGGGATACTCGTTTTACTTCTCGATTTTGGAATAAATTTCAAGAAGATCTGGGAACTAGGTTGCATATTAGTATAGCTTTTCATCCTCAAACTGATGGTCAGAGCGAACGTACAATTCAGACCCTTGAGGATATGCTCGGGGCTTGTGCCATTGACTTTGGTGGCAGTTGGGATACTCACCATCCGTTGGTAGAGTTTTCCTATAATAACAATTATCATTCTTCGATTAAAATGCCACCTTATGAGATGTTATATGGTAAAAAATGTCGAACTCCAATTTGCTGGGGTGAAGTTGGTCAACGAAAACTTTGTAGTATAGATATAGTGCAGTTGACAACAGAAAAGATAGATCAGATACGTGAGAGACTTAAAATGGCACAAGATTGACAAAAATCGTATGCAGACAAACGAAGGAGGCCTATTGAATTTCAAGTAGGTGATAAGGTGATGCTTTAAGTCTCACTTTGGAAAGGAATTATTCGATTTCAAAAGCGAGGAAAGTTGGGTCCAAGGTACATTGGACCTTTTGAAATCATTAATAGAGTTGGAAAGGTCGCATATCGATTGCAGTTACATGAAGAACTTGGTAACATTCATGACACGTTTCATGTATCTCAGCTCAGAAAATGTTTAGTTGATGAAGCTTCTTATGTGCCACTGACAGAAATAGAAATAAATGAAAAGTTGAGTTATATAGAAGAGCCAGTTACAATTCTTGATCAGAAAGTAAAGCAACTCAGAAATAAATCAGTCTCAATAGTTAAAGTTCAGTGGCGACATAGAAAAGGTTCAGAATTCACTTGGGAACCGGAGGAGTGGATGATGATATACTACCCTACGGTACACCAAGAATGGTTTGTGAGGACACGAACAGAATAAGTGGGGGAGAGTTGTAACACCCCAGTTTTAAGGTATTATTTTAGTGTACAAAAATATATACTTAATTTTGTTTATAGAACTTTTAATAATAAGTTATAATAGAAAACGTAAATGATTGTTCGGTTCCAGACTGTGTAGTATAGAAAATTAAAGAAAATTAGACACAAATACGTGTCTTATTCCAGTGTTATCAAAAATTGTCCAAAACTCACTTTTGGGAAGGGTAGAAATCGCAGGAAGCAAACCAAATCAAGAATTCAGTGTTTAATCTTCAATTCAAGCTATAAATTATCAAAATCATCTTCTTTTATCATCCTCTAATCTTTATAAGTTGTTTTCTTTCCTCAAGAACCCTAGAAATTGGGGTTTTAAGGGTATTAGCTAATTGGTATGAATTAATCCGAAATTAGGGCTTATAAATATTAGAATTGTATTAGTCTATCTTAAGGATGGAAGAATTGTAGTTAATTTCATCTTAAAAGTGAAATATCATGATTAGGGTTCATGGAGTTTCTTATGAATCATATGAATTAGTTTAATTTTCAAGTGAAAAGTGTTAGTAGATGCTAGTAGTATCAAGAAAGTAGATTAATTTCATATTAAAGCCATGATTATGATTGTGAGAACGAGATTAGTTAGTTTAGTTAAATTAAAGTTAGTGTGTTACTAGTGGGGGAGAAGGGAATTAGATGATTTGTAGTTGAAAATATGATTAGTTATTGATATATGTGTTATATGTATATGTATTAGGTGTTAAAGAAGAGTTATCATCTCTTATTACAAGTTGTTCAACAAATCAAGGTGAGTATATGTATTGAAATCAGATTGTTAATAAGCGAATTGAATTGCATTCACTTGATTAAATAAGAATATGTGATTGTTATTAGTAAAGATCGAACATGGTGAAAGTATGGATTAGCATGGTTAACGATTATTAGCCATGAAGTGATTAGAACGGCTAGCCAAGGCTAGCTATGTTATTGATTAGTAGCTAATTATGTTAGATAGAGATGTAGTTAGATTAGCTAATCGAGATTAGCTAAATGAAAGAATAGATAGGTGCACATGTGATTTGTATAGTGAATAGAGATCGCAAGAAAGAGGGAAGTAAACTAATTCCTTTACTTGTTATAAGTTTTTATGCATATTATGATTAGTTAATGTTTTTGATTAGTTATACTTATACTCACTAGCAAAGTGCTTAATTAGTTGTTTTAAATGTGTAGGTGCAAGTGGAAGTGGTAAGGGAAAGGAAATTACTAAGGAGTAGAAGTGGAGTGCTTGCTTGTCGTAAGTTACACAAGCCCGTCTCTTTAAATTATCGTTTTGCAGCCCTTGAAAGCCCGATCTAATAAAGTTTTGTCATGTTTCAAACTTGAAATAAAAGACTAAAAGTAATATGGTGTAATAGTAGTATTTTGTGAATGATTAGCAAAGATATTGTAAAAAGTGTTAAAGGTGAAAGTTGTAGTAACTTGCCATTTTGGTTATATATGTATATGAAGTGTTGAAAGATAGTCAAAGATTTTATTATTGGTCAAATATTGGTTGTGATTGGCTAGTAAATGGGTCAAAGTAGCCACTTTGGGTCAGCGGGTCGAAAATGGGTTAGATTGGGTCTTTAAAAGCACTTACGGTCCAAAATGAGTTAAAGAAAAAATAAGAGTGTGACAAAGAGCTTTACAACTTTGTTTTGGTGTATATGATATGTAGTCAAAAGCTCAATATCTCAGCCTTCATGGTTTCAGACTTGATTAGTGCACCAAAGTGATCAATTTAGTGTCAAATTGAGTCAAATGTCTAAATCTCAAGTTATTGAGAATTTTGGAAAAGTGTAAAAAGAGAAGTCTTCATTTTGACCCTAGGAAAGTGCCTGCAAAATTTTATGACCTAACTCTTTGTCGTTTGTGAGTTACGTTTGTTCAAAGTTCATAAAATGGTAATTAGAAAAATCTGTGCTGCAGGTTCCGTTAAGCCGAGGTACCCGGCTGATAGCCAAGGTACCCGACGGGTAGAAGTGTGAGCCGGCGGCTTCTTTAGCCACCCGGCTGCTTTCAGAGTCTTTAAATCATGATTAGTTTCTGTTACAACAAATGTTATTTCACCCGGCATGTCACATGGGGAACCCGACGGGGGTACATGGTTACCCGGCGGGTAAGGCATGTACCCGGTGGGTATTAGTCTGTTTCCTGTGTAATTTGGTTTGAGTTCCAGAAATGTAGCAGATAAATTGTATAGTATATAAGATATTTTAATACAGATAATGAGACCAAATCATAAGGTGTTTTCAGATTTTTTTTTTTTTTAAAAAAAATGATTCAGATTTTCAGGGCGTTTCAATATAGGATGTGGTTCCATGAAGAAGATTTTTTTAGATGGAGAAAGGGGAGAAGCAATCTAGACCTTCCATTTGCTTGATCAATGGTTCAAAAGGAGCCTTGAAAATTACACAATAAATTGAATGCTAAAGGGTAAAATGGTCAAGGACATTCAATTTTTTTGAAACCTTCCGGTTTTAATATCCATGAAAATCTTCACCAAAAAGTGATGACTTATTCACAAAAGAGGTATCTGTGATTTTGAAATTCAAAAGAAATAAAAGTATGGGGATATCGACAAATCCAATCTTCTTTATTTATTTTTTACCGGTTTTCTTGAGTTTTGGTCTTCTTATTTTTCTTAATATTTTTGAAGGCGTCACTGAATCATAGATGGCTACTAACAACAAGTGTATGCGATATAGTGGAAGCCAACTGATAAATGCATATATTTTAATTGATAAATGAATATTGTTTGTTGAAAGTGTGATTAAATAGCTTTTGTTAGAGTTTTGAATCAATGCTATGATATGATATTTTGTGAATCGATGTTATAAATTTTCTGAATCAATATTATATATTATCGAATTAGTTTTATAAATTTACTGAATCAATGTTTATTTGATAAATTACTATGATTTAATGAATTAACTTTAAAACTTTATAATTCTGTTTACTGAATAACTAAAATTTTTAGTGCATATGATACCACGCATCCAAGAGGGGAGGTCACATATTAAAATCGTAGAAAGGTTCTAATAATTAAGAATGCTTAAAATAATAAATAGGAAAAGAAATTTGTAGAATACTAATCAGTTAAAATACTTTTCTTCTCTCTACCGTACATCATATCTTTACAAGATAATCTAACTAACTAAATTTGAAAAATAAATATGTTCATTGAAAATATAAGGCTGACGACGATTATGATCCAAGAACATACAAATTACAAAAAAAAAAACTCTCCCTTATTTATAGCAACCTATGATTTAATTAATTAATATTAACAATAATAAATGAAAAAGGAAAATATCAATCCTCCCCTTTAGAGGTCAAATGAGATGTGGGGCTAGGATTGTATCTTCCATTTCTCTCAAAAATAAACCTTCTTTTTAGATCCTTTTAAAATTATATATATATACTAGATATAAGACTCGTGACAACGTGGACGACTCTAAATTCTTTTATATAGAAAGTAACGTGTAATTGTCCCATTTACCCTTGTATGTAATAGAGTTGGCATTCCAATAAGTACATGTGTAGGAGTTTCTGCAAATGGAAAACGCCATTCAATGGTAAATGGAGACTAAATGCAAACTTAACTACTCAATTATTTATAACAATAAAGACTAACAAACTTAAAAAAATTTAAGACACATTTTAGTTTTTATTTCATTAAGGGGCGGAGCTATAATTGAGGCAGTGGAGCAGCTGCCCCACAAAATGTTTGGAATTACGTAAAAGAAATTTTTTTAAGGTATTAATAGTAAATTTAAGATTTTGCCCCCTCAAAAATATAAAGAAGCACAAAAAAAATTAATTTTGCCCCCTCCGTATAAATTTTCTAATTCCGCCCCTGATTTCATTGAGCATTTAATCGAACATTTAGTGTACCTAAAACAAACTAATTGTATCATGGTAACACAGAACCATCAACTCTTATTACATCCCTTCACTTTCTTTCCCTCAATAAAAGTTATATTACTTTTTTATTATCTTCACTAAACCATGAGCATCATGGTCAGCTTCTGCATATTGAGATGTATAAAGAAAGTTGGATATCAAGTCCTACAACAATGCAGTATTAATTTTATACACATTAAATTTGTATCACAAAATTTAATAGCCATAAAAAAAAAAAAAAAAAAATTATGCATAGATCAAGGTTAACATACAAAATGGCCTTGGCGCCTATATTTACACAGTCAAGTGATATACATTAATCATGGGGGCATCAATAATCAAAATACATATCAAGAGAAAATTAAATCATATAATCTAGCTTAGCAAATCAAATGTTAGTTAATATTTGATGCAAAAGAAAGGGTATGAACAAAGTAGCATTGAAGTTGAACTAACCCGCGTATAGATGCTCATCTCTTTCAATCTTTCAGACCGCTTATAGATGCAACAAAACTTTTTGCATACATTACGTTATATAATGTAACCTTTATGACTCGAATTTTTCTGTCACTAAAAGTTTGACGTCCACCAAAACCTGACTCTTACAAACATCACTAAATCAGTAATAAACACAAAATTTAAACCCTAAAAATTAGGCTTATAATAATATCATTGATATGAACAATGAAATCTAACCTTAAATTACAAACACAAAATATGAACTCACAAAATCTAAACCCATAGTCTTCAAACACTTCCTTACAATTCGAATCAATAATCTGTAAATATCAAATTAAGTAAACAAAAGCAATAAAAATTGAAAAATTTATATCGAAACCCAATGATAATTTTTAGTTGTGGATAGGTTTTGATCAGAGACAGTTGCGTAAACTCATTCACCTAAATGGTAATTGCTAATCAAGAGAAACATAATTCACCATATATAGTAATACACTAATACATACATATAAATTAATTATATCTACACAACAGACATACAACGCAACTGTAATTATATATACATGTTTGATGATTTTCCGTTTGTCATGACCAATTGCAAGATGATCCAAATAAATGATATGTTCTTAAAATTGATATCGAACTTAACATCCAATTAAATTGAAGTAAAGCGCGAGTCATGATCTCATTCAAACTATCCTTAAGAACATTCTCATCATTGTTGTGTTGTCATACGCCCGAGAGCACGTGAAATACTCCTGCCTAACTTTGCCAACACCATCTCCGATTCGATCCGATTCTATTAATTTATGTGACAACGATTTATTTATAAGAAAAATTGGAACCGAAATCTAATGATGATAAATTTGTCGATTGATTGAGTAAAACATATGTGCATAATGAGTTAAATAAAACACATACTCTTGTAGAGGAGGAGGCCTCGGAGCAATTTCTCATCCATTCCAACACAAATTTTGTGCCCTATCAGCCATAATATGATGAAAAAGAAAACATTTAGAAGGTGAAGGCTCAAACCTTATTTAATTGAATTAACTATAAACAATACAAAAACTAAATACCACCGATTATTACCACCATCTAGATAGCCGAAAGCCACGAACCATGTCTAAAATCAACATCCTCTTGTGGATCGTCAACGTTATGAAGGTGTTTTTAGGGTTTTAGATTGCAAGGGATCTGGCGTAGTATGTATCTTTTACTATTATTTAATTTAAATTGATTGACTGGTAAATTTTATAAATAATTAATTTAGAGATGAAAGAGTAATTATCAAGATTAAATCTCCATCATTGGACCGATTAGGAAAACTCTATTGAAGGGTCAAGATTTCTTAATGATATTTTACTTTAAGTATAGTTTATATATATATATATATATATATATATATTGGCAATTGAAACATATATAGACTGATAAAGTAAAAACGTTTGTTAACGATTTTGTAAACGAAAATGCAAATAGAAATACATATTTGGAATAACGAATATGTTAAATATATCATATTTATAGATGTTTTGACACTTGTCAAGCTTTAAAGCATAGTCATGTGCAAAGCACGGCCTGGTGTAAAATACTTTCGTGATAATACATTAAGAAAATTTAGCAATTAGTTTGCTTATAAAATTTGACTAATACTCTGTCTACAAATGTTGCAAACGAGTTTTATCAATGTTTTGAAAGTCGACCCTCTTTATTTATTATTTAAATCTACAAAAGTTCCGGTTCAACTGGTTCTATTGATTGATTCGACATGTTGAACCAGTTGAATAATGAATATATACATATACATTTATCATAATAAAATACTTCAAAATAATTACAAAAATATAGATATAAATACAAGAAAAATGATAAAAGTATCAAAATAACTTCCCAATTAAATTTGCAACTTTAAGCTCACTGTTAGTCAAAATATATAACAGATATATTATGAATTATGCATGTTTATGATTAAAAAAACAAATACCGTATAGTTTAGCCGGGTTACACCTGGAAAACGGTCAGTTCGTGGTTCAATTAGAATTCATGAAAAATATTTATTCAAACTATTCCATGTGATAATACGATGCATTTAATCTTTTTTGTGTGTCACCAATTGAATCTTGTATTTAAACTCACGCGAACTTTAAAGATGTTTATGTGTTTACAAATGAAGCATATGGATGTAGTACTTTATTTGTATATTATATAGATATAATAAGTATATATGTATGTATATATTTTGATTTATATATGCATATAATCAATGAAGATAAGACCCGTCCCAATGGAGTTAGTCGGTTTCCGTCGGTTGAAACCGACGGAACCGACACCGATGGCACGGCGCCGTCGGTTCGGTCCGTCGGAAAACCGACGAGGTGTTTGGGTGTGGACGTGGGGCCGTGAGCTAATTAAAAAAAAATAAATTTTTAAAAAGAGCCGTTGGAGGCTAAAAAAAAAATTTTTTTTTTTAAAAATAGTACAAACGGCTCCTTTCTTTTTAATTTTTTTATTTTTTAAATTCTATATAAATACTACACATATCCATCTCATTTTTCACACTCAAACATCACCAATTCTCTCATCTTTTATCACTTTCACTTCCAAAAAATGGCAAACAACAACAACACCAATTCCAAATCCAAATCCAAAACCAAATCAAACCAAAATGAGCAAGAATAAGTTGGCTACGATATGTGGCAAAACTTGGTGAACAACCCGCTACCAAATCCAAATAACTATCAACCTCCACAGACGGGTTTTGCTCAATTTCCACCAATTGTAAACCCGTATCAAATGTCACCCGACGACCCACGAAGAAATTACCAACATCCCGGGTGGTATCAAAACCCGCAATTCACACCTTCCATGGATTATTCACCAAACACATACCACGACACCTCCTCATCAAACTCACACGGCTACCAAGCTACACCTACCCGTTACTCACAACCTCCACAAACTCCAAATTTCGTCGTACCCGAAACCCAACATCAAAACCTTCTCGACAGCTCCGACGATTTCGATCACGAAAACCAATTCCAACCCGAACAAGAACCCGAGTCCGAACCCGATATCCAACCCGAGGCCCCTAAGAAAAAGGGTAAAAAACCAAGAAAAAATCCGGACGCACCACTTCGGGTTCAAGTTAGGTGGTCCGACGACGAAGCGAGAATGTTGGCCGAACGGTGGATACATTGTTCCGAAAATGGCGTCATCGGAAACAATCAAACAAATGAAAGTTTTTGGCGAAGTGTCAAATCGGATTACAATTCGATTGTCCCGACGAAACGTAACCTCAACCAACTAACGGGCAAATTGAACAAAATAGCTGGCGACGTGCGAATTTTTGAAGGCCATCACAGAAAGTTTAGGGAGGGTTGCCATCAAAGCGGTGCCGGGGATAAAGACGTAGTGGATGCGGCCAAGAAAGCTTTTCTCAACCAAACGAGAAGGAAATTTACTTACGAGAGTTGTTGGGAGGTTCTAAGACATTTCCCAAAGTTCTTCACCGAGCAAGGCGTGATGAGCAACAAACGCCCGTTCCAACCCGAACCCGAATTCGAAGCCACTGATCTTGGCTCGAACGACATCCCGTCATCTCTAGAAGCCAACATGAGGACCTTGTTCCGCGACGACCCGATACGTCGTCCACCAGGTCGAAAAGCGTCAAAGACTTCTCAATCTTCGGATGCCGGTTCTTCGTCACGAAGCAGTGTTATGTCCGAAAAACTTGAAGCCATCGAAGCGGTTAAATCACAAGCCCTAAAAGCTGCGGACACACTTGAAACGATTAAGAAAAACAACATCAAAAAGGCGGCGTTTAAGGCTTTGAGTTTTCTTTGCAAAAGTCTTCCGAAACGGGCCTCTAAAAAGGAATTACAAATTATTAAGTTGGCACGCAAAGAAGTCGTTGAAGAATTTGGAAATGTCTACAAAGCGACAAATGAAGATGAAGGTGAAGACGAGAACGAGAATGAGACCGCGGATCAAGACGAAGAATCGAGCTCGGATTAGGCTAGTAAATTTAAATAAATGTACTTTTATTTTTAGGAGTTTAATGTTTTTATTTTTAGGAGTTTAATGTTTTTATTTTTTAGGATTGTAATGTTTTTATTTTTTAGGAGTTTAATGTTTTTATTTTTTAGGATTGTAATGTTTTTATTTTTTAGGATTGTAATGTTTTTAATTTTAATGAAATGTGTTTTTATTTTAATTATTGTGTATTATTTAATTAAGTTTATTGGTGTGGGTCCATGGAATATGAAACTGACGGGAAACTGACGGATGACTGTTGGGAGGGGCCTGTCAGTTTCTGTCAGTTGAGTGAAAAAGCTGACGTGACGCTGATGTGACGCGTCAGTTTCTGTCACTTTCCGTCACCATTGGGAGAGGTCTAAGAATAAAAGAGTTAAAAAGTAGTCAATTTAAGTTGTGTAGTATATGTCTAATTTAATGGTGAGAAACTGTGAATGATTCTTTTAGTTGTGTATTAAGATCACAAATTTACAAGATATTTTATGTGTGTTAGTTTATGTGTATTTAAGAGTAAAAGTAGATTAAAGAAATATTATTAATATATAATATAATTAAGGTTCAATGGTTAAGAAGATTGAGAATACTGGATACATGTCACTTTGTGAGGTGATGATGTGTCATTATATGATTGAAATTGTTGTTTTTATATAAAGAGAGAAGAGAAGAGATAAGAAGATTGATGACACATATTACTTTGTGAGGTGATGATGTGTCATTATATGATTGAAAGTATTGTTTTTGTATAAAAAGAAAAGAGATAATGATAAATGGAAGGGGAAAAAAAGTATTTTATGAGCATATAATAATAATAATAATAATAATAATAATAATAATTAGTATTTTCTATAAGATGTTTTATCTTATTCGAATCAACTTGGGTCATGAAAGACCTTAACTACTGATGCATTAACGCACATGGCATAATGAGAACGTGAATGAGGACTCCATCTGCGGACCACTCGACAATGTCAACAACGTCCACACTTTGGTTGTGTACACGTTTATTATTGATAATTACTCCTAATTTTTTTTAAATAAATCCTTTAAATTAAACTTTTTGGACATCTCTAGTAAAAACTTATAAAGAATCCTTATAAAGAACTTTTTGGACACTTGTTAATAATAAGACATGAGAGGTAGAAAAATAAGTACTTGCATGTGTAAATTGAAATTTGCAACATTCACATGATTTTTACAAAAAAATTATATAAAATGATATAGCAAGTGATGTGCACCAATCACAACAATCTAATTTTCTCTCTGATGCTTCTTTACTTATTTCACTGGTCCACCTAAATTTGCGAACATAATTTTGTAAAAGTTAGTTTGAGTCAAGCATTTCTCATTGAAATTTATCATGGAAAACTTGATATTCTTTTGTAGCAGTTTTTCTTTTTAGATGAAAATTTTACTCTTTTTATCATACACAATCTTGTATACAAAAAAAAGTTAAACTTGAGGAATTATATATGACAATATTTTGTTTTCTTTGTTGTTATCGTTGCATTGGGCGGGCCTAAAATTTGAAGATAGGAGGGCTTACTCGATAATTAAATGTAAACAACAAAAATTCATACGCACATCATACGTCATAACAAAAGTGTAAATTGGTAAGTCATAACAAAAGTGTAAATTGATAAAAAAGAGTTAATACTAGATCATTACCCGTGCGATGCATGGATTGATTAAACCTGTTGAAAAAGATGTAAATCACATTAATGGTATTTTGATAAAATAAAAAATATTAATGGTACATATACAAATTTTTTACTAAAAGCTAAATGATGGGTACTCAATCAATAAAATGAATATTAACAATGTAAAAATGATTTATTTGATTAGTAACCAAAACTTCTAATATATAATACTTTAGAGTTTCAAGGTTTAATATAAAGGACGTTATTGTCTTCAATAAGTTGATACAATATAACACTTGAAGTAAACAAATGGGTACCTTCATTGTTTTATTTGTTAGGAAACAATGGAGGTTTGTACTTCACAAACGTAAGTTTTCATCAACAGGTTAAAATTTGGATTTTTTGAATATTTCGGTCATGAACAAAATTGATCTTGAATCATAGCTACTAACAATCTTCTATGGTTTGGTTACCAAAACCGGAGGAATTGAAACTACCGTTTAGGCTAACCTAATACGGAGTAATCAATAGGAGTTTGGCTATTTTTTGATGTCCGACTATAAACACCCTTAACCGTAGTTGATGAAATTTGGAGATCTCAGATGCCAAACACGAAGAAAATACACATACATTGGCATGTTAATACATCTAATACAATAACATATTTGCAAATACATCTAATAATTGCAATGTATAATACCATTAGTTTTCATCAATTTTCCTACATGTGAACAATAACATAGAGATATCTACTAAAACTTCCAAACACTTGACATTAAATAAAATTACTATTTACTTTCATTAACTTTCTCTAATTTTTATTAAAAAATAATCCCCAAGTAGAAATCTATAAAAAAGGAAAGAAATAGAAGGAAACAAAAAAAATTAGGGGGTGTTTGGATTAGCTTAAATAAGTACTTATCTGCTTATTTGCTTATTTGACAGCAAATAAGTAGATCCAAACACTTTTATGAAAACTGCTTATCTGCTTATTTACTAATGAATAAGCACTTAAAAATAAGTAATGAGTCACATACTTATTTTGTAAGCACATAAGTGCTTATAAATAAGTTAATTCAAACACCCCCTTAGTATGAAGAAATTATCGTGTATGCTTGGTTGGATACCAATTTATGAAGAGAACATTATCCCTTAATGGTTTAATATCAATTGATTAGTAGTTATGAAAAGTAAGCACTTTGTCTTTTTGTGACATATATTTATAAATAAATAATTATACATTCTCAAGTCATAGAAATTGAGTGGATAGAGTAAGTGATTTATAACATTCATTTAAAGCAAATAAGTTAGAGATGATGCAAGTTCAATTCTTTGCTTCTATATTCTTTCTCCAATTTTTTGCCCCCTTTTATCTTCTCATTAAATTAAATAATTATATACATCGTTACAATGAATGAATACAACCATACAATCAAAACTTGAATTTTATAAGATCACTTTAATATTATTAGATTAATTAAAGTTCATTTGAAATATTGGTTCTATTTAATTTTTCTTTCTAAAAAAGCATGTCGACTTCATGTTAATAAAGAGTTTTCTTATTTTATCTCACACAATAATAGTTATTGAATATTGAATATATCTACACTATATAAAGTGACATAGTTTTTAATTTATTCAATTTATCTTCTATTAATGACGACAAATATTTACACATAATCACCACGAAATTATTTACGTTTACTTCAAATGAAACGTGAACTGACAACCCAATATCTGCAAGACAACCTCGATGTCGTTAGGTTGAAAGCATTTGATTTAAAACAAATTGTTATACATTAAAATCGTTCTAAACGATAATTTATCCCGTCGTGAAGCATCATCAAACAAAACCTTGTTTCAATCAATGCATGCAATTTCTTTGAATAGAAAGAAACTCAAAACTTGTTGATATACAATAATACAAATGAATATAAATAATTGTATAATATAATAGAAGTAATGGTGGGCGGTTTTTTAAATCGTAGGCATGTGTGGCGTTTGATACTTTGATCTAGAGAGGTTGCAATTGTTGGGTATTTATTGTTTTTTTAAGCGTTAATTGATGAAGTTTGGCGGAAAAAGGCGCCAAAATTAACACGTGGCAGACTATTAATACAACAATTACGAGGCTAATTATCCTTTTTTATTTTTTTGGGATAGAAGATAGATAGATAGATAAGACAAATCAATTTATCAGCAATTCAGCATTATCTTTTGGCTTGAAAAACTAGCACATTGTTTTTCTTTTTTTACTCGCGATTCAAACCTAAGATAAGATCAAAAAGTTAAATCATATTAATAGACAACGGTATAACTTACTTGAATTGAAAAAAGGAGAATATATAACTATATAAATAGTGATAACTCGGTAGATAACAACTAACAAATTCGTTCAGGAAAACAACGATTCGTTCAGGAAAACAACGATCGTTTTCTTCGTTTCGTAAAAAAAAGTAGAATAGTAGAGATTATGTATTTAACACAATTGATTTGGTGTTAGCAATTAAACTATAACTTGGGCTTGGGCTTAATAAAACTAATGAATATGGGCTAATATAAATCTATTGTAATGGGGCAAACTAGGGGAGGCCTACAATATGGTCCTTTGTGTGGAGGCTTATAATTTCAAATGCTAATTATATTTCCAACATACAATTTGATAAATTCACCATTTACATGCATTAACAGCTTGTACAATTGACCATTGACATGCATTAACAGTTTGTACTGTACAAACTGTTAATGCATGTCAATAGTGAATTTATCAAATTAAATGGTGGATCTATTACTTGTCCCGAGCACATAACTATAAAGTTTAATTAAAATGACCCCAATAAATATTCTCAAATAACAAACGGAAACTCTAACATATGAACTACTACGTACTATTTTGCTTGCAATAACAGAAGATTCATGGATGAAGTTAAATCTGACTAGAAATAGAAACCGAAAACAAATGTGAACTAATGTATCCCCATTTAATGTATCCCCATTTTGCTTGCAATAACAGGGGACTGATACAGTGATACATGTATATTTTTCATATAGATGGAAATATAATCCGAAAGGAATTGTGAAAATGTACCTAAATAATAGTAACTAAAAATCTACTTAAATTGGGGGAACTCAAAATTAACTGTCTTATAGGCCAGACTTCCCACTCCAAGCTTTCTGCTTGTAGATAGAACATCCCCTAGATAGAACATCCCCTAACTTCACATAGTTTGCAAGGAATGACCGTTTCTTCACACATTTCCTTTTCTGCCATTGGTCCATTAACACGATGGCTAACTCGTTAAGCTTGTAACAACCTGCTTACTGTGACACGATATTGTCCGCTTTACCCGCAGGCGCACGACTTTGTTCTTGGCGTCCACCACTTCTACTTCCCAGGAGGTCACCTATCCTGGACACTTGCCCCACACGAGCACACTTAACCACGGTGTTCTCGTAGGATCTACTTCCACTGTTGTCCCAAAACGTATTGTGTCATATAAGCGCCTTATTACCCTTATAAGCCACAAATTCCTCATGTCCATGGTCGATGTAGGATTTGCCTAGGGTGTTACAACTCACCCCCCTTAGGGACTCATCGTCCTCAATGAGGTTTGCCCATCATCCCGAATGGCACATGAGTTGCTCTGATACCATAACTATAACAACCTGCTTAACATAACACAATATTGTTTGCTTTGCCCGCAGGCGCACGACTTTGTTCTTGACGACCACCACTTCCACTTCTCAGGAGGTCACCCATCCTAGACACTTCCCCCCACACGAGCACATTTAACCACCACGTTCTCGTGGGATCTACTTCCACGTGGTCCCAAAACACGTTGTGTCATATAAGCGCCTTATTACCCTTATAAGCCCCAGATCCCTCATGTCCACGACTGATGTGGGATTTTCCTAGGGTGTTACAAAGCTTCTCTGTGTTACTAATAACTCATGAAGAAGTAAGGTCCATTTTCTATGTCAGGTACTTTGGAAGCCACGTAGTAATATGTCACGTTTACTAAAGTATCCATCTATGATGCACCGAAACGCTAAAGAGGTAGCCGCTCCCGATTCTGAAGCGCCACAGAAACGGATACGCGTCGGATACGACCATGAATCGTCTCCTAGGCACAAAAACATTTCTACATAAGTTTCCTTGAAGTTTCCTTGAAGTTTCGGTTTTCTTAGGGTTATCATTGGCTTTTTAATGGGCTATGACTTAAACCGATCGACTTTTCCATTCTACAGATATTAAAACATTCCAATTCTCATAGACTATTCCATTCCATAGTATTCTACTCTTCTTCTCCTCATCGATTATGGCTTCTCAAGAACAAGAAACACAAGGATCATCATCAACTACATCAATAGACCAACCTCCATTGTGGGACAATGTGACTAAACTGGAAAAACTTACTGGATTAGGAGGCTGTTGGAAATTTAAGCATAACTTTTGCAGTGAAATCCGACAAGGGTCATATTCTAGAGTTAGAGCACATTTGCTTGGTATCAAAGATAATCTACTAATCTTTGCATTATGATTTTCGGTTCTGTTCATCATGATTTTCAGTCCTGTTAATCTTTGCATTGATAATTTTTGGTCCTGTTTTTGCATTGATAATTTTCGGTCTTGCAATAAAGTGTATCATGATTTTCGACTGTTTGATATTTTGATAACAATATACTAATATAGTCTATTTGCAATATAGGTTTTGGGATTTCTATTTTACAAGAAACCAACAGCGGCTGACAAACTTAACATGAAACAATTAGAAGATGTGTATGAAAAGAAGAAACTCGAGTCACAGACAAAAGAAGTCGAGTTGCCATGTGAAGCTGGTGTTGGATTTAAGAAAAGAAAAGGTATTTCAACACCTATTGAAAGAGCTTTTGGTGTTGAAATTAGGGACCAACTGGATCAGGAAATAGAAAGGATGTTTTATACCAGAGGTTTTCCTTTTAATCTTGCGAGATATCCACACTATCTCAGGGCTTTTCAGTTTGCTGCTAACAACAAAATTGATGGTTATGTACCTCCTGGTTATAATAAGCTAAGAACAACATTACTACAAAAAGAAAAAGATAATGTTCACAGGCTATTGGATCCACTTAGGTCTACATGGAAAGAAAAAGGTGTGAGTATTGTGAGTGATGGCTAGAGTGATCCAACAAGAAAGCCTCTAATCAATTTCATGGCTACCTCAGGTAATGGTCCTTTGTTTCTAAAGGCAGTCAAATATTTTAGGGAAGTAAAAGATAGATTTTTTATTGGTGAATTAATGAAAGAAGTCATCAATGAAATTTATCATCAAAATGTTGTGCAAATCATAACTGACAATGCAGTGAATTGTAAGGCGGATGGAGAGATTATGGAGAGTCAATTTCCTCACATCTATTGGACACCATGTGTTGTTCGTACGCTTAAACTTGTTTTGAAGAACATTTGTTCACCAAGGAATGTGGAAACAAATCAACTAACATATGAACAGTGCAGCTGGATAAAAGAAGTTCACGAAGATGCGCTTGCAACAAAGAATTTCATCATGAACCATAACATGAGACTCTCTATTTTTGCCAAGTTTACTCCTCTTAGACTGCTATCGGTTGCCGACACTCGCTTTGCCTCCATCATTGTGATGCTCAAGATATTGAAACTTATCAAAAGGGGTCTTCAAGCCATGGTCATAAGTGATGAATGGTCTTTTTATAGATTAGATGACACTGAGCAAGCAAACTCTGTGAAAGAATATATTTTGAATGATGAATGGTGGGACAAAGTAGCATATATTCTTAGTTTCACTGGACCTATATATGAGATGATTAGAGTTTGTGACACCGACAAGCCATGTTTACATTTAGTGTATGAGATGTCGGATGTGATAATTTAAAAAATTAAGATTGAGATCTACAAGAAAGAAAAACGTCCGACATCTCAAATAAGTTGCATTTATGATGTTGTGCATCGTATTTTAGTGGCTCAATGGTCGAAGAATAACACTCCCCTACATTGTCTAGCTCACTCTTTACATCCAAGGTATATGATTTTAAATTATACTCTTGATTTCTATTAGATACTTATGTTTTAACTTTTTAATGTTGTGGATATTATAGAGATGCATGGTTACTTGAGGATTCTACAAGATGTGCTCCACATCGGGATGGAGAAATTTCACAAGAAAGGATGAAATGTTTACGAAGGTTGTTTCCTAATGATGATGAGTATATCAAAGTCCTTGATAAGTATGCAATATTTTCAATAAAGAGTGGTCCTTTTAAGGATTTAACAAGCATTTCAAAGATGGGTACTATGGAACCCAAGAATTGGTGGGTTAACTTTGGTGCTCAAACTCCTTTACTCCAGACTTTGGCTTTTAGATCACTTGGACAACCTATTTCTTCTTCTTGTGCTGAGCTTAATTGGAGTACTTATGCATTTATTCACTCCCTTAAGAGAAACAAGTTGACTACAAGTCGTGCTCAAGACTTGGTTTACATCCACAATAATCTCCGACTTTTGTCAAGGAATCCGAATGATGATGTAAAGATGCGGGATGTGGGTGGAGATGCTTTTGATTCAATGGAAGATGTAGGGTTTTTGGAGGTTGCCGATCTCTCACTAGATGAACCGAATTTTGAAAATGATTTGATTATCGATAATTAATTACCTTTGAAAGATTTAGTATTTTGGGAGTTTACACTTTACATCAATATATATCTATTTTAAAATTTCTTTAATATATATATATATATATATATATTATATTTTTCGTATCTTTACCGTATCCGTATCTTGAAATTTTGAGTTTTGCCATTTTCCGTATCCGTTCCGTATCCGTTTCCCGATGCTGTATCCGTTTCCGTGCAACATAGGTATCCATGAATGATTGCACCTATATAAATGGTTTGATTGGATGCCTAAGAATTTAAACCTAAAATAGGCTTATGTCTTAACAAAATGTGTAGTCTTATAGGTGCATAGTTTAGTAAAACTGCTATATTTATATCTGTTTACCGTGATCCGCCCCACAGTTTAAAATCTTGGGCGCAACAGACTTGCAACTATATCAGTTTTATAGTACACAATCTAAACGACATAAATTCCACAATCTAAACGACATAAATTCGTCTTTCAGCCTATATATTTTCCGGAAGGCATAGGATTGTGAAGTACATAATAAGCATTAGTAGCATGCTTGACTTTGGTTTATTTTATATAATCCTTGATCTTATTTACTTAGTAAATTTTTATTTTGTCAACCTTCCGCAACAAACATATGGTTATGTTCTACCAACTGATGCATTCATTCACAAACAAAGTATAACCTTCACAATATTAGAATATATAAAAGAGTACATAATAAATACATAAGAAGTTTTGTTTAAAACTTATGAGCAAGGAGTATAATAATATATTTATTAGCTGACCCTAGAATAAACTACTTTCTTAATAAAGAATGACCATAGTCTAAAAGTAAATGCAATGGGGCGCCTTGTCTCCCGCACTACAAAAAGGCTATTAGTTCACATTTTTTTTCTTCACAATTTTAAAAAGTGTGAACTTTTTGTTAAATTTCTCACACTTATAGATGTATATAAATTTATAACATTTATAAGTGTGATATATCATCACGTTTTCACACATAAAAGTGTAAGAAAAAAAAGTTCACGCTTATTAATGTGTATAAACATAAACTTGATCACACTTAAAATTGTAAAGTAAACTTGTCACACCTCATTTCCTCACACAAAAGAAGTGTGAACAAATTGGGTGTCACAAATTTAGTTTAACACTTTTAGGTGTGATCAAGTTTATATTTGTACACACTAAAAAGTGTGAACTTTTTTTTTCATACACTTGTATGTGTGAAAATGTGATATTTTTCACCCTTATATATGTCAAAAATTTACACATATTTATAAGTGTGAAAAATTGAACAGAAAAGTTCACACTTTTTAAAAGTGTGTAGAAAAAGGTGTGAATAAATAACTTTTTTGTTGTAGTGCCGGTAATAATATTCATAAATTAGGGGTTGATTTCACTATCTTATACTAACTTCATACTAACTTTGTAATTTAACAAAAATGACAACAATAAGATCTCTCTAGTAGTGTTGATTTCACTATCTTATAAAGGGTTTAGTGCAGAGGAATGCATCCAATTTGTGCACGAAGTCTATTGTATGTACCCAACTTTTTTGTAGTCTATTGTATGTATCAATCTTCAACTTTGGTCTATTGTGTGTATCGGCTTTACGTAGCACCAATTTTTGATGATGTGTCAACGGCGTGTCAAATGACGTGGCAAATTATACATTTAACACATTGTCAAATTAGTCATTGAATATACACAATAGACCAAAGTTGAAGATTGATACACCCAATAGACCAAAAAAAGTTGGGTACATACAATAGACTTCGTGTACAAGTTGGATACATTACCCCTGCACTAATCCCTCTTATAAATCAACCACATAACTTTGTAAGTTAACAAAAATGACAACAATAAACATTCTCAAATAACTAGAATAACTATAACATATGAACTTTTATTATGCTTGCAATAACACAAGATTCATGGATACAGAATTACATTTTACTAGAAACGGAAACTGAAAAAACATATGTTAAAATGTTCTTCCTGCATTTATTCAGTAAATATCACTAACAACTCGCGTAGAAGAAAGGTTTATTGTCATCAAATACACTTGCTGTAAGGTAGAGCTTAAGGTGGTGGTAGATTTGAAGCTTGAAAGCTGTTAGTAATTTAGTGTACTTGAGGGATATGGTTATTTGATTTGGTAAGGGTTAGGGGGTACGGAGTGTGCGCCTATCAATTCAATAACATCCCTGATCCAAAGCAATTGCAAAAACAGTCATGAGTCCAAAAGAGACAAAATTAGTCTAAGACATTAATTTATTTTATGCTGATATAGTCTAAAATAGACTATAGAGTGACTTAGTAACATAAAATGGACTGAATTAATATAAATTTAGACGGAAGTCTGAATTAGTATAAATTTTAGACTATACAGTGGCGTAATAATCTAATTTTAGACGTGACGAATCAAGAGTCTGTTTTGACCCATTTGACTGTGACTATTGGTCATCCTAACTGATAGGATTTTATGATCTTAATGATTATGAATATCAAAAGGTTGGAATTGCAAGTAATCAATGGTAGATTTTATTGGATAATACATGCCCATTAACTCCATTGATTGTTGGGTGCTCATATATTGAGAAGTAATCTATATGAGAGAAGCAGACACACAACAAGAAATACTCTCTAGCACCAGGTTTTTGTTTTGTTGCCTCAAACAAGAACACCACTCTTTGTCTTATCCCTAAACAAAATTCATGTAACCCAAGGCATATTGGGTCGAATTGTTGTTTTTGGAAAGTGATAATACGAATGGATACCCGGTCATTGAAATCATACCATGTTACATGGTTAACTCCAACAATCGAAAACAACAATTTTGGTGATTTTAATGGCTCTTTGAAGTATATGGTGGCTATGTGTTGAGAACTTCTTGTCATGAAGATGATTGTGATGATGATCCAAGAAAGATCAAGTGGGAGAACGTTGACTACATTGCTCGAGGTTTATCCTCAATGGTTTATCTAACTCCTTATTTGATATTTATAAAAACGAGGATTAGCCAAAGATTTATGGAATTCTTGGGCAATTAAAATAATACAAATTGCATGGTTGATTCATTCTCGGTTTGGAGTATGATTGATAAGCTACCACCTTCTTGAAGCATAAGACAAGTGAGTTAACTTTGATACAATTGGAAAATCATTTGTGTATAGAGTAATCTCTTAAGACACATGGAAATGATAAACCAATGAGCAATGAAATTACTGGAAAACCTCTTCTACAATTATGATTGAAGATGACATAGACAAAAAAAATAACATGTGCCATGATAAATCTCAAGGATTTCAATGGCGGTTATTTGCTGAAATTTGGAATGAAATATTATTCATGTAATATTGTTTTGTTGTTGGTTAAGCCAAACATAACAATAGAGCAAACACTAATAAAGGATGATATTGTTATAAAATGAATGATGATCTTATAAAATGGTATATTATGTAATGATAATAATATATGATTATATATGTGCTATAATCACATATGATTATGGTCATTCACTTCTATCCTTGGTGAAAATTTGTTGTTAGGGTTTGTTTATGGAAAAAACAATTACTTCAAGTATTATTTTGTGTACCAAAATATCTTAAGAACAAGTCTCGTTTAACAAGTGTGGTACATTCAGTTTTAGAATTTGATATATATATATATATATATATATATATATATATATATATATATATATATATATATATTATCAAAATCCGGTGTGTTTGTCGTTTTGATCTTATATGTTTATGTTGAACTATCATATGATTATTACTATGCATAATTGTATTTTTATGCCATATTTTGAATGATGATTAATATGCTTGACAAGCTTGACTTAAAAATGTATATTCGAATTAAGAGCATGAAATGTTATTCTTAAATTTGGAATTCATTTGTATCGCTTGAGGTAATAATCATATTAATATATATGCGGATCATTTGTTTACGAGATTATAAAATATGATTACGTGTTATGCTTATATGCTTTAAGATGTGATTCTTTGATATGATTTGCTCATATGTGTATATGTAATCATATTAATACACTAGTACATAAATAGATATTTATGACGGTGAAAAAGGCCATCTGAAACCGTGATCTAACCGCCCCTGATACCGGCGACACAAAAGCTTGAACATCTTTTAAAGCGGTCAAATGACCGTTTCAAAAGAATAAATTTGAAGTGGTTACCTTGCTTTAATAGAACGGTTGTTGGACAACAAATGAGATGTTTGTTAGGCTAATGAACCGCTTTAAAAGTCAAACAAAAATTCAAAAGAAATTCATTTTTACCCGCAAAAGCATATATTCATTTTCAGCTTCCCACTAATCACCCAAATATTCATTATTTTTACTTCAACTTACATTTCAAATTAAAATTAATTTTCTTTTTTGAAAAAAAATTAGATTCCTTTTCAACTTATATAAATATACATACACAGTAACTGAAAGGAAAAATATTAACCTGTTTTAGTCGGAAAAAAACTAAATATCTTAAATAAACATACCAAATTACAATAAATTAAAAATACATAGATTTGAACATAGCAGTACTATACTACAAGTCCACAACCATATATATATATAAAGTAAAACTTCTTCAATTGCACTAACGAGACACTGCAACTTATCGCCCTTTCAGTAACTACTAGTCCACTCACTCATTTGTTTCTTGAGGATACTGCAATAGATATAAACACACTATAAATTATATATTATTTTTATGTTTATTGTATCTACATATACATAGAAGAAACATATACTCACCACAACAACTAATAAATTACAATTAGATGTGAGCCATCATCACGGACGAGATCTGAACGCAAATACATATATGTAAGAACACAGATCTGATGAACCAAAACACAGATTGAAAAAAACATTAATTCATAGTTTCTTTTAGTCTTACATTAATTTACTAGTTTGCTGCTACCGTGACTCACTGTTATTAGTGGGTAGGTGTTGGAGATAATATGTGTGTGGTGGAGAAGATATGTGTATGTTTATTTATAGTAAAATGAGAAAAGAATAGCGGGATTTTGTTATTTTATTGCACGGGCTCTCAAACAATGTGCTATATAATTTTTTTGGAGTGGTTATTTGTTGTTTTATAGCGCAGTTCACAAACAACGTGTTATATAATTCTTTTAATATAGCTTATTTTATAGCGCGGTTCACAAAGAACGCGCTATATAATTTGGAGCGTCATTTGTCTTTTTTGAGCTGTCCTTGCTAGTTTATAGCGCGTTGCGTTCTGTTATTTTATAGCGCGGTTCACAAAGAATGCGCTATATAATTCTTTTATGGAGAGTTCTTTGTTATTTTATAGCACGGTTCACAAACTAATTTTTTTCGAAATAACCGCTCCACTTTATTCTATTTAAAACGGGTTTTTTACTTATCCGTTCTAAAATTGCTCTTTTTTGAAGCAGGTTGTTTTAAACCGCCACAAATAATGGTATTATTTGGAGCGGTGTTTACTAAACCGTTATAAATATAAGTAATTAGAGTGGTTTTTTCTAAAAACGCTACAAGTACTGCCATTAAACAGTTCTAAAAAAAATTTAGACCCACTTTTTACTTTTTATAGTGGTTTTCAAGTTAAACCGCTATAACACTACGCTCTAAATAGTCATTTTTGTACTAGTGATATACCTGGCGTAATATGTGATTATGTGGTTATAACACATGATTGAATTGTATGATGTATTCTTTAACATATGATTGACTTATTTGTGTTCATATGTTAACAAGTGATTATTTGGTATATCTTTATCAAGTGTGATGGCATGTTCGTTGTTGGGTATATTAAAGTTATAATGTGCTTATATATTTTACATGAGAGATTTTGATTTTAAGTATGATTTGTATGGGACTTCATCATTGGGTAATAAAAAATAATTTGTTACATTTATTGATGATCTTATAGGTTTTGTTATGTTTACTTGTTACATACTAAAGATGAAACTTTAGATAAGTTTAAGACATACAAAACTGAAGTTGAATTACAACTAAATGTATCAATCAAAAGGTTAAGAACAGATAGGGGAGGTGAAATCATTGATCCAACTTATTTCCAATATGTGGGTAGAATTCATGAGACTATTGTTTTATTTGCTTAATAGAGTTCCAAATAAAAGGAACAAAATTACTCCTTATGAAGTTTGGTATACACAAAAACCAAACTTGAACTATCTTCGGGTATGGGGTTGTAGAGCTGTTGTAAAACTCCCTGATCTTAAGAAGAAAAATTTGGGTGAACGAGGTATATATTGCATATTTGTTGGATATGCTGAGCATTTCAAGGTTTATATGTTCTATGTTATTGAACCTAATGATTATGTTTTAGTTAACACCGTGGTTGAATCAAGGGATGCAATCTTTGATGAGATTCGCTTCTCATCTATATCTCGACCAAAGGATATGGTCCCTAGCTCTAGTGGAACCAATAAGGATGTGAGTTCGGATGTAACTCTAGATAAGTTATTTGAACTTAGGAAAAGCAAAAGAGAAAGGAAACCTATATTGGGCCTTAATATCAGTTATACTCAATTGAAGGTTTAGAGGATGAGGTGTTTACCCAATATTAATATTGCTTTAATGTTGAGGATGATCCCAATATATTTGATGAAGCAATAAAGTCTCAAGATGTCACCTTTTGGAAGGAAGCAATCAATGATGAGATGGATTCCATCTTGGGCAACAACACTTGGGTGTTGTATGATCTACCACCTGGTTACAAGCCTTTGGGTTGCAAATGGATCTTCAAAAGAAAGATGAAGGTAGATGGAACTATTGAAAAGTTCAAAGCAAGATTAATTCTTTAAGGTTATAGACAAAAACCGGGAATTGACTATTTTGACACTTATGCTCCGGTTGCCCGTATCTCCACTATTAGATTGTTAATTGCCTTAGCTGCAATTCACAATCTTGTGATTCACCAAATGGATGTAAAAACTGCATTCTTGAATGGTGACTCGGAGGGGGAGGTTTATATGAGACAACCGGAAGGCTTCATCATGCCGGGCAATGAAAGCAAAGTTTGTAAACTTGTTAAATCCTTATATGGTTTGAAACAAGCACCTAAGCAATGGCATGAAAAGTTTGATGAAGTGGTTTTGTCGAGTGGTTACAATTTAAACCAATCGGACAAATGTGTATATAGCATATTTGATGAATCCGGTAAAGGAGTTATCATTTGTCTATATGTTGATATTTGGGACTGATCAAGATCAAGTTTACTTAACGAATGAATTTTTGCCATCAAATTTCTCTATGAAAGATATGGGGGAGGCTGACGTCATCTTTGGCATTAGGATTTTGAAAACAAAGGAATATCAATTTCTCAAGCTCATTATATTGAGAAGTTACTTAAGAAATTCAATTGTTTTGATTGTACTCCTGTGAGTACTCCAATGGATCCAAGCATGAAGTTTTACCTAATAAAGGTGATCCTGTATCACAACTCGAATATTCAAAGGTGATTGGTTGCTTAATGTATGCCATGACAAGTACAAGGCCGGATATTGCATTTGATGTGGGAAAATTGAGTAGGTTTACAAGTAATACTAGTGCTCATCATTGGCAAGCAATTAGGCGGGTACTAAAGTATTTAAAGAAAACTATGGATTATAGTCTATATTATGTTGGATGTCCTTCGGTTTTAGAAGGTTATTCTGATGCGAGTTGAATAACCAATGCTGAAGATCATTCTTCAACAAGTGGTTAGGTGTTTTTACTTGGGGGAGGTGCCATTTCATGGGGTTCCAAGGAGCAAACATGTATTACCAATTTGACAATGGAATCTGAGTTTGTTGCATTAGTTGTTGCTGGTAAAGAAGAGGAATGTCTAAGAAACTTGATTTATGAGATTCCATTGTGGCCTAAACCTATTGAACATATTTCTATCCATGGTGATAGTGCTTCTACATTGGCAATAGGAAGTCTAGACACTTAAGTGTTAGACATAGCATGATTCGTGGACTAATCATGAATGGGGTGATTTTTGTAGAGTTTATGAGGTCACAACAGAATTTAGCTAATCACTTGACGAAGGGATTAGTTAGAGACTTCGTTAATAAGTCTGCATCAGGGATGGATTTAAAGTCCACATAAATTTTTAATGATAAGACACCCAATTCTATCCTGATATGAATTAGGAGCTGAATTCTATGCGGAAAGCTTAGACTTAGAAATTGGAGCACATGTTTTTACATATGTCATCCCAAGGTTATGCGCTCGGGCCTACTGAAGTTAGGTTAAAGTTAACCTCTTAATAGCTCATTTGAAAAAGTGCAAGAGCAGGTGCATGACGGAAAGGAACTACTTATATGAATGTGAAGTTTTGCTGCTTCAAAAAGCTTTGGACTGCTAAGCAGGCTTTTATCAATATGATAAGGGACAAAGTGACTCGACCAACGAGAGAGTAGATGAATAGGGAGATTCTAGCGATCTTCCCTTTCGACGTAGCACGTAACACTTTAGGTTTGACTTTAAATGATTGGATCCATGATGGTAAGGACCAATAGAAACAATATTGGGTTCATACGCTTTAGGTTTGACTAAACGTAAATGGTCTGGAACCTTGTAAATGGAAGCGCAATTGTTGGTTTTTGTTGAATGTTCAGGCTCAGAATTATGTTTCTTGAGGAAAGCTCCCAAATCCGGACCAGAATCACGTAGAATTCCTGATCCAGCTTCAGTGTGAGCTGCTCTGTCAGGATTGATATGGAACCTAAATCCATATATGTTGTGCACAAGTTTGCTAGTAAGTTTGCTCCCCATTTTTTTAGTTTTTGATGTTGTAGTCAATTCTTTGCTGTGTGTTTACTGTTTAGTTCTAATATTTGAAATTCCAGCTAAATTTTTGGTAAGTGATTCTGTAGTCAACTTTCTTGGCCCTCTTATATAATAAAATTTTATTCTTTGTTAGAGAATCTCCAATGTATATAATAAAATTTATCACTAAGATAGTATTAAAAATGAATTATAATAGAATATGTTTGCACTAAATAAAATTTACGCCAATATGTACACTATATTTTTGCACTAAATGTACTTTGAAACAATTAAAAGCCATAATAATGCAACTAACATAAAAAAACAAGTGAAACAAAATATAAAAATATTGAATTCATTTTTATGGTATTAATAAGAAAGATACAATAATTTGATTTTTATAAATTATTTTTAATTATTTATATTAAATAGGGTTTTTTGCCGAAAAATGAATCAATAGTTTCATTTTTTATATTTTCGGGTATCAACTATTTTTTTTTGCCAAAAAATGAACCACTAATTTAATATTGATCATTTTCGTGTATATGCTAACATTTGAAACGGTCGTTGAGGATTATATAGCAATTCAAACGCTTATGATCGATTCAAAATACATCTTTAAGAAAAAATCCCCAGCTGTATAATCCTCGGCGACCGTTTCAAATGTTAGCATATACAGAAAAAGGATCGATTTTAAATTAGTGGTTCATTTTTAAAGAAAAAAATTAGTTGATACCCGAAAATGCAAAAAACTGAACTATATATTCATTTTTCGGCAAAAAACCCTATTAAATAACATGTGAATAGTGTTTAGTATGAAGTTTAGTATTGCACTATATTTAGTGCATTTTGACAAGTATTTAGTGTTACACTATAACAGTGTGATGGTTAAGTGCTAACATTAGAGTTGCTCTTAGCGTACTCCTAAACATGTGCAAGAGGACTATGCTGGATATATAATAATAATGGTGTTAAATTCTTGGGTTAAGTGTTTTTTTAATGTATTTAACTATATGTCGACCTTCATTGTATGTAGGGTTTAGTGTCTAGAAATGCATCTAACTTACACCCAATTTCTATTGTGTGTATTCAACTTATTTTTGCTATTTTTAATGTATTAAACTTTCAAAAAACGTGTTTTAATAACTTTTGGTGATGTTTTGATGATATGTCACTCTCTCCATATGCCACGTGGCATGTTATACGAACGACATATCATCAAAATACATTCAAACACCCTTTTTGAAAGTTGGATGTATTAAAAATAACAAATGTAAGTTGAGTACACACAATAGATATCAGACACAAGTTGGGTGCATTTTCAGACACTAACCCCTTTGTATGTTTGAAATTTTTTCTGAAGAATTCGCCATGATATATTTGATCCATGCATAATATCATGAAAAATGGATACAAATTTTTTTAACATATATGACCTCCGCTGTATGCATAAAACTTTTTATTTTTGTACGCTGTGTGTATTTTACCTGACTTGTCAACTTGTAAAGATGTCATGTGTCACTTTATAACTTATAACACGTCACCAAAATACACACAATGTATAAAAATAAATACTTTTGTGCAAACAATAGTGGTCAATTTTATTATCATACACACAATGAAGGTCAACACATAAAGGCATAGTTATATACTTTAAAAAACACTTAGCCCTAAATTCTTGTGGAGCATATAATGCGTCTACAGTGCTAGTGCTGGAGATCAAACTTGGTATTTCAACGTGCCACGTCATACGAAATGTTTTACAAGGTTCGTAAGCGAGTTTTACTTACTTTATGTAATACTTCATATAAATAGTTGGTGTGTCTATATGATCACAGAAAATACGTCAATTACTTCATTTTTAATTCTTCCTTATTAATAGAATGATGTTGGAGGTTTTTACCGAATACAACATGCCACATTGGGGGACTTTTTACATCATCGAATACTTGCCTTTTCATTTTCATTTTCTAGTTTTACTTATTTGACGCATTAGAGATGATTAATTATCCTGGTTGATCTAGTCCTAAGTACATATGGGATGAAATTGACTAAGTTATGCATATGTAATACAGCGAAGATTGGTATGTGGGCATTAAATTCCTTACCGAGCATGTATAGCATTCTTTTTCATATTACAGAGAATGTTACAACCTTATATAATGTTTGTATTTGAAACCATCATACCCGGTGTCAAAATTCAACTGATTCAACAGAATTATCATTTTCTTATAACACTATCTGGTCCTCACTTTCGCTAAAACCTCAAGCAATAGTCATGATCCACAATTTGAACCCGTGATCTCCATTTTAAGCACTGTTGCTAAGCCACCGTTAAGGAGGCTATACAATGCGACTGTTATACAAGTTTTGGTTTAATAATCAACCTACTGCTAAATAATTTAATACCATTTGTCAACTTTTCCCATCAAAGATATGCCTATGTTCTACAACGCATACTCATGTCTGTATTTTCAGAAAGAGTGTAGTAAAAGCAAAAGTAAGTTTTTTACATGTATGAGCAAGCACTATAATAAGATTTTTTAGCTGACTATAAACTAGTTCCTCAATAAAGAATGACCATAGTCTAAAAGTGAACAGATTGGCCCTGTCTGCCAGTAATTTATATAACTCACTTTCTTAACTTCACATCTAACCGACCATGTGTGCAGGTTTCAAATATTAAGATGTGATTGGGAACCATAAAATAAGATCTATTTTAATTAAGGTTGATTTCACTATCTTAAATTGCCTACATAAATTTACAGGGGAATGATCAAAAGGAAAACTTTTAAATTTGGAAAAATGAGGGAAGAAAATCTCAACCACTTATTCTCTCATATCTAATATAATAATTCATCTACAATCATTTTATCGATATTTAATCTAAATTCAAAATTAAAGCATGTAATTCAATTATTCATCCATGGAAAATTTTATAAATCTTCGAATTCATCAAACACATTCATACATATAAATTATGGATTTTGGGTGTAACTTTTTGGTTTTAGTGTAAATTAAAAAAATTTCATTATACAAAGCTTATAAACCAGTAATTAATCAAATTGTGGTCGTCATTTGCCATCAAATTTCATTAATGTAATTTTTTTTTTCTTCAGAATGTTAACATTCATTTGAAAAACATGTTAATCAAAATTACAACTTAGTATTCTTGAATATTCATTTATGATGAATATTAACTTCTATATGTTATTATATATTATTGGATGTGATAACATAACATTCATCAATGTATAATAATGTATATTGAGTTAACATTAATCGTAAATGAGTGTTATAACGTTCATTAGCATAACATATATCAGTTAATATGCATTGTAATTGAATGTTATAATGTTTGTCGGTGTCTAATAACATATATATAAATTAATATTCAGCACAAATAAATCTTAAATACCAAAAAAAATATATAAGATTTTAACATTAATTTAAGGTGAATGTTAACTAATACGTATGTACCGATGAATGTTATGTTATAACATGCAACAATATATATATATATATATGTATATATATATATATATATATATATATATATATATATAGGTCTTGGTTCAAATAAAAAGAAGCTTAACGTAAAAAGGGGTAAGAAACCATGATATAGTGATACGTGTTCCTTACAAATATAATTTAATTATATTAAATGAAGATATAATCATGTATTAAACCACTATGTATCAAATTACTATGTATCAAACTACAATCGAATATGTATCATTTTTTAAGGTTTAATGAGCATATGTATCATTCTTTAAATGAAATTGCATCATCTTGGCGAAGTATATATGTACAAGTTTAATATATGTTTCTTCATTTCATATTGATCCACATGAACCATTTTCTTTTGAATAATTCAAGCAAATATGAAATCTAACGTTCTTTCCTACCCTTTTTACTTTAAGCTTCTTTTTACTTGAACCACTCCCTATATATATATATATATATATATATATATATATATATATATATCAATATAGAATAACACATATAAATAAATATTTATCATAAATGAATGTTTAAGAATTTTAAGATGTAAATTTGATTAACATTCAATCCAAATGAATGTTAACGTGCTGAAAATTTAATTTTGATTAACATGTTTTATAAATGAATGTTAATGTTATGTGAGGTGATTTCAAGTTATTTACAAGTTTGTTACCGCGTTAACTTTAATCTTGACCAAAATGTATGGCTGAGAATAACTTATTATATATATATATATATATATATATATATATATATATATATATATAAGTTAGATTAGGTGGAGGGTGGAGATGTGTTAAAAACGTTTTTTTTTCTTCTTGTTTTCACATGATCTCATTCTTTTATATATATATATATATATATATATATATATATATCGTTAAGACATTAAGTGTTTGATTCTCTTTTTCTACAACAACCTATAATCATAATCTCATTAAAGTCTTTACTTTTACAATTTTATCAAAACACATGAACATTACATTTACAATAGCTTATATTCTTTATATCAAAATCATTAAAACAACTTCATTTATAACTCAATTACAATAATTACCTCCATACATACAATCATGCACTTTTCCCAAAAACTTAATCAAGGGTTCATCCTCAAAATCACTAAAAGAATCAAATAAATGGTGAATGGATGTTAATATTACCTTGATGATGAATGATTAAGTTATTAACTTCAATTTGATGTAATTCTTAACAATTTGGATTTTTGCTCTCCTCCCTCTCTTCCTCTTTCTTGTGCGCACACAATACCCACAATACAGTACATGTTTCTTGAATTGTCTTCTAGATTTTTGGTGGTGGACATTTTAAGTCCACTAGTTCTCTCAATTTACAAATAAAACCCTCCTAACACTTATCTTTTGTCACTATAAAATATGAATGGAGAAATTGGTGTTGTGAGTTTGGGATGTGATTCTCGAGACTTACTAAATACATATTGGATTCTCAAAAATGCTAGGTTTGTTACGGAGCTCAAGAGGACGGTTTTCTCGGTTGAGTAGTTGGGTAATACATGGTACCACATCCATTTGGTAATCGAGAGTCGGAGTTATCGAGAGAGTTTATTATCGCTCGTGGGTTGATACGAGAGACTGTTTTTGGTCAGGTATTCCATATGTTTGGAATGATTAGACAGGTTGGAGCATCTACACTTGTAGAATTTGTCGGATAGAACGCGTTCGACTAAGCATGGGTATCATATATGTTTGGTTCAACGATAGAGCAAATCCTCTGGAAGAGTCAATTAGGAATTTTCAAGTGGGTTAGAGGCATATAATTTTGTAAGTCCCGTTGAGCTTTCGAGATGTTGTTGAGAGCATTGGAAACTCCAGAGAGTTTGGTAACCGAGGGAAGTGTTAAAACTAGTGGGAGTTTGGCAACTGGTAGGAGTCTTGAAACGGTTGTGAGATTGATAGATCTCGAGGTTCTACGATTTCGTGTGTTGATTTCGGCAACACTAGAGCATTTAGACCTTCTTTTTTTACTCTCCAATAACAAAGTAATTTGCGAATGACCGGGGGTTGTGAACCAGAGTCTTCTCACAGAGCCACTTTTATTATTTTGATTCGTAAGATGGGAGCGGACTGAGTTAAAGAAGATGCGTTCATTGAAATCGTGCATACAATTTTGGATTAGTGTACCGGCGGGAATGTTAAAGTTGATAATGTAGGTTTCAAGGTGTGACATGAATAAACATTGATTATGATCTACATGCCAGTTCTATTGGTGATTTATTGATTGCCCCGAAGGAAAATTGGATGGACGAAGTTATGTACAGATGGTCGATGACATATTGACGGCAAGATCGAAAGTGTTTATAATCGAAGAATTGAAGAAATGGGTGTCTCTTGATAGAATCCCGTCTCTAGAGTTTCGCCTTTCATTATGCGAGTGTTCTAGTAGTTAACTTTGTGTCGAAAGTCTTCCGACTCGGTGTGGTTGAGGGGTGCCCCGAATATATGTTATTTCGACGGTATGAAGTTGGAACGGGTGACATTGGTGAAGGGACGAGATTGTGAAAGATTGGGATTTGATTAATATTTTGGTGGGAGATTGGCAGGAATAGTGACAACCGACAAATTAGGATTAACGTTTGCTTTTAATTAAAATGTCTTAGCTTGTATTTAGTATATATTTATGCTAAATGTTTGGTACATTTCACATACGTAATTAATTTAAATTACGCACAAACAATCGGATGAATTCCGAGTAACACGAACGTTGGTGATTTATTTTTATAAATGACGTAAAACTAGTTATTTACATTATATTATTAAGCTATAATTTTTTAAAGCTTTACAATTAAACATTTAAATTAACGATTACTCGTTTTGAATTAAGCGTAACAAATCGTGATTTAACCATTACAACCAAACGAAATGTAACGAATATAATAGAAATACGAAACTTAGTATTTGAAATAATACTTCACAATTAGTTAACATTTAGTAATCGTTAATTTACCTAAACCAACTAATTAACGTATAATTAAATCCTAAGCTTAATTAACCACTAATTTCATAAATATCTAGGGGACAAGAATCAATCAAAGCCATGCCCCCCTCACCCCTTGGTTTGGACGGTTTTTCCACCTGCCCCATACACTCCCTTTTATCATTTGAACATTCCACATAATTCACACTCAATCATCCCCTCAAACTCTCTCAATCTTTCACTCAAACACTCCACCTATCTTCAAGTATCATCATCTATCTTCATCTTTCAAGAACACCACCACCAACATCATCATCTCAGCAGATTTTCATCATCATCATCATCGGCTATCATCACCATCATTGTCGCACCCCTAAATTCGGGTTGCAGAAACGAATCGGGTCGGGGCGCGACTAATCAATAATCATAGCACAAAGATATAATGAACGACTCTATATGCGTCATTTTACAACTTGTATTGATAAAATCAAAATTTACATCAAAATATAGTTTACATTAGCTCTGTTTGGAATTGAGAGATTTACATACATAATTAATTTATACAAAATATAATAATGCAGCTAAATCTCTGTATGTTTGCATGCTGACATGAGCTAATGATTCCTGACTGCAGTCCAACCTACTGTTGAGTACCTGTGATACATGCTAAAATGGGTCAGCGAAACGCTGGTGAGCTCACAGGTTTGTATGTCAACACATACTGTATGAACCGCAAGATTTAATTGAATTTAAATTGCAATTAAGCAAAATAAAAGTTTTACAGCCATGAGCACATAGTCTGAGCTTAACTCGAGGTGTCAGGTCCACATTTAAGGAATCTAGATCAAGGTGCCTCCCACGAGTGCCTAATCTACACTCGTCTGAAAAAATATTAGTACATCCGTTTACCCAGTTAGTACATGCTAACCCGGACGAGGAGGGTCAATCCTATATGGTACCATATACTAATATTCATGCTACAACGTATTACCAAACTATGCTGAGGAGGGCTTTAAAAGATTAGTGAGATAACTCATGTAGTAATTATTTGTTTTCGTACTTGCGTTCATATAGTTAAAATAAAACGAGTAATGATATCACACCCGTGAGTAAAACAGTAAAATAGGGGCTATGAGACTCACCTGAGTCTTGAAGTGTTTATCTAAATAAACTTGAGTTGATTAGCCGAGTAGTGATGTCCGAAGACTTGTAACCTGAGGGTGTGCACGACACGCGATGGTTATTAATTGATTAGGTATCTTAAAAGACTAACTTTGTAGTTGCTCGTCTAACTAGAATGTCCAAATGACTACGATTTGGTTGATTAATCTTTAGTTTTGAAAATGTGTACGACCCGTTGGTGATTGTTTGTAATAATAATCTCAACTGTTATTATTATGATTTCGAAGTGTTATACTTTAAAAGGTATGTTCCAATGTGTTTTAGAAGTCGTATCGTATTCGTTTTTGATGTTATACAAGTTTGACACTTGGTGTGAAATGTATTTACAAACTCTAAGTGACGGGGGTCCGGGGGCAGCACCCCTGGTGAGCGGGGTTCCAGGGGTGGCAACCCCTGGCGGGTTCCAAGGGGCTGGCCCCTTGTTGGGGTCGAGATGCCAAGTCAGCTCGAAAATTTTTTATTTCTACTACATTGCTTTGGTGAAAAACGCACCTGGACTTGAATTTGGGTGAAATCAAGTGATAAAATTTTAGGTCTCGACACTTAGTAAAATCTGTGTTTTCTTGGTTCTGTTTCATGCGACACAGTGTGCGACATATAGCTTTGTGTCGCTCTTAGCGACACAGTCTGTTGTGTCGCAGATCATGACTGCGACATAAGGGTTTGTGTCGCTAAGTGTGACATCCGCAATTTAATGCGACATAAGGTGTTGTGTCGCTATGTGCGACGGGAATAAGTTTTGCGACATAGTGTTTTGTGTCGCTTTCTGCGACATCTAAAGGTATTGCGACATAGAGGCTTGTGTTACTATATGCGACATATGCCATGATTTGGCGACATAAGACCTTGTGTCGCAGGTGGCCTGGAGCCTTTGCGACACAACGAGCTGTTGGCCAGAAAATGAGCTGAAAAGGTGTTTTCCGGTTTCCGTTTGACTTGAAACTTTTACCCAACCCATCTTTGGACATTATAAGCTTGAATAACCCATAAACAAGTGAAAATAATGGAAATCGGAGTGTTTCGAGTTTTGTCGGAAACTTACAAACTTAACGCCGGAGAAATCCGGAACGATGGAAATGTAGATCGTGATGTCGTGGTTCTTTTTCTCCAAATGAGCTAGATGTTTTGATGGTGTTTGATGGAAGATTTTGAGGGAAAAGAAGAGAGGAGAGAGAGAGATGATAAAGGAAAAATGAGGGGAAATGGGGGGGGGGGGGAGAGGCAGGTTTTTGGGGGAAAAGAGGAGGGGAAATCTCCCAAATTTTAATCTCCGCATTTACGCTCCGTGCGGTGTTCATTTCCCGATTGTTTAACATTTAATTTAACTATTTTATATGTTTAAATATACATTTTAAAATACGAATGTTTATAAATATTTTGGTTGAAGCATTTTACTAAATACTTAGTAAGTGAATTATAAAAATGTATGATTATTTCTTCATTTTGATTGTTTGCGCGTTTAATATTTCAATCGCGTAGACGTTTGTTTGTACGATACGTATTTTAGTTGAAATATTATCTAAATAATATTTTTGATAAAATAGAGTTATTAAATAATGTTATATTATTTAATAAAATTTGTTCACCAACGTCCGTATTAATTGAATCGAATTGTATTCGATTTGAAACTTGTACGATTTAATCAAATTGCATACTTGTATATATTCAACAATATATATATATATATATATATATATATATATATATATATTGATACATTAATTAGCCTAGCACAGAACTAATTACATGTATTACACTTGATTAGGTACTAATTACAAGTCCTAATTTGGCGGGTGTCATAATCATCATCTTGATTTTTGCAAGAACACAAGGATTTGGATCATTGGAAGCTCAAGACCTTCTTCTTTTCTTATTCTTACCATTTCGTCCAAGCATCTTTGTAAGGATACCTTTTCTCTAGTCTTTATTTCATGAACTTTCATTAATAAAAATGCTAGTAGTTCACTCACTAAGAATCTTAGCTAAATGTATGTTTGAATCATGTTTGAAATGGTAATAATCAACAAAACAAACTCAAAAGTGATGATCATTTTCTGGAACAGACTTCAACTTTTGTTAACTCGACCAAAACAGAACCAAAATGAATGATTCTTGAGTCTAAAATAAAAAATTCAAAATGTTAGATTTCAAATCCAAGTGGTTTCATGTTTATTGGATAGGATTTGATAACTCAAAATGATTTTTAAAGATGAAGTGTCTAATTTGTCCTTTGGAGACAGATTCTTGATCTAAATTTGAGAGGCCATAACATAAGTCTAAATAATGTAAGGCTTTTTACTAAAAGTCAACTTTTATGTTAGCTTAAAGTACTATAATCTCATTTTGTGAAAATAATTATAACTTTATCAAAAAATAAATCTCTTGACACATATCCGAAAATATTAACTGCTGCACCAGCTTGCATATATATATTATTTTGTACACCTTAGGCTTGGATAAAAATTATGAAACTTACTTTTTATAAACCTAAGACATATTTGAACATGTGCTAAAAATATCGAGACAAAACATTAAAGTTTGACTAGTCAAAATGACATTACACGGAAGGAATAATTCTGGACAGTTTATGTTTAAGACGAGGACTATTAATCTAATGGACGTTTAAGTATATAATTATCAAAACTTTAAACGCAAACGATACTGGATAATTTATGAACATATAACGTGGATATTGATTACAAACTAGTCATATTATCTAGAAACATAATATTAGTAATATCGAGAAATGATATATACTAATTATAAGACGAACAACTATATGAGTTATATCGAGAAACGTTTAGTACCAAGAATAGGACAAAACCACTATAATAACATTGTAAGAAAAATTAAGTACAAACGTGAAACAAAACGAGAATAATTATATTTTGAGAAATACTATTATTCACAAACATCACCAACGGATCGTACACATTTTAAGAAAACATTTTATAATGTGAAAATGCGACCACGCATATTTATCAACTTGAGTGAACAACCAGCATAGATGGGATATTAGCCATCTACTTGTATGAATATCTTATGCGTTTACGGCGCTAGGATGTTACCTTGAGAAATTACACATTTGCTTTTATAAGGCTAGCACTCACAACTAAGTGAGTCTCATAGCCCCTTTTTACTTGTTTTATTGGAGTGAGAATACATGTGCATACCTTTTATGAGCACCAGTACAAAAAACATATACTTATTGCATGGGTAGTAGAACTAATCCAATAAAAAGACCTCGATTTCATGGTTCTTGAATTGTAGAGCTTACACGCGAATGTTGTGAATAGATCTATTGGGTTGACACCCCCGTCCGGGTTAGTCGCACTCACTGGTGAAATGGATGCATAATGTGACAACATATCTAGCTTGAAATATGACTTATGTTAATTGTAATCAAGTTTGTTAATTGGTTTTGAATTGTAATTAAAAATATTGGTTGGTAAACATGTTAGAGTTAAATATTAAATGCTGAAATATGTTGACCATAATCTGCGGTGCGAACCGAGTTGGGTTCGCAGGGTAGACATGCGAAGCGAGCTGATTGGACTCGTTGGGAAAAGCTTAGCTGCGAACTGAGTCAGTTCGCAGAGTCCATCGGCTGCGAACCGAGCCGAGCTGATTAGATATTTATGCAAATTAGGTTTTAAACCAAATTAACTTTTGCCATTTGTTTAATCCGAACGAATTCTTGTTTCCAGAGCTTTCAACACATTCTAACGGCTAGGTTTTGATCGATTAACATCCGTTATAATCAATACAAAGCATATTAGATAACCGATTCACTAATTAATTGTGAAACAAACCGTTTACTATCAGTGAATTTAGTATTTAGGGATACCGCACCTTAATACCTAAAGATAACCTCGCTATCAATCCTAATACATACGGACTTACAATTGGTATCAGAGCCTACGGATAGATACACGTAGATTCGAGGTTATTCGGATAATAACGGTTGATTTAGGGTTGTTTCTATGTGCTTTTTTGCGTATTTGTAACCAAAATCAGCCTCTGGAAGCTTTTAGGTTCATTTACATTTGAAATCTTAGGGTTTAGACGTTCATAGACCTAAAATTTTCGTTTTTGGGGTTTCCTGCCGATTCTGCGAACCGAGTTACGAAGCGAGCCGAGTTGCGAACCGAACTAAGAATTGCGAACCGAACTGATTTCTGCGAACCGAGTTTTGCGAACTTAGTTGATTCCTGCGAACTGAGTTCCTGCGAGTTGAATTCATGCGAATTGAGTTCCTGCGAACTAAGTCCTGCGAATTGAACTTTCTGATTTTTCTGATTTCTGAGATTTGCAAAAATGTCTGACTTAAGTAAAATGATTGAGATGGAACACGAGGTTGGAAAGTCTAATGTTCCACTTAAATTGCTTCGACTTGAAGACTACTATGGATGAAAAGACAGGTTTGAATCATACCGTCGATTCCATGATCTGTCAATCTGGATATGCATCAAGAATGGGTATACTGCACCTAGTGCTATAGCTGGGAATAAAACTTTGGCCATTGCCTATAATCAGATGAGTGATCAGCAAAAGAAGGACTATGAAGTTGAAAATAAGGCTCACTCTTCGATAAAGATGAGTCTTCCAAAAGAGATCAATCATCAGTTAAAATCTTTTCATACTGCTAGACAACGCTGGGAAGCTCTAGAGAAAAGATGTGATGGAAGTCCACAGGTTAAGGCAGGAAGGTGTAATCTCTTGAAAAAGCAATTTATAGTCTTTAAAGCTTTAAAAGGAGAAAATCTTGATGCATACACCACTAGGTACTACCACCTATTAAGCGAGCTAGATGACCATGGCATTTCCTATACCGGTACGGAGAAGACTAACAAGTTTATTGAGGGTCTGCCTTCAAGATGGGAAATGTATGGAGTTATGCTCAAGAATAACGATGAACATTATGCTGCAATGACTTTGGAGCAGGCTATTGATAAGCCCCAAGGATATAATTTCACAAAGAAAATGAGAGATACTGATTCTGATCAGGTACAGGATCCTGGGCTTTATCATGGAAAATCAACTCTCTTGAATAGTTCATCCAGTTCAACCACTGCTTTACTAGTTGGTGATACTGGAGAAACTGGTGATATGATATCTGAAGATTTGTACTTTATAACATCATCTAGAAGTGAAACAAAAGGAAAGTCTACTGAGAAGTCAGCTCAAGAGCATCCCAAAATGCCCATGAGTGTGAAATCCACTGAACAACAATTATCTATTCTTGCCTCATTTGTTGCTTCCTATGCGAATTACATCCAGGGGAAGATTAATGATCCTGCTAAGTACGATGAGGATTATGATCAAATAGAACCTGATAACTTAGAGGAAATGGATCTCCAGTGGCAGCTTGCTATGGTGTCAAGGAGAGTAAAGAATTTCCTAAAGCGAATTGGTAGAAAGTTAGTGGGTAATAAGCCTGGTTTTGACAAATCCAAAGTAAAGTGTTATAATTATCAACCATTTGGACACTTTGCTAGGGTATGTCAAAGACCCAAAACTGAGCAAAAAGCAAATCCTGAAAAATCAAGTGCTACTTTATCTTCAAAAGCCTTGGTAGTTCAACAATTGGATGGTTCATACGACTAGAGAGCTTTGACTGAAGAAGCTCTTATGGCTGAAATAGAAGATCAAGATAAGAACAATGAGACACCATCTTACATGCCTACTGCTGAGGATTATCAAATGAAAGTACCTGAAGTGAAGATTCCAGCGATTGAAGATGATGTGTTAGACTTGGGATCAGCTGAAGATCTTTGTCCCGAAGACTTTGTGGCTCAAATGGCTGAACTTCAAACTAATAAGAAATGGGAGCAGACTGTGAACAAGGATAGCTGGAGGTATGTAGACAGTGGATGCTCAAGACATATGATAGGAGAAAGAAGTCTACTGAAGGACTTTGGAGGTGGATTAAAACAGCGAGTCAACTTCGCTGGTGACAAAGAAGGAGTTATTACTTGGAAAGGAAAAGTTTCGAATGGAACTTTGACTCTTGAAGATGTGAATTATGTTAAACAACTAACTCACAACTTAGCGAGTGTTTCCCAAGTATGTGATAAAGGTCATCCAGTTCATTTCAATTAAGGAGGCCTTAGTCTTGAAGCCGGGATTTGTTATTCCCGAAGAATGGATACTGATGAGGGCACCAAGGAAGAAGGACATCTATGCTACCAACATGGGTGCTCCGGTTACTTCAATGGCATCTACATGTTTATTATCCAAGGCTTCAGAAGCAGACTCTATCTTATGGCATAGGAGAATGGCACACTTGAACTTTCGGAAAATGAATTATTTAACTAAAAATGGTTTGGTTCTGGGTGTGCAATAGAAACGTTTTGAGTTTGAAGGCAAGTGTATTTCTTGTTTGAAAGGAAAACAACATAAGAAACCACACAAGTCAAAAACTGAAAACTCAATTTCCTCGCCATTTAAATTGCTACATATGGATCTCTTTGGCCCAATAAGCAAGAGAAGCATAGGTGGCAAATGGTATTGCTTATTTGTTACAGATGATTTCTCTAGATTCTCATGGGTATTCTCTTTGAGATCTAAGGACAAAACTCCAGGAATGCTTATAGCATTCTTAGATTTGGTAGAGAATGTCTATAAGACGAGAGTAAAGAGGGTTCGTAGTGACAATGGAACAAAGTTCAAAAATTCTACGTTGAATGTCTATTGTTTGAGAAAAGGAATTCAACATTAATTCAGTGCACCGTTTGAGCCACAGCAAAACGGTGTTGCTGAAAGGAAGAATAGAACTCTAATTGAGGCAGCAAGAACAATGCTTGAAGATTCAAGGCTTCCAGTCATCTTTTGGGCAGAAGCAGTGAATATAACATGCCATGTTCTGAATAGGGTTCCGACTGTTAAAAAGCATAACAAGACTTGTTATGAACTTTTGAACAAAAAGAAACCAAATTTGAAAGGATTTGAACCCTTTGGTGTTTCCTGTACATTATTGAAGACTAGTAACCAACCTAAGTTTGGAGAAAAGGCTGACAAAGGATATTTTCTAGGTTATGTTCCTAATTCACCAAACAAGAAAGTATTCAATAAAGTCACGGGACGTGTGGAAACTGTTTATAACATTAGAGTTACTAGTTACACACATGACAAACACAAGGGATTAGATTGGTAGTTTGACTACTCCTCTGAGTGACTATGTGGTTGATTTGGAAATCCCTGAGCATTTATTGTCCGATGATGGGGATACTAGCCCTACACAAATAAGGAGTGCTTCTACATATGGGACGTCTGCGGATAAACCATCTACTAGTGCTTCACAACAGCCCTCTGCGGAAAAACCTCAAGAGAAAGACAAGTTTTTAGAAGTTACTCATAGGGTATTGGATAATATCTTTACCCCCACATGGGAATTGAGAGAAAGAATAACTTCTTATGAGATGTACAATACTGATGAGGATACTAGAGGAGATTTACAATAACCAGGATGAAGAGATACCTGTTCAAACCAGTAACAGTAACTCGAACAAGTAAGAACCGTCCAATTGAAAACATCATTGGTGATCAAGATATTCCCATGTTAACCAGGAGTCAAGCTAAGGCTAGTACTTCTGATTACACCAGCTTGTATGTTTCAATCAAAGAAATTGGGATCACACATAAATGTGTTTATGCATGCTTTATCTCACAAGTTGAGCCTAAAAATGTTTAATTTGCTCTAAAATAAATTTTGTGGGTAGAAGCTATGCAAGAAGAATTAACTCATTTTGAAAAGCTGAAAGTTTGGGAGTTGGTTGATTTACCAGCTGGTGAATATCCAATTGGGACTAAATGGGTCTTTAAGTGCAGAAGACACGATCGGGGTATCGTTATCGCAATAAAAATCGTTTAGTAGTTCAGGGTTTCAATCAAGAAGAAGGGATTAATTACAATAAAGTGTTTGAACCAGTGGCTAGGCTTGAAGCAATTAGGTTGTTCTTAGCATTTGCATCCTGATGCCAGCCGAACGGTCGGTATTTAGGAATCACTTCCTGTCGTTGCAAGCCTCCCGCTTGGCTGGATCAGTGGGGTTTTAAAATTTATATTTGTGGGGCCTAAGTATACCTAGTTACTATTGGAGAATAGCAATAAGGATGACCTAGGGTCGTTCTCTGAGTCAGTGTATTGTGGATCGTGGACGAAACAGGCGTACTTATCAATCTAGCAGGTTTTTTTAAAAGATTTGATTGGGGTTTTGTTTTTATTTATATATATATATATATATATATATCTATATATATACTTAGGCAGAAAATTTAAACTAAAGCGGAATAAAATGTAAATAGCAGATAATCAAGAGAGGGTGTTTGCTATGATTTCGGTAGCCTTATTGATTGGAATGAAAATGTGTTCTAAAGGTTTGTATTTTATTTATTTCAGGTATTTGTGGAGTAAGCACTAGCCCCCTACTGATAGAGTTCTCGATCAGTATGTCACTGGGCGACTAGGCTATCCTGATTATGATCGGAGTAGTTTATCCAGCCCACAACACTAACCGGTGAAGGTATAGTGACCCTTATCTGGGATGAAACCCTGGATGCATGAATAAGGCGACAAACCAACTCGATGTCCGACCTTTGTTAACCCCACAATAATATCTAATCTAAATAAAATATTTAAGACCAAGTTTATAGAGTGCGCTTGATTGCTTTCTATCGATGGTTTTGTGAGTCTGGGTGTTGAGTCATGACTCGTGATTCACATAGACCGATAACAACGAATCTTTCCGTGATTACTGCAGTGTACTCCACCGGAGGTGTTTCCATTGCTGAACCAAGGACCTAGTCGGTACCAGCTCTGCTGATCACAGAGTTGCCGTTATTCCACAAGGCTTAGTAACTGCGGCTTTTCCACGGCTTCCACGTGTTAACTACACCGAAGGTATTGTCGACGCTATACCGAGTAATCAGCCGACTTACGGTACCTTACATTGCTTCATAAAAGCTAACCCAGACTACTTAACTAAGTTTGTATTTAAGCATAATATTATCCATCTATGATATAAACCAGCCCTTTTAAGTCCCAATAAATCCCTAATTTGTCAACAGTGTACTATTCACGTTCATTTAGAAAACCATATTTCCACAGTCACAGTGTACTTTGCGTTCAAAGTAGAAGGCAGTATTTCCACGGCTCCAGTGTACTTAGTGTTCAGTTTGAAAACCATATTTCCATAGCCACACTTTACTTTGCTTTCGAATTAGAAAACAGTATTTCCTCGATGACGATGTACTTAGCGTTCATTTAGAAAGCGATGTGTACACGATTAACAAATTAGACCATGTTCATGTTTGACACAGATAACTAAGTACCTTTTATGGGGTTCGCGACGTCCCATCATTAAGGCCGTAATCACGTTTACTGGTTGAAAGGCGATTAGTTTAATAGGTTTAAAATCATAGATAGAAAGTAAATCAAAGCACTATAACATCATTCCAACCAATTTACGACTAACTACATCATAGCAAACACGCAATGTCACTACTCGCTAATCATGGCAATCAATCCTAAATCTAGCATGACAACAGTAATAACAATCATCACAATGAAATAGATAAAGGATAGATATAACCGTAATAAGAGCGTAGCTGAATACAACTTGAACGTTACACGAGCAGAACTCCTAGTATGCGCCAAGCGATATTACAAGATTGCCCCTCTACTAACTAGCCGCTAATCTACTACTAATTATAACATAATCTAGAGAGAGAGAGAGAGTAGTGAGAGGAAGTGTGTGTGTAGTGTAGTTGGTGTGTTGGATGATGAAATGAGGCTTGTATTTATAGAGATCGCACAGCCGTATCCGTAGACCGTATTCAAACCTTCAAACGCACAACCGTATCGCAAAGGCGAATAAAAATCAGATTTTTATCACCCAAACGCACAATACGGCTGAGCTGGACCGTATACGGCTGAACTGGACCGTATACGGCTGAGCACAGGGTGAATACGGCTGAACCAGGCCGTACACGGCTGGACACAGGCCCTATACGTTCTGTGCAGGCCGTAGGCGGTCCAGTCCCAACCGTATACGGTCTGGACCAGCCGTATACGGCTTGGTTCAGCCGTATGCTGGTTCTTCGGTTCTTCGTTTCTTCGATTGGGCATAACTTCTTCGTCGTTTATCCGTTTTGAGCGATCTTTATGTCCACGCGTTCGTATTTTCTTAATGAATAAAATGACATAAGTTAGTGGTCAACATTCCAAGTATAGCTCAAATTGTGCTATAATATGTGAACAGAAGATTCAATGATCGTTTGTGCTCTGTTTTACTCATTTTTAGGTTGTTTTTGCTGATTCTTGAAACATCATCTATATTTTAGCCCTTATGATAAAATGTGATGTTTAAGTTCATATTTTAAGTGTTTTCATTAATAATTGGGCCAAAATGGTGAGATAATGGTACACAAAAACATGACTTTTTGCGTGTCATCAAATAACCCACACTTAGACTTTGCTTGTCCTCAAGCAAAACTCAAAATTCTCGCTTGCTTTTAGAGAAAACATTTTGAAAACACGAGTTTATTTTTGGGGTGAATCAAAATATATCAAAAACAACCATCTTCATATACAAGTAACATATCCTGGAAATAAGAGAAAGTAAGGTATTCCTTTCAGAGGCATAAAATGATTCTCTTAGGCATGCTTTCAATTCTCGCGATCTTGGAATATACATGACTAGGCGATCTCACAAGGTGGTCACTCAATTCACTCAAAAGTGTTTCGGGTTACCTATCAATCTAATCAAACGAAATCGCTCATAAGCAAGTCATGCAACATCCATCGTCATAGGGTTGCTCGAGAATCATATCTCCACCACTTAGGTTAGGACGGTGCTAGCTATCCCAGGACATTCAGAGTGGGTTGTAATGGCAGGTGAGGGTTACGGGGTATGGATAAGTGGGATTTTTTTTTTTTTAGTTGTTGTAAAGGGTTTTACTTATCTTAGGACTTCTAAACTTTTGAAAAACATTATTTAAACAACCTTTTTAATGAAAACGGAAACGGATAACAGTACGGGAAGAAGATAGCTATTTTGACTTCTATCTTTTGAAAATACACGAGGGAATTTATGTCTTTTATAAGAGCGGGAATTTTTTGAGAGATTCGAAGCACTTAGCTTTATTCTATTTTCTTTTCTTTTTCTTTTGCTTCTATTTTTGGACTTTTCTAGGGATTTTTTATTTTGTTTCTTTCTTTTGCCCTTTTTGAAATTCTTTTCTTTCTTTCATCTTTTTCATCCTTCTGATGACTTTGCATTTACTTGGTGTTTAAATTTTTCACACCGTAAACTCTCAAGTTTTGATTTTTATCAAGGGAACGCACGCGAGAGATTTTGAGTAAACACCAGTATTTGTGATTTGGAGTGACAGCAAAAAGGACATTTAAATGACATTTTCCACAAGTTTAAAATTTCTAAGATAAGTTTTGGTGGGTGTGGAATAAATGGTTTAAGATTTAAAGGGTTTTGAAAGAAATGAACAGGCTAAGGCTCAACAGGGTTATCTAAGCGGATCATCAACACTAAAGATGAGTGTTGGAAGGGTTTTGGGCTTGAAGAGATATGATAAAAAGGGGGTTAAACCCTAAGGAATGTCAAGGTCATTTAACTGCACCTATACCGCGTACGGTACTCTACCAATGTCGTCTCGAAGTGCATACCAGGAGCAAGTTCTAATTCCGGATGCATGCATCGGCACACTCAAACAAACGAATAGTGAAGCATTAAAGATGAATGCTTATATTGGCTCAAGATACCTTACTGCAAGTTTTTGGGTTTGTTTGTGCCTAGCCATGCGATGCCCCTCTTAGATTATCATTTTAGACCTAAGAAATTCCTATCTTATTTACTCTTAATTTCCAAAATACCCTACTCATATATGAAAATGCTCCTTCTTAAGACATTTTAACTCAAAAAAATTTAAATTTTTTTAGCAAAAGTGAGTTTTTATGAAAATTAAGCCAACTGAATGAGTGACATCTCCACTGTCGAAGTTAAGCTTATGATTTTGAGAAACATTTTCTGAGTTTGCTTTTGGAAATAGAAATCTAACAAGCAAACCTAAGGTATTCTATACCGCTATCCCACACTTAGAGGAACATTGTCCCTAATGTTCTCTTGAGTTGGGATTTGAGAAAAATCCCACACTTAGATTTTGAACAAATCGGAGAATGTTACTCAAGTGTTTCTTTTGGGCTGGAATCCCACACTTAGTGATAAGCTTGGGATATGGCATAGACTGCTTTAATGAGAATTTAAAGCTAACAATCATATAAAAAACGAGAGTGAGAACGAGAGAACTCCCCTATCGATGCGAAGGTGGAATGATGGAATTCTGGAAGATGCGCTGAAGAGGAGATCTTGACAGGAATTCTTCTTTAGCGGTGGCTCCATGAAGATCTTTCGGCATTAGCGTGCGCAACTTACAAATAACAGCTCTGTCCTCCATCTTTACACTTCTTTCACTCTCTTGTGAAGATATCTCGTAAGTGTGAACACGTTCGGTATATTTTTACCGACTTCTTATTATAGTTTTTTTACCGAAAGTGCCTAAATCTAGAATGCGAAAAGATGTTTTTTTTTTTAATTCAAAACGAGTTTTAAGTCATGTGTTTTTAAACGAGTTCGAGCATAATGCGTGAAAGTAGCACGCAAGTACCTCAAATGCTCGAAACACATGTCTTGTTAAAATTTAATTCATATTTTCATGGATTAGGTGGTAAAAGCTGAAGTGGTGTTTTGAAAGCATTTTGATACCCAAGTGTGAAAGATAGTAAGAGATATATCACTTCTTCAAATTTAAAAACTAATATTATTAATACTAATACTAAGGATACTTATTGCACGGGTTGCCTCCCGAGAAGCGCTTCTATTTAGAGTCGAGGGCTCGACTTTTCCTCTTCGATCAGTCAGAAGAGGAATTCCCAGGACTTGGGATCCGGAATGGAAGTGTCCTGGGGTTTGGTGGGTAGAATCTCATAATATGTCATGCGACGACTTCTGTGATGTTTGAGATTCTCGCCACATGAAGAGGATAGGTATGGAAATGCTCCTCAGCAGTCCTTTGCAAGTATAACAGATCCATTATAGCATCTTGGACTACCTTGGAGATTGGTCCATTAGTGTCCACAAGGGTGGCTCCATCGTGCTCAAGCATCTCACGCACCGGTCTATCTGTCCGCAGGGTGTCCATAAATCCGAAGAAGCGTAGGTGGATGTCCTCATGAGTGGCATTGCTGATGTCCTTCCCTAGTTCTTCAATGGATCCGAATATGCCTTGGATCAGCCATTTCTGATGGTCGGTATATGTGAGCTCTGGTTTCAGGAAGATGTTAATCATCCTGTTGTAAACCTCACGTAACCCATTGTGGAATAGCTGTCTGGGCTGCTCCCATAGGATAGAACCGAAAATGTCCTTAAGTCGTTCAGAGATGAAATCTGCAACGTTAACCGTCAAACCTTCTGGAATAGAAGAAGGGATGGCACGTGCTCTCTCGTCTGAACTGACGTGTTCTAACTTTTCGACAATTATCTGGGCGTGATGCTCGATAGTGCAGCTGATGAAAAACCTGTGTGGTGAGGACTCGTCAATGTGATCATTATCGGCCAAAGAATCTAGAAGTCCCTTGAGATCCTCCATTAGCTGAACATCTACTTCGTTTTCAGGGTTCCCAGTAGCATAATCCATGTTGTGTCTGAAATTTTGGAGAAACTCCATCTGTTGGTGCGAATATGGAAATGCGGACCTGATAAATGCTTGATACACCCGGCCATACGTGGTCTTCTATGTTTCATAGAATTCCTCTTCATCGGGGAAAGGCTCATCATTGTCTGATGATTCTCCTGCAAGGTCGTTGGCAAAGGCATTGATGCGACTAACTAGATGTTGCGGACTCAGGTATGAGTTGGCTTGATAAACCTCATATTCAGTCTCAATGTCCTCAATAATATCCCTTTGACGTTGCGTGTATTCAATAGTAGAATCTCGTATAATCGCAATCAGAGTTCGGAAATCCTCCCCGTGTTCTTCAATAGCACTAAGCATTTCTTCTGGTTCAGACACGATCGGGATTTCGGTATTTCCTATAGTAGGAGGAGGGATAATGACTGGAGGGGCAATGATTGGAGTGAGGTGAAGGCGAATGGAGCGGGTATCGATCGGAACATCAATGAAAACGATATCGTCCTCGTCACTCCCGATTGCTGAAGTGTCTGGAAACTCAACAGCGTTGGTGAGTGGTTGAGACTCATCAGTGATCTGTGATACTGGCTGGGAAGAGTCCATCTCGATATCCCTCTCGTCCTGGGAATCAGAATCATCGCTTGATCCAGATGTACCTCCAAGCTCAAAATGTGATCGAGGCTCGGAAGTAAACGTGATGGGCTCGTCAGACATAGGGGTGTCTGGTTCAGAGTCATCATCCGTGGTAACTCTTCCTGTCGAAATCGCATATATCTTCGCATGCTCGGTGACAGACTGATCAGCTTGATCGATTTTGAAGGTGATAGTCTCTCCATGAGATCTAAGACTGATAGTCTGAGAGTAAACATCTATGATAGTGCGTGCGGTGTTCAAGAATGGTCTACCTAAGATGATAAGGATATGGACATCTTTCTGAATGTCCATCACTACAAAGTCTGTGAGAAATAGGAACTTATCAACTTGAACCATGATGTTCTCAGCTATTCCCTTAGGGTATCTAATGGATTGGTCAGCTAGCTGGACACTCATTTTGGTCGGTTTAAGGGGTCCTAATTCCAATCTAGTGAAAAGCGAATAGGGCATCAGGTTGATACTGGCTCCTAGGTCGGCTAGAGAGTGTATCATGCCCGAGTGACAGATCGAACAGGGAAGGGTAAAGCATCCAGTATCTCCTAATTTCTCAGGGATAGAGTTCTTTATAAGAGCCGAACATTCCGCGTTCAGTGGGACATTGGGTACTTCGGGTACTTTATCCTTGGTCGACAAGAGTTTTAAGATGTATTTTGAACTGGAAGGGGTTCGGAACACGGTGTCCAAGAACTTTCCATCGAGACGGAAGTCGTTAACCTTATAGGCTTTCTTAAGACGGCCGGGAAACGGGATGCGTACTTCCCTTTGTGGTGTAGGGACAGACGGGGACTCAACTGTCGGCGGGATAGGCGTATCGTTCTTCACCGGAGAAGGAGTGGGAGGTTGGCTCGGTGCCACCTTCTTGTCTGTAGTACTCATCTGTTTGGCCTCTTCTACGTGTGGGTTCTGTACCGTGTTACTAGGGAGATTACCCTGGGGCCTAGAGTCAAGACGTTGGGCTAGCTGTCCTATCTGGGTCTCAAGATTTTTGAGAACGGCCAGTTGGTTCCTAATGAATAGGTCGGTTTGGTCCTGCCTAGCGCTAGTCTTTTGGTTAATTTGGTGTTGGCCTTGGATGAACTTAGTGAGGGTATCATCCGTAGTAGTAATGGGCACTATGGTCTTAGAGGGTTCGGTCGATTGATCTGCGTTGGGTGCAGTCAATGATAGCGGTTGGTTATGGGTAAGTTGGGGTTGTTGTTGGTAAAACGGGTATCTAGGTTGGTAGTTGGGTTGAAAGGGTGGTTGGTTCCTAGGTGGGTATTGGGTGCCTCTAGTCCTAGGCGGAGAGGTTCGAGCGAAGCCAGGTGGATTTTGTTGGCGAGCTGGAAATTGAGCATAGTAAACCGTTCCGTCAGCAGGATCCTCATACTCAACCCGATAACTTTCTGTTGGGAGGTTGGCACAGTTCTGGCATGCATGAATTTGATGGGCGTGTTGGGATGGTTTCTTCATTTCGCCGATCTGCTTCGTCAGGTGCTCGATCTTTTCTGTCAGAGACTTGATAGCTTCGGTCTGGAATGGATTGGGTGCAGCAATCGGTGCTGATGATGAGGAATGCTCACCAGAGTTCCAGTCGTGATGGTGCATCGTCATATTCTCGATCAAGTTCCAAGCTTCCTCATAGGCGAGTTGCATGAAATTTCCCTGAGCAGCGGCGTCAAGGGTAGTGCGATGGTTTGGAGCGAGACCGTTGTAAAACGTGCACAGCTAGCTGGTTTTCTCTATAAGGTGGTTAGGGCATTTGTTCAACAGACTCTTGTATCTCTCCCATGCTGTGTAGATAGATTCGTCATGATCTTGGTGGAAGTTCATTATGTCATTCTTGTACTTGGTTTGCTTAGCTGGAGGAAAGTACTTAGTAAGGAATTTCGTAGCCATATCCGTCCAGGAGATGATAGAGCCGGTCTCTAATCCCTCAAACCAAGTCAAAGCATGGTGAGTAAGCGAATAGGGGAATAGGTATAGATGGACTATATCCTGATCAACCCCGTTCTGCTTGTACGAGTTGGTAGTCTGAATGAATCGATTGATGTGGGCGTTAGGATCGTCATGGGGTAAACCATGGAATTGGCAGAATTCCTTGATAAGCTGAACGATATGATGTTTAAGCTTGAAGGACGCGCCGTCGATGACCGGATAGCTGATGGGTCCACCTCGACCTTCAATTGATGGTTTGGTGCTCTCGGCAAGCGTGACACGTGCAGCCATCGGTTGTCGGTTGTGGATGCGTTTCTCCTTACGGATCGTTCGGATGATCGTCTCAGGATCGGGTATGAAGGTGAGAGATTCGAATCCGGATGATCGGGTCAAATATCGTTGTGTGTTGTGGGAAGGAATTTTCGAATGGAACAAGGAAAAAGGAAAAACCTAAACTAAACTATGGGATACTAGAAAGAAAAGTTCGTCTAGAACGTCTTCAAATCTTACGGCTGACTCCCCGGCAGCGGCGCCAAAAACTTGATGCCAGCCGAACGGTCGGTCTTTAGGAATCGCTTCCTGTCGTTGCGAGCCTCCCGCTTGGCTGGATCAGTGGGGTTTTAAAATTTATATTTAAGGGGCCTAAGTATACCTAGTTACTATTGGTGTATAGCAATAAGGATGACCTAGAGTCGTTCTCTGAGTCAGTGTATTGTGGATCGTGGACGAAACAGGCGTACTTATCAATCTAGCGGGTTTTTTTTAATAGATTTGATTGGGGTTTTATATATATATATATATATATATATATATATATATATATATATATATATATATATACTTAGGCAGAAAATTTAAACTAAAGCGGAATAAAATGTAAATAGCAGATAATCAAGAGATGGTGTTTGCTATGATTTCGGTAGCCTTATTAATTGGAATGAAAATGTGTTCTAAAGGTTTGTATTTTATTTATTTCAGGTATTTGTGGAGTAAGCACTAGCCCCCTACTGATAGAGTTCTCGATCAGTATGTCACTGGGCGACTAGGCTATCCTGATTCTGATCGGAGTAGTTTATCCAGCCCACAACACTAACCAGTGAAGGTATAGTGACCCTTATCTGGGATGAAACCCTGGGTGCATGAATAAGGCGATAAACCAACTCGATGTCCGACCTTTCTTAACCCTACAATAATATCTAATCTAAATAAAACATTTAAGACCAAGTTTATAGAGTGTGCTTGATTGCTTTCTATCGATGGTTTTGTGAGTCTGGGTGTTGAGTCATGACTCGTGATTCACATAGACCGATAACAACAAATCTTTCCGTGATTACTGCACTGTACTCCACCGGAGGTGTTTCCATTGCTGAACCAAGGACCTAGTCGGTACCAGCTCTGCTGATCACAGAGTTTCCGTTATTCCACAAGGCTTAGTAACTGCGGCTTTTCCTCGGCTTCCATGTGTTAACTACACCGGAGGTGTTGTCGACGCTATACCGAGTAATCAGCCGACTTACGGTACTTTACATTGCTTCATAAAAGCTAACCCAGACTACTTAACTAAGTTTGTATTTAAGCATAATATTATCCATCTATGATATAAACCAGCCCTTACTTTTAAGTCCCAATAAATCCCTAATTTGTCAACAGTGTACTATTCACGTTCAGTTAGAAAACCATATTTCCACGGGCACAGTATACTTTGCGTTCAAAGTAGAAGGAAGTATTTCCACGGCTCCAGTGTACTTAGTGTTCAGTTTGAAAACCATATTTCCATAGCCACACTGTACTTTGCGTTCGAATTAGAAAACAGTATTTCCTCGATGACGATGTACTTAGCGTTCATTTAGAAAGCGATGTGTACACGATTAACAAATTAGACCATGTTCATGTTTGACACAAATAACTAAGTACCTTTTATGGGGTTCGCGACGTCCCATCATTAAGGCCATAATCACGTTTACTGGTTGAAAGGCGATTAGTTTAATAGGTTTAAAATCATAGATAGAAAGTAAATCGAAGCACTATAACATCATTCCAACCAATTTACGACTAACTACATCATAGCAAACACGCAATATCACTACTCGCTAATCATGGCAATGAATCCTAAATCTAGCATGACAACAGTAATAACAATCATCACAATGAAATAGATAAAGGATAGATATAACCGTAATAAGAGCGTAGCTGAATACAACTTGAACGTTACATGAGAAGAACTCCTAGTATGCGCCAAGCGATATTACAAGATTGCCCCTCTACTAACTAGCCGCTAATCTACTACTAATTATAACATAATCTAGAGAGAGAGTAGTGAGAGGAAGTGTGTGTGTAGTGTAGTTGGTGTGTTGGATGATGAAATGAGGCTTGTATTTATAGAGATCGCACAGCCGTATCCGTAGACCGTATCCAAACCTTAAAACGCACAACCGTATCGCAAAGGCGAATAAAAATCAGATTTTTATCACACAAACGCACAATACGGCTGAGCTGGACCGTATACGGCTGAGCACAGGGTGAATACGGCTGAACCAGACCGTATACAGCTGGACACAGGCCGTATACGGTCTGTGCAGGCCGTATACGGTCCAGTCCCAGCCGTATACGGTCTGGACCAGCCGTATACGGCTTGGTTCTGCCGTATGCTGGTTCTTCGGTTCTTCGTTTCTTTGTTTGGGCGTAACTTCTTCGTCGTTTATCCGTTTTGAGCGATCTTTATGTCCATGCGTTCGTATTTTCCTAACGAAGAAAATGACATAAGTTAGAGGTCAACATTCCAAGTATAGCTCCAATTGTGCTAAAATACGTGAACAGAAGATTCAATGATCGTTTGTGCTCTGTTTTACTCATTTTTAGGTTGTTTTTACTGATTCTTGAAACATCGTCTATATTTTAGCCCTTATGATGAAATGTGATGTTTAAGTTCATATTTTAAGTGTTTTCATTAATAATTGGTCCAAAATGGTGAGATAATGGTACACAAAAACATGACTTTTTGCGTGTCATCACATCCTTTATGGGGATGAAGGTTTACCAACTAGATGTTAAGAGTGCCTTTTTATATGGCAAAGTCTAAGAATTGGTGTTTGTCTCTCAACCACCAGGGTTTACTGATCCAAACTATCCTGATAAAGTATATCAACTAGATAAGGCTTTATATGGATTACATCAGGCTCCTAGGGCATGGTATGAGACACTGTCAATGCATCTACTTGAGAATGGATTTACAAGAGGAGCGATTGATAGTACACTTTTTGTGAAATGGAAGAAGAAAGAATTTTTGCTTGTTCAAGTATATGTAGACGATATCATCTTTGGGTCTTCAGATGAACTGATGTGTAGTGAATTTAAACAAGTGATGAAGAGCAAGTTCTAGATGTCTACTATGGGTGAACTGAACTTCTTCTTAGGGTTACAAGTTGATCAAAAAGAAGATGGGATGTTCATTCATCAATCGAAGTACACATACGAACTCTTAGAACGATTCAAGATAGAAAGTCTACAACTGGTGGATTCTAATTATGAAGGATGCAATCAGAATAGAAAGTCTACAACTGGTGGATCTCAGTTTTTAGGAGGAAGACTAGTGTCTTGACGGTGCAAGAAGCAAACCTCAGTAGCCATTTGTATATGTGAAACTGAGTATATTGTAGCTGGCAGCTGTTGTTCTCAAATGCTGTGGATACAACAGGAAATGAGAGATTATGGGTTAAATTTTATCAACACTCCGATGATGATTGACAATGAATCCACCATATTAATAACCAATAATCCTGTCAAGAACAGCAAAACGAAGCACATCGATATTCGTCACCATTTCATCAGAGACTGTGCTGAGAAGAAGCTTATAAAGTTAGTCAAGGTTCCTTCCACGGACAACTTGGCAGACTTATACACAAAAGCTTTTGATAGGACGCGTTTTGAGACATTGGTTCAACTGAACGGAATGAGGAATCCAGAGTAACTAGTCTTCCAAAGGCATCGTGTTAGTTAGTTATAAATTCCTGATTAAGATGTGTTAGTAAATTCTTATAAGTCTTATTAAGATAATGACTTTTAACTAGGACTTTACTTATATTTACCTTATTATAGATCCACTAAAATAACTTGTCTTTTTACTAAACAAGTGATAAGAATAATTTAAGTTTAGTCAGCTTCATTATACGATATATTGGTAGGCAAATTATGCTAAGATTTCTGAGCAGTTAAGAAGTTCTAATGTTACGTTTCTTATCTTTTGTGAACTGCTATATGATGTATGACATAATTCTTAATTGTTGAATGATGGTACTGTCATGCACTGTTATCTAAAATAAAATAAAAGATACAAAAGTATCTAAATTTCAAAGGTGAGTTATATGTTTCTAAAGAGCATCATTTAGTAACCTCTACCTTACATATGAAAGATACAAGTATCTAGTGTCAAGTGTATGCTTCTAAAGGACATCATTTAGTAACTTCTACCTTACAAATAAAAGATACAGTGTTATTTGTTTTACTTGAGTTCTTCAGTATGTTGTATAGTGGAAAACACTAGATATTGTTCATATTAACGATAAAAGGTTTGCTCAGAAATCCGTGTATAACTTGTTTATGTGGATCATAATATCGGTAATTGTCTTGAACTGTCTATGACATATGAACGTTCACTTTCGTGAATAATAAGTTCTAAATAAATAACAAGTGATTCTTCTATAATGTGTTATATAGTATAGATAAAGGTAACTAAGATATAATTTTATAAATATAAGTTCATTACTGGTTAAGTTATAATTTTATGTTTCTTATTTGAATTTTATGAGGTATGTATACTAACAGTCATCTTAGACTTCCTAAAATCTATTAAGTATAGCTTATTCTTTCTAATATTATCCCTAAGCAGATAAACTTTTAATCATTTGAGCATAGGATTTTTTACTTTACGTTTATTAAGTACGTAAGTTAGTTTACGTTTAAGTTTATTTCTTATTTTGTAATCTTTTGCGTTATAAATTAATAAAGTTTTATTTTTATCGTTTTTATTGTGTAATCCTTTGGAATTAAGTTAAACTGAAAGTTAGTATTCCGTGTTGAATAAATGTGATAAAAACGCAATGTAAAGAACAAAATTTTGACTTGAAAAAAATATAAAAAGTTCAATTTATATTTAAAGCTAAATTCGCATTTTTGGTCAAAGTTATGAAGTTGACCAGTCAAACTTACGAATTGAGTTTGGAGTATAAAAGGACAAGTCAACGAGTCAAACCCCACACTTTCCACAACCCCCTACGAAGCGAACCTAAACCCTCTGTGAAGCGAAATCACACCCCTGCGATCCGAGATTTGGCGAAGCGAACTAAACCACTTCTCATTTGATTTTCAATTTTAAAGATCAAGGAACGCATTTTCACTCCGTGAATATTATTCAACTTTTGATTACGCATCATTTGAAATGTTGTTAGTTTTACAACATTTCACAGTGTAAATTGCATTTAATCGTTAGTTCTTTGTTTTCGTATGTTTCGGTTTCATTTTTCACGAATTTAGTATTAATTAGTGAATATACAACTTGAAACTGTTAGGGTTTTGCTGATAGATGCATAACGAAGGTGTTTCAATCATTTAATTGGTTAATAACATGCATGATCCTCGTTTTCCCTTTTGAATCAAGGTTGCAGACGCGCCTGCGAATCGAGATTCAATCTCGGTTCACAGCCCACAATAGCGAAGCGAGTTGTTGCTCGGATCGCAAACCCCCTTTGCGAACTCAGTCACTTCGTTGACTTTATTTGACCGAAATGAATTGAACTCGATTCGCAGTCACTCATTGCGAAGAGAGATAAATCTCTTTGACCATTGTTGACCTTAACGAGGTGAATCTCGATTCGCAGTCGCTTTTTGCGGAGCGATTTGAAACATCTGACCTGCGTTGACTTATGCGAAGCGAACTCAAATTTGACTTTGCGAACCGAATTATTTCGTTGACTTCGGTTGACTTTGTAAAATAAAGTTAAAGTTATAATTTTCGGATTATAACTTGTTTTCGATTTGCGAACCTTACAGTTACAAATAAACTACAAGTTACTTTCTTTATACACGTTTATACTTAAGAACTTTCGTTTATAAGTTAAATATGTGTAATAATCGAACTTTTGGTTATTTCATATCGAAAGTCTTCCGACTCATAGTGTAGTTGAGCGGCGTGTCCCGATTTTTATCGATGGTATGATAACTCCAAATTTTGCTTGTAACTAACGAACTTTATATAATTTAAAGACTATAATTGAAAAGTTAAGTCTGCTTAATCGTTCAATTAAGTATTGTAAATTAAGTTGTTAGTTAATCGTATACTTAGATGTTTGATGATCTTTGATCATAATACACTAAAGTTTTAAAATTAACTAATGTTCGTTAAGTGAAACTAATAGCCAGTCATACATGTACTTTTTATGATTACAGATATGGATGCTAGAACGTTTGCTCCAGGTCACAATATACTGGGGAACTTGGACGTCAATGAGCGCGGTGTTGAGCGCTTCACTAAGATCCTGATTTCTGGCACGATTGAGGATTAGATATGTCATTACTGAGTCACCACCATTATCTCAGATCATACTGAATCAATTATAGGAGAATATTTAGTACGATTATGTGGCTACCCCCCGGTTATTTGTACAAGGTTTAATCAACACCCTGTTATCTTCTCTGCTGATGATCTGCGCCGGATTCTGCGTCTAGGCACTGTTGATCAAGAAGCTGGCCCCTCTGCTTTTTCTACTGATTTTATCGAGGGATCTTTAGGCAAAATGGGATATTCTGGTCTCAAACGAGGATGCCAGTTCATCAAGGCCTTCATTCTAGGACAGTGGAGATATTTATTCCACATTATCATTACGATTTTCAATAACAAGAAGGGCGGATATGATGAGCTCAGCCCTCAGCTATTTTATAGTTTACTGTCCCTGATTTATAACAAACCATACAGTTTTTCTTTGTATATCTTCAGCTCATTTATTGGTCAGATCACTGGAGCTGTCAAATCGAAGTTTTTGATTTATCCCAGATTTTGTATGCTGATCATCTGTCACCGCATTCCTGACCTACCAATCGTTGTAGCAGATCTTTTTGTGGATAGGGTTAATGTTGAGTCACTGGTCGCTGACCAACTCAATGATAACAAACTCGATGAAGAAAATGATTAAGTCGAAGTTGCTGTTGCTGATGTTATTAATCATTGGTCGCTATTCATTCTACTCAAGGAATCTGATATGCTGAGAAAGATTAAAACTCAACTTGGTGTGTCGCTGATAATAAGCAGCGAGAGTCTTACATCTTTAAATGAATAAAGGCATAAGTCACTGCCCGAATAAAAGCTAGTTGCTGAAGATATTCAATTCAAGTCACTCTACAAGAGCACGATAGTTCGCAATGAGTGAGGAGGATTATCTCATCTTCAGTGACTACTCTAATAAGTTTCTAGTCAAGTGCAAGTTGCTCTTCAGTCTTATGTCAGCAAGTGTATTCCATATCTTCATAAATATCTGGAGGATTACGTGGCAGCAAGTGATTGGTGTTAAGGAAGATGCGATATTCGAGGTAACAGAATTGGGACCACAGAATAATCAACACTCAGAGATCAAACCAATCAAACAGCGACACGTGTCATTCCAAGATCATGATTTGAAGAAAATATTTACGAGACATCTGCACTATAAATAGAGGAGTACTATGTACTTAGAAACTTTCCGTTTGTACGTGTTAATCACTTTTAGTCGGTGAGTAGTTTGTCTAAACACAATACAGCAAGCAACGAGTGAATAGTTAGCGTGTTTGTCCACTAACATTCATGTCATCTTGTTATAGATTAGCTTGAGTAATTAATTTGGATTAGCTTTGGCTTTTCCATTCCGCAATCAATACTCAGTGAGTTTTTATGATTAATAAAAATCACAGTTCAGCTACTATTGCACATTTACCTTAGCTGTCATATCTATATCTGGTATACTCTGTTTATATAGCGCAATTAAAACTTGGAAATTAACTTGGATTAAAATCATAAAAAGTTTTTAATTGTATTCAACCCCCCCTTCTACAATTAAACTTTACTTATTGTGATTCCATTTCACTTCGTAATAGTGATTACGGGACTCTCAATTGGTATCCGAGCAGAGTTGGTTTAAATCATTTAACCAGATCTGCAATGGAATCAGTATAGTACAGTTGTGTTGACTATGAGTATCAAAAAGGAAATGGTTCTACTACCAAACCTCCAGCGTTTGATCACTCTAGGATTGAAACCTGGATGTCCCGGATGATGATGTTTTTGGATCTTGTTGACGATTGTCTCTGTAATATAATAACCAATGGTCCTCATATTCCAACCACAATTGGGTAAAGATGGTGCCACTGCATCTGAGTCTGATGATGAGGAGACTGATGAAGATGACACAGATCCACGACCTCGATCTTATAAGGGCATTCCTTCAGGGATGATTAGGAAAGGATCAAGGGTAATTATGGATCCGGATCTTAAAGGAAAGAGAAAAGCTGATGAGCGAGATCCTGATTATCAATTACTTGATGAGGATTCTGATGATGAGGTTCAACCTCTTGAGACAACACGCAGAAAGCGTATCAGAACTGCTACTCCACAATTGACAATTGGAGATTTGTCTCGTCCAGGTAGATTTCCAGTTTTATAATTACTGGAAGTATGCTATGAATTCTAAACTAGAGACTGAGATAGACACTTTCTATAATAGTTGCTAGGGAAATACAGCCTGCTCAAGCTAAACCTAAGAGGAAACAATCAACTATATCTGAGACCTCAGAGAAGGTTAGAGATACGTAGCTTGTTTATATTGTTTGCTTAATCAGAGATTGCGACAGATTATTCTGTGACTTTTACTAATATAAGTTATTTATAGGTGCCTGCTTCTACTACTCCTACTTCCCAGTTTCCAACTGCCAAGGCTAGTCGTGTTGCTGCGGGTTTGTTGAGTGATGAATTTGAATAGCTGGTTCAAACACATGTACAATCTGCATCTGCACAGCCTGCTGCTCAGCCTCCACAACCACCGGTGAAAGCTTCTGAACAGGTTTCCAGCTTGGAATCTCACGTTCATACCTTAGAAGCTCAGCATCTTACTCTTGTCAACGAATTAACGACTCAGGGTAAAGCTTACATTGATCTGTTGAGAGCACACAAGTTGTTGCTTAGAGATGCTGAGGATAACTAGAGAAAGCTTGATCGTCTTGAGAGATTAGTCTTGAATCTATACAAGGACAAGCTGTCTCAGGGGGAGATCCTGGCATATCATGAGTCGTGCAAGGAAGATGTGTTGAGGAAGAAGTAAAGAGAAGACAGAGATGATGATCCCAACGCATAGAAAGATAGTGAGTCGGCTGATCCTTCAAAGACTAGTGAGTAGCTATGATTCAGGGGGAATCTGAGTCTGCTGGTGCTGGTACGAGTGGTAGTGGAGTTAGAGAAGCTGGTGAGAAAACTACTAAATAGTTAAAGTAGTTATGTTTTGTAATATCAAACTTATATACTTTTAGATTGATTGTAATCTTTTTTATAATCTTTGAAAGATTAAGTTTTGTAAGTTAAGTTTAATAAATAATTATATAAGATTTAGACTTAAGGTTTTATGAGTTGAAATTATAAGTTAAAGTTATATAAGATTAATAATATGATTTAGACTTGAGATTTTATATGACAAGTTAAAATCAAAATTATGTTTATACGATTGAGATAATAAAGAAATTCTTAGATTGATTCAGGGTAATCAATGAAAGAATTTATATTATTTTATCTAATTCGTGTTATTTGAATCGATTACAGAAAAGAATGTTGATAGTGAATCCGATATGGATATTCTGGAAGAAGTTAATGAAGATATAGATTATGATCTTGAGGAAGGTTAATTTGTATCTCCTGAAGATTGGACTTCAATTCCTCAGACTGGGTTAGATGAAGGTGTGGATCTAGATGCGAATATAGATGAACATATTGTAGACCCATCAAAGACTGAGTTTGTGTTTCAAGATGAACATGGAGAACCAGTGATTGATTTAGAGGAATTTGAGAATGATTCAACTGATTCAAATACAGAATATACTGATGAGATAGATGAAATATTTAAGCATCTTGTTGGTAATCCGAATTATATTCAAGAGATGCTCAAGAAAAAGAAAGAGAAAAGGGCACGTGTGATTACTGAAGTTGATATTACGGGGAAAGCGTGTACCAAAAAGAGGCATTATCAGTTGGTATTATGATGCAGAACTGGTACTCTTTGCTATCAAGAGATATGATTGATTTTAGTACTTTGAGAAAAAGTTAGTTGTATTTAGCTCTTTACCTCGCTTTGGGATTCATGACTTGGCGAGATTGACTATGGACAACCCTAGTAATGATCCTTATGCTAGATATGTTGAAAAGATTATCAAGACTGAGGGTTGGTCTATGAAGTTTGAAAAGTTGAAGCCAAGGAAAGGAAGGTTGATCAAGCTTTAGGAAAGAAGCAAGAGAACGGGAAAATGTCTGAGAAAGAAAGTTTATCCTGCAGTTACATGCGTACAGCAAATTCCGATAAAGATTATGCCTCAGAACATTTTGAGCAAATTGAAAAAATGGGTAGTAGATTCTGTGAATGAAGAAGCTATTATGCTTGAAGTTGATGATGAAGTTGAAGGAGGAGAAATAGAGATATTGAAGATATATGATCGAAGACATCTGATGAACCTGTTAAAGGCTGATTTGTTGATGTTATACAAGAACAATATCATGGCAATTGAAAGTTGGAAAGATGTTGGTCGAGATTATCAATTTATGGTGAAGCTTTGGATGAAATTAAAGATTTATGCTGGAAGAAAAATTTGCAAGTGAAGATCAAAGACAACTTGAAGACATAGAAGCTAGAGCTATTGTCAAGGGGGAGTCTGTTGGGACATGTTATTGTGACAACAGATCTAGCTTGAAATATGACTTATGTTAATTGTAATCAAATTTGTAAATTGGTTTTGAATTGTAATGAAAAATATTGGTTAGTAAACATGTTAGAGTTAAATATTAAATGCTGAAATATGTTGACCAAAAGCTGACCATGATCTGTGGTGCGAACCGAGTTGGGTTCGCAGGGCAGATATGCGAAGCGAGCTGATTGGACTCGCTGGGCCAAGCTGGGCTGCGAACCAAGCCGAGTTGATTGGATATCTATACAAATTAGGTTTTAAACCTAATTAACTTTTGTCATTTATTAAATCCGAACAAATTCTTGTTTCCAAAGCTTTCAGCACATTCTAACGGCTAGGTATTAACGATTAACATCCGTTATAATCAATACAAAGCATATTAGATAACCGATTCACTAATTAATTGTGAAACAAACCATTTACAATCCATGAACTTAGTATTAAGGGATTTCGCACCTTAATACCTAAAGATAACCTCGTTATCGATCCTAATACATACAGACTTACACATAATTATTTGACGCACTAAGTTTCCGGATTAAACACTTACAAGAGGCAGCTGAATTGTTCAGTTTCTAATGCATGAGCTCATGGTAATAGTATACTTATTTTGCATTTATGCAAACAACTATATAAATCTTGTGTTTCGGGCTATTATTTTTAACTGTTTAAACCTATGAGCTACCAACTTTATATTGACCTTTTAGCATGTATCTCTCAGGTTTATAGTCGCATTAAGAATGTGATGCTTTTGGAAACTACATACTAGAGTCACATGTTCAACAACAATTTACAGGAGACTTCACTGCATTCCTATTTTTGTATACCGGTTATGTATTAAAATCTCTCGATCTAGTCGTGAACTCTAGGGTTAAATATTTGATTGTAAAACTTATGTTTAAAATAATGTATATTTTCAAATGTATTTAAAAAAACTGACTAATATAGAGGTCATTCGATGTAACTTTGTTGTGATGATTAGGATTAGTCACTCCCCGCTGTAATTCTACCACGGTAGGGTATGACAGGAATGATATGATGATGTAATCAAGAAAAGATGAAATTTGGGACAGACAAAAGTTCACGACACGAACTATTTTGGTGGCAACGCGAAGTGGTAAAATTTGTGCAGGTTGCTCGCGAAGTTATTTGGTCGTGACACGAAATAATTTGGTCGCGACCTGAAGCCTGTATGACAGAAATTGTTTATTTCTTATTTTTTAGGTTACTTATTCAATATATCTACCTATAATAAAAAGAAAGCTCTAAATTACTCTAAATAGTTGTAAACCGTTACCATGTTGAAAAAATGACCATCCTATATATATCTTCTCAAGAACCATGTTGCTCTCGTTCTCCCGATTTTGTGGGTTTCTCTTCAACCTCCTTTATTCTCTCCCTCATTACCTACCACGCACTTGGGAGAGCTATAGCCCATCACACCTCTTTTCATATACATTTTTATATTGATTTGTGTTTGAGTTTCTTTTGTGATTATTAATGCGTGTGAAAACGTCTAGTTTTATCATTTATAAGGTACGGGATATACCAATCACTACTATCACACAACCAGGCAAGAATACCCGATCGGAATAATATAGCTATGGTAAGTCCAGGTCGAACACAGGAACACATGAACGATGTTATTCAATTAAATTGAAATTATTAATAAAGCAGTAAAATAGGGGTTACGTTTTAGTTCCGTATGAACGTTCAATATGAACTAATTAACCAAGCCAATAACATAAAACAAGATAAGAGTAAAAGATAAAAAATCGGAGATAGACATGTAATTTCTTAGGTTCTTCCGCTCAGATTCATATTATCCAGTTCATGTGCTTTGATTGTCTGATTGTGATTTCTTTTATATTAACTTAGATACTAATCAAAGAGTCCAAGTTAAATGTAAATCAATCTCCGGTTCTGGTTAACTAATTTCTACAATCTAGAGTCCCACATTAAACATCGATCCGACGTTGCAAGAATGTTGCTCTATTGCGTGCTTTTCCCTAGATTGTGCATTAAGTATTCACGACTTGTTACGATTAATCTTCGCGGTATGACTCAACAATACCTACTAATAATCTCTTATTAGCTCATTCATTTTAGAGTAATTAATAACTATGCTCTTAACCTATCAAACTCAATATATTTAGCAATGATCATAAACCTAAATTCATAATCATCAATAATCAATAGTATCAAAGGAACTCAATCTCAATAATCCTATTGACCACGTTAAGTAGCAATTAATTATCACCAATAAACAAGGTTCTACAGACAACATAACAATCTTCAATCAGTCAATTGATTCAAAACAAAATAATAACTTTCAACATTCATAATCAAAGATTATTAAACTAAACAATATACATAAAGTCTAATCCATGATTCAATTATACAAAAACACATAGACATGTTTAGAATTGAAATTGGAAGATGATACGCAAACCGAATCGTGAACTGAATGAAGTAGAATCAATAGGATGATCCTAGCCTTTTCCGCCTCCAAACCGCCATCGATTTGCTCCCTAAATGGGGAAAAACCCCCTCTGGTCGGCTGTTATTCGTAGGTTTAGGTTTGGTGAAATTAGGGTTTGAAATGGGGAAAATAGGAATTTAAACCCATTCAGTCGAATTGATCCATCCGGCGGATGAAAATTCCATCCAACGGATGGATTGAAAATAAGCTCAGCCTAGCTTCGCGTAGCCTGGGCCTCCACCGCCTTGATCCATCCGGCGGATGAAACATCCATCCGGCGGATGAAACATCCATCCAGCTGATGGATTGATTTTCAGGAATATTTTCCATCTTTTCTTCATTTAATCTTCCGGCTTCGATAAATTGATCATCTTTTACTCTGATCCAATCTTCTCACATCAAATATTTTATTCTTTAGCTTTTTTCTTTCAATATCAGCTCGTTTTCCGTTTCTTTTTAATCCAAGCTCCAATTAAACTTCTAAATGCAAATATGAATGAAATAAGTATCTTATTCACATAAAATGCATAAAAAATCTATTGAACGAATGGGTAATTAGTACTATAATCTAGTACATTTTGGCGTTTATCAATTATACATCACTAGCGTTTTAAAGCCTTCTAAGTTTGACGAATTATTGTAGTTCATATTCACTTACTTGTTTAGATTTGTAGTACTATTCGCTAAACTGTGTTTGTTGGTGTGTCGTTGAAGTTGTGATCTTTCTTCATTTTGATTTTGATTTAAAAATTTTACCAAAATAGAAAGCTCTAAATTACTGTAATTTCACTCAAATAAGACACATCAGCATCCAAATAGTTGTAGACTGTTACCATGTTGAAAAAATGACCATCCTATATACATCTTCTCAAGCACCATGTTGCTCTCGTTCTCCCGATTTTGTGGGCTTCTTTTCAACCTCCTTTATTCTCTTCCTCATTACCTACCATACACTTGAGAGCTGTAGCCCATCACACCTCTTTTCATATACATTTTTATTATTTGATTTGTGTTTGAGTTTCTTTTTGTGAGTATACATCACTGGCGTTTTAAAGCCTTCTAAGTTTGGTGGATTATTGTAGTTCATATTCACTTACTTGTTTAGATTAGTAGTTTTATTCGCTAAACTGTGTTTGTTGTTGTTTTATTGAAGTTATGATCTTTCTTTGTTTTGATTTAAAATCTTTACTAAAATAGAAAGCTCTAAATTACTGTAATTTCACTCAAAAAAGATACATCAACGTCCAAATAGTTGTAGACTGTTACCATGTTGAAAAAATGACAATCCTATATACATCTTCTCAAACACCATGTTGCTCTCATTCTCCCGATTTTATGGCCTTCTTTTTAACCTCCTTTATTCTCTCCCTAATTACCTACCATACACTTGGGAGAGCTATAGCCCATAACACCTCTTTTCATATACACACCTCCTCGGGGTTCAAAGAGTAACTCATAATTAAGAGAGTGAGGGCTAAAGTTGGATAGTTGGTGGGAGAACTAGAGGCATTCCTTTTCCTTCTCTGTCCACAGATACCGGGATCTATACAAGGAATTGAACAAGTTGTATATTTTTATTATTTGATTTGTGTTTGAGTTTCTTTTTGTGAGTATACATCACGAGCGTTTTAAAGCCTTATAATTTTGTCAGATTATTGTAGTTCATATGCACTTATGTGTTTAGATTTGTAGTTCTACTCGCTAAACTGTGTTTGTTGTTGTGTTGTTGAAGTTGTGATCTTTCTTTGTTTTGGTTTTGATTTAAATATGTTCTTTTCTTATTAGTATAGATTTAAACACAGGTGGAAAGTTGCATGCTTATAGAGAAAAGAAGATAGCATGACCTTCCAAGCCAGGGGCGGATCTACTGCTAATTAAGGATATGCACTTCATACCCTAAAATCCTAACTGTTAGTGTAAATAAAAATAAACTTGAAGTTGTTTGTAATAAGAGTACATAAGTGCATACCCTTAAAAAATAGGGTGAATACCCTATCAAAATTAATAATAAGGGGCATTCAGTTTGTGCTCTTAATAAGAAAACAAAGCTCAACTTTGTGCTAAAGATGGTGCTAAAGATGGTGGACCATTGTAACGGGGAGAAGAGTAGAAGACGATCCCCTTTTTAGTTACTTTTAACATGTTTTTCGTTAATAACACTATATTTATTGTTAGAGTTCCTTTTGTTAAAAAACTTATCATTTTAACCCCAATTTAAACATCTATGAAAAGATCAAAACAATATTAATTTTTATAACTATCCTTCATGACTCAAGCTAATTTGCAAACTATCCTAAGGTTTTATTATATATTTTATAAAAAAATTGTAAATTGAGATTTAAATTCTAACCTAATGCCTTCAACAAGAGCCCAACTCTAATATATATATATATTGAAAAAAGGAATCTGGTAGAAAACTTTAAAAAAAACCCGACCTGAAAAAAGCCCGAATCGAAAATCGAATCTTTTCGGACAACTCAACTTTATATTGCATACCCTACATTTAATTCCTAGATCCGCCATTGTTCCTGGCTAATATAAATATAACCGATGCACAGTAGCTTTAATTGTTTAGTGTTCAAGCATCTCTTCCCTCTCTTCTGCTTTTGTTATTTCATTCTTTAGCTAGCTAAAAGCAACAAATAACCGAAGAAGACATTTCTCTTCTGCTCATCATAACATTGGTATGTTTTTCGCTTTTAATTTCACGTGAACATTTGTCATTTTTACGTTTTGGTAATGCATGTATATCTCTAGCTTATATGTTTTTCTTTTCTACTTTCATGTTTATTTTTGGGTGTTTTCATCTTATGTGTTACGAGTAGTATATATAATATTATACAGTACGAATATATCGTAGATCTCTTGGTTTTTATATATTGTCTGCAAGAAATACCGATATCTTTTTCTATGTAGACGTGCATGTGTGAGAAGATTTGTCGGTAAAACTTTAAATTTTAAGGTTTTGTTGACCGGATGAGATGAAGACGTAAACTAGATTTTCAAATCAATTAAATGGAGTTTTTTAAATTTCAATTTCAATTTTAGTTATCGTGGGCTGTGCACAGCCCATAAGACCACCTAGTAATACCATATATGGTTTCATGTATGAGTGTCAAAGGCTTTCTGGGTAGTTGTTTCGGGCTATATCTCACTTTGGTTCTATATATGTTACTATTTCAAATTTTGCCGAAATTTTGTAAATAAAATTTTGATTTTTTAAAAATAAATGAATAATGTACATCCTTGCCGGCTTGTCCAACGTAGTGATACACACATTCATTCTTAGGCTCCTGAAGTATTTATGTTTTGTTCCTTCTTAATATTCTACTAATTCAAAAGAGTTATCATTTGCTTAGAACGTTATTATGGTATTCAGGGAACTTAAGAAAGCGGTAACTTAACATGTTACGCATTGTAAACATGCAACAAACAACCTATTGTCAGCAAAAAAAACAAACCGGCAACCCTCGTGTAATCGAGGTTACACCCACTAACAATACATAAATGTTCAAATCGCTAACTAAGCCATTAAACAAGAAAACAAGATCAATAACGAATGAGCAAACGACACGACACACAAATTTAGCGTGGTTATGTCCGATATCCAACTTGGAAACCGCTTAGTCCACGGAGCCTAATCAAAGAGTTTTCGTACCAAGAGTTTACAAGAGTAAGAGTTGCATTATATAGTATGAAAGATAAAAGGAAACTAGCAAAATTCGAATTTTGGCCGACATATGTGATCCCTTTGGGATTACAATCCATCCCACTGAGATGGTGGTTACCAACACAAGATCCCACCGAGATCACGACCATCCCACCACGATCATTCCCATCCCGCCAGGATCACACCCTTTTCAGACCAAATTCAATTTCTTCGTTAAGCTTCACAATCCTAACATAAACCCGCCTTCTAGTCCTCATATTTTGCTAAAACCTCAGGCAAGAGTCATGACCTAACTTGAACCGTGATCTCAACCCTGTGCAGAGTGTTGCTAAGCCACCATTAATTAAGGGGGCTTTAAAATGGGACTATTAAACATATTGTGGTCTTAAAATCGACTTCACTGCTAAAAAGTTAACACTAAAATATACTTAATAAGTCTTAACAAAAAGTGTAGTCTTTTAGGCGCATCGTAGCCTGCTTAACTTGGGTTTGTTTAAAATAAATCTAGAGCTTAATCATGTCCATATTTAACATTCAAAGAAAGTATGATTTTGACTACTTGTAACATGATGACTATCTCAATTGGACAATATCATTTCATTTCATTCCATTCCTTATATAATAAGAAGGATCACATAGCTTAAAATAAGACATATAGGCATCTCAATTGATACCATGTGTCCCTAACTTAAATTAATATAAAATTTGAATAATAACACATCATCTTAATTAATGATTAAATAAACTAAAGTGTTAAAAAGAAAAAATGTTAGTTAAATAATGTTCTTATTACATAGCTTAAAATGAAGACACATAGGCATCTCAATTGATGCCATGTGTCCCTAACTTAAATTAGAATAAAATTTGAATAATAACACATCATCTTAATTAATGATTAAATAAACTAAAGTGTTAAAAAGAAAACAATGTTAGTTAAATAATGTTCTTATTACATAGCTTAAAATGAAGACACATAGGCATCTCAATTGATGCCATGTGTCCCTAGCTTAAATTAGTATAAAATTTGAATAATAACACATCATCTTAATTAATGGATAATCATTTTCCTTATATCCTTATATAATAAGAAGGATCACATATATTAAAATGACGACACATAGACATCTCAATTGATGCCATGTGTCCCTAACTTAAATTAGAATAAAATTAGAATAAAAACACACCATCTTAATTAATAGTTAAATAAACTAAAGTGTTAAAAAGAAAACAATGTTAGTTAAATAATGTTCTTATTAAATGGAGATATGTATGTGTTCATCATCATTAATTTGATATATTCACATCTCATTTAAGAATTCATCATCATTCTAAAATTGTCATAACTCATAACCTCTTTGTTTAAAACATCAGGTTTTCGTAAACAACGGTTAAAAATACAGCTTCTTAGACAAAAAGTTCTAGCATTTTTTCTTATAATTTAAATTCTATAATCTGTTACAAATTTATCGTGTTACTATTTCGATACATTCACATCTCACTTTATATTTTATATTCTTCAGTAATATACTCTCACTTTTTCAATATATCCTTATTTAATCTTTTATTTGTTACATTTTTTGTTTTATAATATACTACATTGACACATCATGTATCTATATAGAAAAGTAACATTTTTTGTTCACTTTTCCAATCTATCTCTCTAAAATGTTCAAAAATATAACGTCTTAAAATTATTTAAATGTAAGATTTCAAAAGTTTATTTTTACAATCTGCTGCAATATTAAAAGTTTACTTATCAATTTATTACTGCTATTTGTAACTAGCATAAATTATAAGCTATTACGGAATTATAAGAATAATACAATTTTAATAGATAAAGTGATTGATCATATGAAATAATTTTCGAAAAATAAGTCATTCAAGGCAATAGAATGTTTCTTTCTTTCAATTTATAATTTGAGACAATGTGGGTCGTCAATTTAATTTTACATCATCATATCTACACCCCATTGTAGTTAATATTACCATTATACATACTTTTACTTAAGTAAAAGAGAGCGTAATTTTTTTTTCCTCATTTCGATCAAACATCAACTTTAAAGGTAATAGGGTTAATACACAAATAGGTCACTATACTTTACGAAAATGTCCATCTAGATTACTAAACTTTAAAAATGTTCAATTAGGTATTTAGTTTACTGTACTTGAAAAAATGTTCAATTAGGTTACCAAATTTTCGACATAATTGTTATAGCCAAGATGATGCCATTTTACTAAAGTTAAAACTGTTCAATTGGGTCACTACACTTTTAACTAAAATTAAGCAAAATAGGCGGGATGACACAATCGACAAGTACGGTAACACAATTGAACATTTTTAAAATTTAATAACCCAGATGAACATTTTCGCAAAGTACAGTAACCTATTTGTGTATTAACCCAAAGTAATATACATGTAACATTGCAAAAATGAGCATTATATTTTCTAGATATGGGTCGTGCATTGTACGGCCCTATTTATTGAATAGTATATATTAAAATAATAATAATAATAATGAGCATATAAAAAACATAAGAAGTTTTTTAAATTTTATGAGCAAGCAGTATAATACTATTTTTCAGCTGACTATAAACTAGTACGTTGCTTATTAAAAAATGCTCAATTGACCATAGTCTAAAAGTAAACAGCATGCCCTGTCTCCCAGTAATATTTATAAGTTATCTCACTTTCTTAACTTTCACATCTACCGACCATGTGGGCAGGTTTTTAATTTCAAGATGTTGTTGGAAACCACAAAATAAGATCTAATAACCTGGGTAGATTTCACTATATATCTTAGAACTGAGAACATAACTTTGTTATTTAACAAAACTGACCACAATAAACACTCTGAAAATAACAAAAGAAACTGTAATATATGAATTGCAATCTCACAAGATTCATGGATAAAAAGAGTTGCGGTTTACTAGAAACAGTAACCGAAAACAGATGTCAAAATGTACTTCCTGCAGTTTATATAATCAAAAAAATATCACTAACAACTCGCACAGTAGATAGGTTTAGTATCGTCACAAACTTCTTTACCAACGCACCGTTCAGCCCATTTGTTCATCCGATGTTCATTGATGAAAGGCTCAGATGACTTCTTTTTATTTTCCTTAACTTTTTTAAATGGTATAAAGAAGGTTTCCGCAAACGAAAGCCAGAAGCCAGATCCGAATATGTGTGTTCGATCGTTTCCATCTTCAAGCGATGAGATTGTTTGAACTATAGTAAGATAAATTATAACAATAGCGGCCAAAGTCGATAGTGATACCCAAACATTATAAAAATACTCATGTTTCAGTTTCGCTCTCTTCTGATTCCATCCATCATTGCAGTGACAATTAATCTTCCAAAGAACGTTGTGTAGATACGAGTCGTCTGCTGCCCCTGCAACCTCTTTACAAAGCTTGTTCACTAATCTTGCTGCATTTTTATTTCCACCTAAAGTATGCTGCATAACGCCTGCATAATGTAGCAATTCTATATCCTCTGCAGAGTTAATTAGTCTATCAAGAAAGAATACATAAGCTGTTACATACGGTTTGCAACCAAAATGGCACTGCTCGTAGGCCACCATGTTCCGAAACAATGTAAATCTGTAGTCATCCATGCTCACTGGCGCAATCTTTAGAACGCCCTTTTTAAAGCTCACATCTAACGGTTGACAATTCTCCGCCTTCTTTAGTTTAACACTAGACCCTTTCAAATCTGTTATTGAGCGAAACATGTGCGGTTCCTTTACAGGGTACTTCTTTTGTGAAACGTCAGTTGGACAAATGCTCGCTCGAAAAAGCTCAACAAAGTGGTTGCTATCATTTTCCGCAACCAAATCACCGTTTCTTGGAGTACCTGAATCTTTGTATATCAAAGGTTCGAAAAACTGAAGTGCAAGTCCTTTCAAACCCATGTCTTGTTCTTCTTTACAAATGGATCCACTTGTTAAGTCGTAGACCTTTTTAAGAACAAACATAGGGAGCTGATTTTCGAGCATGATGAGATCGCGTTGAAGAACAGGCAACATCCATCTCTTTATATGCATTGATTTTTTACTGGAACCAATCTCATTTACATCTCTTAGAAGCTCAATAACGAAACAACTATCAATGAGCATCATATTAACGAAATTGTCGCTACTAAGCTTCAATTTTTCAGAATAACAGCTACGCGCCTTTTGTTCCATTCGTTTCAGTTCAGCAAATACTGCTTCAAACTTCGGCCTATCAGCCTGGCTTGGAAAAATTCGACGAAAGAAGTCGAGTTTTGTTTTCTCCATGACTTGTAAATGATTGGCTCCATGATGGTACGGACCAATTGAAACGATATTGGGTTCATAAGCTTTAGGTTCGACTAAACGTAAATGGTCTGGAACCTTGTAAATGGATGCTCGATTGTTGGTTTGTGGTGAATGCTCAGCGTTGTGTTTCTCGAGCAACGCTGCCAAATACGGACCAGATTCAGTGTGAGCTGCTCTTCTATTAGCATTGATCTGAAACCTCCATCTACATAAGTTCTGCACAAGTTTGATAGTAGTTTTGCTTCCCATTTTTTTGGTGAGCAGTCAACTCTTTTGGTCCTTTTAAAATTTCTTTGCTGTGTACTTAATTGGATCTGATATTTGAAAATGTTGTTAATGCACTTTCCTATGTGCTTCCTGTATAATTAAGTAACATACATTAGACAGGTGACTATATGTACTACGTCCGAAGACTTTATTTCTTAGGGTTAAATGAAGTTAAGGAAATAGATATAAATTTCTACCTATGTTATAAATTGAGTTCTTTTTTACTGTGACAACCTTAAAAAATTTACAGCTCAGTAGTCTGATACTGTTACAAATATGGAGCAACTGAACGACCATGACCCTTTAAACCAACCATTCTTCTCCTCCGTTCTCACATCCATCTCAATCCGGCCAGTCTCAAGCCCCTCTCTCATAAACATTTTCTTCTTCCTTTATCTTTGTTTTTCTTTGAGATTTGTCTAATTCTTTTGATTTGGTCTTTGTTATAACTGATTATAGGGTTTCATTCATTCATTCTATATTAGCTAATGATATATTACTCCTCCATATAAATAAAAGGAAAAAGAAATAGAGATAGGAAGAGATTAGAGGTGTCAATTTTAGACTTATTGGTTAATTATGAGTGAAGTTGGTTAATTTTTAGGAGGGGATGGGTTTGTTGGGTCTTCTCGCCATTTATTGGATGAGTCTAAATGGGTTTTTTAATATAACCTATAATCATGTAACAATTAACCAACAAGTTTGGATGGGTCTAGCGGGTAATTTTTTTTTCCACATCATTTCATTTTTTTCATTTTTCACTCAAATAAAAAAGAAAAGTTTGGTGAACCCGATGACCCGACCCGACCCGAGACCCATTTGACCCGGACCCGTTTAGACTCATCCTTCTAAATGACCCATTTAGACCCAAACTCATCTAGACCCTAGACCCGAGACCCGAGACCCGACCCGACCCGACCCATTCATTTTGCCACCTCTAGAAGAGATCGATCTCTTCACTAATTACGTCAATATCCTTGCAAACTTTAAAATTACATCAATATCCCTTAAAACTTCTAAAATGTTCATCTATATCCAAATATACATTTTAATTATTAATAACTAATTTTAATTTATTAAACTCTTTTTTATATTAATAAATTAGGAGCTAGAGTTGGAGCTTGGAGATGGAGCTGGGGCTTGGGCTTCTATTCAAAAGCCTCTTCAAAAAGCTTCTTGTTTAAGGGCTTTTGGAGGCTTATTTTTTCAAGAAGCCTCACTATTTTAATGTTGTCAAACAAAGCTTGTGACTGAGGCTTACAAAAAATAGAAGCTCGAACCCCTAAAAGCTCGTAGAAGCCCTTCATCCAAACACACTCTATATTACCCCTCTCACCCTAATCTAATAAGGATCCAGACGTTTCTTCTTCTAAAAATTCTTAAGACTCCATCTCCAATCATGTTAACCTAATTTGTAGTTGGGGATTCTTTTCCTCCTGATCTTATGTTTGATCGGAAGATTCTTTTTTACTCATCATCATATTTTATCTTAAAATGACATAATTATTGGATAGTCAGAATCAATTAATATATGACAAATCATTCCTCCAAAATTATGAAAGTTCAAAAAGTATAAACGAATATTACAAATTCAATTGCTTTCATCACTAGTGGCATTGCAAATTATATTTTTTTTTAACATTAAATTGTTTGATTTAAAGATACAATTATGGATCCCAACACCAACTCACAGAGGCCATATTATTTCCAGAGACATGCGTATTGAAGTTAAAACTACGATGTGGCAAAAACTATGATTAGAGATTCAAGAAACGACAATCAATTAAGTAAGAATAGGGACGAGAAGGGTATTAAGGTCATATACCTTGTAAATTAATGTTACATATGAGTTTTATATATTAAAATGTTTTTTTATAAGTAAATATGTATATTTGTACGTAGACTAGTATTTTAAAAGTTTTAGAGGATATTGATGTAATTTTAAAGTTTGTAAGGATATTGACGTATTTATTGAAGTTTGGAAGGATATAGATGAAATTCTCCCTTAAATTAAAGGAATAAAAAAGTACGGGACATCTCCTTTAATTTGCACCAGTAGAGTACGTACGTTTGCACCAATAGGGTACGTACGTACGAGTACGTACGTTTGCACCAATAGGGTACGTACGTACGTACATTAAACTATTAAATATATTTTACGTTGTTGTAGAATATAACACTCTCAAGTATAGTTAGCGGTGTATGAATAATTTTTGGTAGTGTACAGGTAATCACTCTTAGTTAATTTTTTACACGGTATAAGACAATGACGTGTAGAGGTGTTATTCGGACGGATTGTTCGGATTTCGGATTATTCGGATCGGATTAATCGGATTTTGGACAATCTCAAGTTCATCCTTAATCCAATCCAAATAAGAAACGGATTAATCGGATATGGATTAAATGGTTCGGATAAATTTTTGGATTAAACGGTTTCATCCGAATAAGCTCAAGTTGAACGTGTGATACCGAGTAAGACTAAATTTACGCTTAATAAAACAAGTATATAAACAAACATAAGATAAGATGAAATGATATATCATATTATAACATCCAGATTCCAATTCCAACTTCTAAAATACAATATGATCCAAAACATATTCCTAGTTTCATAATTAAATACACATTCAATCAGTCTAATCCAAAAGAGGAGTCCAAAAACAACCAAGAAGTATTAACTTTTCTTTTCTTAAGTTCGTAGCATCTAAAATGTCAGACCTCCGTTCTTCAAAAACTGGAAAAATAGTAACATTAATATCTAATATATTATTAAAAAAATATTATTTAATATATTTTATTCTTATTCGGATTATACGGATATATCCAAACAGTTTAATTTTGATCCTTAATCCTATCCGTATATCCATTTAAGTAATCTATAATCCGTTTAAGCAATCCGTAATCCAAATAATCCTATCCATTTAACCTAAATCGGATTGGATCGGATGAATTATTCGGATTCCGGATAAAAGTGACACCCGTAATGATGTGTATTGATAACTTGAAATTGTATCTTTTTAGCATGTTAATTATACGGTTATACCCGATTCTACAAGATTAAAAGCACAGGTACATGTTTTTCATTATACATATGAATATTCGTTAATAAATATCCCTTATCTTATCATTAGGCTATATAGATACATGTTTTTCATTATACCCCTTATCTTTAGGCTACATATACAAATATTCGTTAATAAATATCATATACCCAATAAATATCAAAATGCATACTAAGACACCCGTAAAAATGAAGGTAAGTTTTTTCATCACCATATTATGATGAAGGATCGATATGATCAAATGTCCATCACAGACAAACGTATAACAAAGAGCCAAAAAAAGAGTTCTCGTTCTTCTTTAACTTTTTTAATTATCAAAACTAAAACTGAATAATGAAACAAATAAACCTAATATTTATAGCGGTGTTTTCTTGAAGAGAAAGACACCATATTTAACTAGGATACAAATAATTAAAATAATTAAAGATAAACACCAAAAGTAAAAAATCCTAAAAATCATTGAAAATTAGGATGGATATTCATCCAATCCCGATCCGAAAATTAAGCTCATCATAGTTATCCGTTCCCACGAAGTTAATAAAACAAATATTTATATTATATGGATTCCCGGCATCATCCTCCCCTTCTTGAAAAAGACTCATTCTCGAGTCGAGTTTATCATCGCTACCACCAATTAAATTGACCACCTTTACTAGGTTGCATACTATTAAAAACTTGTTCATCCATATTTTTTTCTTCGACGCCAAATAATGAACTATAAGTGAAGCCCTCAAAATCAGTCCTTTCAAGAACATGTTGAATAACATGAATCTTTCCATGATCGTCAATTTCAATCTTGACACTAGAAGGTTCATCATCTCCATATGTGTCATAATGAGGCTTGATATGTTCTTCCATGAACTTAGGAATCTCTTCCTTAGTCCCTTTATCATGACAAAAGAAATAACCATAATGATCTACATGATGGTCGGCTAAAGGATACTCCTCTTCCTCTTCATCTTCGTTCCCAGACGATAGGTTTAGATTCAGTTTTCTCCGCTTGAAACACTTCATGAAATCCTTGATAAAATCCGTCAAAATGATTGACTTATTCTTCACGGTCATCCCAGACGCTCGGTTCATACTCCGTCTCTCTTGTCGGCGAGTCCTGTTGGATTTCAAGTTCTCGTATCCGTTGTCGTAGGCGTTCAATCTCTATATCACGTAGATCACGATGGTCAGTTGAATCGTTGCCTCGTCTGGCGAATCTACGATTAACTAAAAAACAATCTTTTCCACGTCCATGAGGAATCCGTTCGGCCATTTGTATCTAGAAGCTCTGATACCAAATGATGAAGGATCGTTATCAACAAATGTCCATCACACACAAACGTATAACATAGAACCAAAAAACGAATTCTCGTTCTTCTTTAACTCTTTTAATTATCAAAACAAAAACTGAATAATGAAATAAATAAACCTAATACTTATAGCGGTGTTTTCTTGAAGAGAAAGACACCTTATTTAACTAAAACAAATAATTAAAGATAAACACCAAAAATAAAAAATCCTAAAAATCATTGAAAATTTGGATGGATATTCATCCAATCTCGATCCGAAAATTAAGCTCATCATAGTTATCCATTCTCTCGAAGTTAATAAAAAAAATATTTATATTATATGGATTCCCGTCATCATGTTATACTTTAAATATTGTGAAATTCATTTTGATGCATGTAAGCAAAATGTTAGGAAGCTATATAGGACATTGACGATGACTTTACGGTATGTATATAGATTATATATAATAAAAAGACCAATGAGGTTTTAAATTGAGGAAAATGGCACATAGACTTCAATATCAATAACCAATTAATGGGAAGCAAACACACTAATATGCTTCTGCAGTTCTGCACAACATATGTAGACGGAGGCTTCAAAACAATGCTAGATGAGTGACGGCGCCCAAACGGTCAGTCGGGTTTTCACCCCGTCGTCGGACCGTCCGTCAGAGCGCGCGTCGGTTGAGTTTTAAAATTTATAAAGAGCTGGGGACTCAATTTATAAGTACTACCTATCACACAGGGTGAGTAAGTAGTAAGTATAACTCGAGGTCGTTCTTAAATCGGAGCGAATTGAAACGAAGTGATGCCAAAGAAAGAGTTTCGCTTTTAGGATGGGTTTTGTGCAGATAGGTAGGTTTTGGGGGTTTTCTAATTTAATTAACTAATTAACTAAGGACAGGAAAAGTAAATAAGATAGAGTAGAATCGGTAGCTAGGTAGACAGATAGAGAATTGCGGCAGTTGAAACTTCAATAATCAGTTGCGGGGATGATGCTTATTATAAAGATAATTGGGGACATTTTCAGTTAATAAACAGATTCATTATGGGTGTAAACACTAGGACCCTACTCATTCTGGTTAAGTACCAGAATTAGTATGTCACGAGACCTAGGCTATCGTGATTCTGATCAGAACAGGCTGCTCAACCCCCCACACTGTCTTTTTGGACAAGTGACCCTTCAAGGGTGCAGGAATAAGGTAACAGACTGCCACTTGGGTTATTCTGACCGTTCTTAACACCTAAATGTAACTGCCATTTCCTAAATATGTTCAGATTATTAACTCATTATTCTAAACTATCAGTTTTGTAGAGTCTGGGGGTTTTAAGAACTCCGAACCACTGCTGGGCTTGACTTTCATCTCCAGACTCATTCCTTACCTTTTATTTGTTCAACTACTTCTGTCATGATCTAGCCTCTCCTTTGCAATCAGTCATTCAGCCCTAGGAACACCAGCGGGGTACAATGCATACTTCTTCCACAGTGTACTAACCTAGGAACCGTTTACGATGTACCGCACTTAGATAATTCCACAGATTCGTGTAACCGAGGATGTACTTACGGTGTACTATGATATTTCCACAGCTTTTCATCCCTAGGTACATATACGGTGTATACTATCGAAGTGTTTCCATAGCTTCAGTTACAGGGGTAGCCTGACGGTGTACTGTGCACTTCCACAGCTATATTGGTTTCTAGGCCATATTCTAGGGTTTCTAGGTAATCCACAGTGTCGGCACAGACGGCTTTTTCCGGAGCTTCCACATTGTACTCCACCAGTGGTGTTTCCAAAGCTATACTCAGTATTTCAGCCGAATTACAGTGACAAACACGGCTTCTTTACTATAACACAGATAACTTCCTACTGTACCTAGAGTTGATCAGGTTCTAAGCCTAAAGTAGCAGTCACGCGAAGGACTGGAAAGGGTGATCCATAGCTAGGTCTAGATGCATGATAAGTTTAGACATAACAAATATAACAATTCCCGATTATATAGATTTAAAGATTAATTCAACATCATCCGTACTTCTAACTATCTACATTTCAACAACCGCAACAGCACACTACTCAACAAACATAGCAATAGTAATAACATACATCATACAAACAGGCAGAAATAATTCGGACATAGTATAAGTATGAAAAGAGAGATATCACCAGTAAAATTGAGCAGAGTAATAGCTGAAAAGAAAAGGCAGAGTCTTGCACCAAGAATGCTTCTTATTACACCGTGATTACAATACCAGCTTTTCTCTCTCTCTACTGCTAACCAACTAACTATCTAACTCTCTCTCTCTAGAGAGAGAAACTCTAGAGAGAGAAACTATCTAAACTATTCTAGAGAGAGACTGAAAATATAAAAATATAAGAAAACGAAGAATTGAAGTGTGTTGAATGAGATGTGTAATGTGTGATGAGATGAAGTGTGTTGAAATGGTGAAATGAGGCTAGTATTTATAGAGAACGCACAACCGTATCCGTAGACCGTATCCAAACCACAAAATGCACAACCGTATCGCAAGGGCAAATAAAAATCAGATTTTTATCGCCCAAACACACGATACGGCTGAGTTAGGGTGAATACGGGCAAACTGCACCGTATACGGCTGTGCACAGGGTGAATACGGGCAAACTGGGCCGTATACGGGTGGGCACAGGCCGTATACGGCCTGCACAGACCGTATACGGTCTAGGTCCAGCCGTATACGGCCTGGACCAGCCGTATACGGCCTGGTTCAGCCGTATCCTGGCCTCTCGGTTTCCTGTTTCTTCGTTCGGACGTAACTTCTTCGTCGTTTATCCGTTTTGAGTGTTCTTTATACCCACGCGTTCGTATTTTCCTAACGAAGAGAATGACATAAGTTAGAGGTCATAACTCAGAGCGTAGCTTAAAGTGCATTGAAATGAGTGAACGGTGGTGTGATAAAGCAGTTTTGCCCGGTTTCTTATGTTTTTCATGCCATTTTTAGTGATTTTTCAAACATCGACTCCGTTTTGACTTAGTTAACAAAACTTTATGAATAATGTCCTTTTAAGTATATTTTTGTTAACTTTGTACCTAAAATGTGGAATTTAACGTACGTAAAAACATGACTTTTTACGTGTTATCAAATATCCCACACTTAGACTTTTGCTTGTCCTCAAGCAAACCTTAAAATTCTCACCTGCTATAAAGGTTTGAAAAAATCGGTTTTTGGGTTTTGACAAGAAATAACCTGAGATTTTTACTTAGTCAGAGACCAAGAAAACCTTTTTAGAAAGCAAGCATCATTAAGATAACCCTCCCTTAATCTTGAAATGTCAACCTTGGCATACTTTCACAATTCTCGATGGATATTGTACATGACTAGGCGATCTCACAAAGGTGGTCACTCAATTCACTCAGAGTGTATCGGGTTTCCTATCATTCTAATCAAACGAAATCGCTCATAAAGCCAGTCATGCATTGCTTCTCATCATAGGCTTGATCAAGAATCGGATCTCCACCACTTCAATGAGGATGGTGCTAATCATCCCAGGACATTCGAAATGGGTTGTAGTGGTTGGTGAGGGTTGAATGGTATGGATAAGTGGGAGTTTTTTGGTTTAAAAATAGGGGGTTTGCTTATCTTTAAGAACTTTAAACTTTTTGGGAAAACATTACTTTAAACACCTTTTTAATGAAAACGGAAACGGATAAATGGCAAGGGAAGAAGATAGCTATTTGACTTCTATCTTTTTGAAAATACTCGGGAGAGTTTATATCTTTTATAAGAACGGGAATTTTTCGAGAGATTCGAAGCACTTAGCTTTATTCTATTTTCTTTTCTTTTCTTTTGCTTCTATTTTTGGACTTTTCTAGGGATTTTTATTTTGTTTCTTTCTTTTGCCCTTTTTGAAATCCTTTTCTTTCTTTCATCTTTTTCATCCTTTTGATGACTTTGCATTTACTTGGTGTCAATTTTTCACACCATAAACTTTTTCAACTCTTGATTTTTATCAGGGGAACGCACACGAGAAAGTATTGAGTAAACACCAGTATTTTGTGATTTGGAGTGAAAGCAAAAAGGATAATTAAAATAACATTTCCCACAAGCTTAAATTTCTAAGATAAGATTTTTGGTGGGTGTGGAATAAGTGGGTTTAAATTTCTGGGTTTTGAAAGAAACGAATAGGCTAAGGCTCAACAGGGTTTTCTAGGCGGATCATCAACACTAAAAGTAAGTGTTGGAAGGGTTTTGGGCTTGAAGAGATATGATGAAAAGGGTTTATATCCTAAGGAATGTCAAGGTCCTTTGATTGCACCTTCACCGCGTACGGTGCCCATTGGTGTGGTCTCGAAGCGTATACCAAGAGCAAGTTCTAACTTAAAGCACATGCATCGGCACACACATCAAATGAAAAAGTGAAGCATTAAGGATGAATGCTTTTATTGGGCTCAAATACCTCACTGCAATAGGGTTGTATGTGCCTAGCCGTGCGATGCTCTTAGATTAACATTTCATTTTTAAGGAAATCGTATCTTAACTTATTTTACTTTCCAAAGCAGTTTAATTATTTTCTGAAAAATTTATTTTTCTCAAGATTATTTAGAGTCAGAAAATTTTAAAATTTTTAACAAAAATGAGTTTTTATGAAAATTAAGCTAACTGAATGAGTGGTGTCTCCACTGTCGAAGTTAAGCTTATGATTTTTAAAAAAATGTTTTCTAAAATTTTAGCAAAAATGAGGTTTTTTTTTTTTTTTTTTTTTTTTTTTTTTTTTTTTTTTAGGAAAAAGTTTAAGCTAACTGAATGAGTGGCATTTCCACTGTCGAAGTTAAGCTTATTTTTGGAAAGTTATACTTTGGACAAGCAATCAAAGTCAAAGAATACGGTATAACATACCGTGTATCCTACACTTAGAGGAACATTGTCCCTAATGTTCTCAAACTAAGTTTAAAATTCTTGTGAAGGAATCCCACACTTAGAGTTTGAAAATATTTTGGAACCTTTTTTCTAAGTTGATTTGGTTTATGTGGGATTTAGAATCCCACACTTAGAATTTAAGCATGATGGCATAACGGCGAGTTATAGATGATGAAAGAGAATCACTAAGGAATGGAAAAGAAAAACTCCCCTAGAAAGGACTGAGATGTGTAAATGAAGATTCTGATTTAGATGTGTAGGTCGATCAGCTTGTGTCAGGATCTTTGCGTGATTCGTGCGTCATCTCGGTTTCTTCTTGGGGAACTTTCATACTTTTTACTCTCTCTTTTATTGCAAGTAATCTAAAAACTAACTAAGAAAAGCATAAAATAAGTAAATGATAGATAAACGATAAGATAGGATAGATAGATGGGTCCAACCAGATTACAGGTTGAAACCCAAATAGTTCATGCAGCAACAGTCAAATACGGCAATCCCAAATATCAGTAATAGTAATAATAAGTGGTACAGTTATCCAACACAAATGAAAATAAAATCTGATAAGATCAAGGGTGAGAAGGATCCTGGTCGGATGGTGGTCCGTGAGCTGGAGGTGGCATGGAGTTGTAAGGTGCATGACGGGAGGCAGAGTGCTGTCCACTGGATAACCTGCGGGAGACTGATGCTGAAGATGAACTGCGTTGCCTGCCGGATGTTGGTGGCTGGATCGGGTACAAATGGAAGTTGGGATCTAGTCCCATCTCTGCAACCTCATATGATCCTAAGGAAGCACTATGCATCGGGTACGGTGGAAGCTCAGCAGAAGGCACTGGGTTGCTCTGAAGCATCCCTGTGAATCCTGAAAAAGTAGGCACAACAGTAGCAGTAGTCATATCAGGCAGATAATCAGTCTGCACCGGTACCTGGTCATCAACCTGCATGTCCCGTCTGAAATCTGACTGAGGTGAGTCTGTCTCTGAAGAAGTGTCTGATGTGGCTGACTCAGCTGGTCTCGGACGGGTCATGGTACGGGAAGATGGCTGTCCAATATGTGGGATATGCGGCTCATGTGGTGTCGCAGTGTGCACAGAGAAAACCGGCTCAGCCGCAGGAGTAGTCCTGGTACGGCGGGCTCGAGGAATCTCCATGTGCACAGTGCGAGGGGAGGATGTGGGTGGTACGGAGGTGTAGAGAACGGTGGTAGTGGGTGGCATCATGGCAAATGGATGTAGTGGCATGGTGTGGTAGTTGGGTGGTCGTGGGCCGCATACCCATGTAGGACGTGTAGGTTGTGGGAATCCAAACTCAGTAGCTAAATATGTGTCCTGTGTGTAATGTGAGTTAAGCATACCCAATATACCGTACATGAGCTCGGACGATACCGGATCTCCCCAACCAAATTCTCGAACAGGCGGTATTAGTGGACTTTGAGCCTCAGCAGCAGCTGTCTCACCTTCCTCTCGCTCATGAGCAACAGCGGTCCTAGGCTGTCGGTGGACCGTGCTGTCATCGAACTCAAACCTAACACTCTTTCTCCTCGGGGGCCTCATTCGAACTCCCGGAATGATATCACCATCCTTCCATCTTATCTGCCCATCAGCATCTTTCTCTAGCAACCAAACCCTAACCATATAGTTAATGTCATACGGCTTAGATACCCTGTTTGCTACTGGTGTCAGGTTACCAATCACCTCCTCAGTCAACAGCCCCATTCTCCTAACTAACTTAGTGATTATTGCTCCCATATATGCAAACTCTGACTCGGTGTAACCCGACTCAGTAAGGATTCTATCAGCAACTAAATAGGCAACATTAACGTGTTCCTTCTCTATAATGCTCTTAATGATCTGCAAGTCCTTTACCCCAACAGCTCCCTTAGTCTTCCTTTTTCCTCGAATGCTACAAGCGATGAGGTTGTGGAGAACTTGGTAGTGCTTATCAAGAAAGGAAGTGGCCTTGACATTGGACTGGAACTGATTTCCAGTCAATTCTTGCCAAATAGCAGTGTGGTCTCGCTGTTTTACCTCAGTGTTTGCCTTCAGGAAGAAAGGAGTGGTAACTTGATACTCAGTGTACAATTCAAGATGTCTGGCAAAGGTTGCTAATGACATGTGGTGAGGATTTCCCATGAAGTTGAATCTAATCATTAGGTCATCATTTAGCTTATCAATCGTTTTGTCGAACTGGAATGTTACCATAAACTCAGCAACTAACTCTTGATAAACATTTTCTTTAATCTCAAATAGATTCTTCCATGCGCGCAGATGTCGCTTCCCTTCCTTAAACATTATCAAATTTTCAAACCCTTCCTTTAAACCAATTTGCTCCAAATCCTCCCACACTAAGTACCTATTCTCTCCCAACTGATGTGTTAGCCATGTCTGATACCTTTCCCGTTTCTCTGGATCCTTGATGGATTTTCTGATATACCGGGGAAAATCAGTCATCTGAAAAATAAGAGAAAACAAGAACATAGTGAATTACCAGGAATAATCACAAGTTATTTGACTAAATCATATTCCCAATTTTGAATAAAAATTCGAAATGTGGGCTTTAGAATATGAGCAGTCCCAAAACCTGTAATAGCTAATAATACCACCAAACTCAATTTTCAATCACCACAAGAAATTTTGGTTTACAATAATAGGCTATTAGGTCTTAATGATTTCTACAAGAAAAGTCAAAGACTTATTAAACCATAATAAGCATGTATGATAAAGAGTGAATCTTAATCATGTAATTACCTTATCATGGCAAGTATAACCTATTACCGCATGCAAACAAACCATGATATTTAAACAAGTATATAGCAATTTTGACCATATCATGCAAGTATCACAACAAAGCTTCTTTAGTTGACAAATGTGTTACTAGATTGTATCTTTTAAGTAATTATGGTATTCTTTTAAGTAGATACTATTTAAAAGTAGTTAATTTAGGAAAATGTAGTATCTATTTAAGATTTACCATAACACTTTCAAAGATACAATTTTACAACACCACCATGACTTTTTAACTAGAATGGTTACTAGTATTACTAAAGATTAAGCATTTTGACTTTTAAAGTCAACATTACCAAAGTAAGGTTTCCTTTTTGTCATTTGCCAAATCTATCATAATACTAACTTACATTAGCAAATCAAAGCAAAGCATTAGCATCTTCTTAAACTAAAACATCATTTTATCAAAGGTTTTGTTTCAAAATGGTGATGTTTCAACAAAAGTCAACTTTCCATGCTTACTTTAATTTGCTAACTTGACCATATTACGCATTTAACCACAAATGAAGCAAATGAATAAGCTATACTAATCATATTTAGCAATAATCAATCAACAAACAACTTATCATAAGCAATTTAATCATCAATTGGCCAAAATGGGTTTACTAGTCACAAAAGTCAAATATAGTCAACTTTCCAAAGTCAAACATCAAATTGCTTTAATCTAAGAAGTAATGCTAGTTCCTACATCATCCTATATCATCACTAAGCAAGAATCAAAGCTCAATTTCGCAATGTAAAGCACAAATCATCAAAAACTAACTTGAAACCCTAGGTTAACAAAGTTAGAGAATTTTGGTATTTTAAGCTTGGATCTTACCTTAATGAAGATGCAATGATGTTAGATGACATAAAAGTGACCTAGAGATGAAGGTTTGAAGCTTGGTTTGGTTAACAATGGTGGAAAATGGTGGGTTTGGGGTGGGGAGATGGGAGCCGCGGCCAAGGAGGAAGGAGAAGGGGGAAAGAATTATTTTTGTGGTTTTGACTTTGTTTGACCATTTTTACCCCTTTTTATTTACTTCTCCTTTTTACCATTTGTGCATAAATAACCTTTTAAATATAATTACTAAGTATTTTGGGTAATTAAAAACCTTAGCCAAATATTTTAGCAAAAGTTTGAAATTTAGTATTTGACTGTGCGCAACAAAAGTTTGTTTTATTAAAATGCAAAGAGAACTACTTAACTAGATAAAAATAAACAATATTTTTGGTTTAAAATTTTGACTTTTTAAAATCTAAGCAATTTAAAACTTATTTTGATTTAAGATTTTCAAGTTTTCAGAAACTGCGCAGATTTTGCGGAGACAAAGGTTTTTTTTTTTTTTTTTTCTTCTTCTTCTTTTTCTAAAACAAATTAAACCATTAACTAAACTAACTTATTTTTAACCTAAGAAAATTATTTTAAAAACCTAATTAAAGATTTGGGTTGCCTCCCAAAAAGCGCTTGTTTCAAGTTTGTAGCTCGACTAGTGTTCCAAATCTATTTAAAGATGATTGCTTGAAAGCAATCTTGAAGTATAGCGAGGAATAAAATCACAGTTTAGAATGTTAATGACATAATCAACTAGCTTGGCAGGGCGTAATGAAAAATTTTCGAATTCACTAAGAATCCTACATTCTTTCTGGCCTAGTTCTAGCAGATTGTTAACAAACTTATTAAATTCCTTTCTAACTTTCTTTTTACTTGAAATTCCTATTCGTATACCGCGGTCTATATTATTAAGATCGTGAAGAAGATTTCCTAAAATTCTTTGAAACCTAAGTTCCTCTTTTGGGTCGGGATCTCCATTTGAAGTTTGTACTGCAATGGTGATATCCCAAATTAAAGATTTTTGAGAAACGGTAAAAGGGAATTTGGATTGATCGAACAACGAAGCGAGTTTAACGTGAATATCTTTTCTTTCAGCAAAGAAAACGGCTTCTATCTTGTCGTCGTCAGCTCCAGGAAATATTTCTTGCAACTTGGCGATTATATAAGCGGCGGGATCTACGAAGAATGGAATTTTTCCAGAAATTGCGAGAGTGATCGCAGGATCTTTAGAAGTTAATAGCTCAAGCTCTTTTATCATTGCTGCAACATAACGATTAATCATGGTTTGTGAAACTGATGGATAATCGGTGCAAGCAAATAGATCCATGAGGCGATCTATTTCTGATAATAGCTTTCGCTCTTGCTCTTGATATCGAGTGAAGATACCATCTTCCTTTTGGATCGGAAGACAGTGGAGAACACCTACGAGTATGTCAATCCTTAAGATGGTTTTTCTTTGCTCGACTGAGTAAGGAAAATCAGATACATTTAAGTGTAAAGCAAATGCCTTACACACACCTAACCTCTTATCAGGGTCAAAAGAATAACCAACGTATCGGATTTCATAACCATCTGAATCTTTCGGTATCTCCTTATCAACAACACGATAGAGGGTGTACGAAGGTTCAAAAATTGGTGATTTTGGAAGATGTTCATGAATATCCTCATTCCTTATGGGGATTCGTTCTTCATTAGATGAGGAATGAAAGGATTGAGTATTTTCAGGAATATTATCGGGAAAATCAGGGAATCTAGGGATATTTTCTAAGGAATATTTAATCTCAGGTGCAGGTAAAACCTGATAGCTTGGAATGCTAGAAGCAGAAGTTGAGATCTTCTGTTGAGATTTATGGGTTCCTAAGTCAAGATCTAAGAATTTCCCTAAGGTTCTAGAATCGTCGTCTGGGCTAGCGGAGGCTTCTTCTGGTGATGAGTGAAAGTCGGATTTCAACTCTGGTTCCAAGTGGTTGAAGAACTCAGCATCGTCCATAGCCGTCATTTCTTCAGTCGTCTTGGAGGCGGAAAGAGAAATGGGACAGGAAGGCGGCGAATCGTAGAAAGATATTTTTGGATTTTTTCATTTTTATTTTAAACTAAGTTAAATTATTCTAAGAAAAGTAACTTTCCAATAGGTTAAGGACAACCTAAACGAAAAGGATCTCCTAATTGCTTATTCTATCTAAGGCGGCTTCAGAATCGTAACGCTCTACGATCCCCGGCAGCGGCGCCAAAAACTTGACGGTGCCCAAACGGTCAGTCGGGTTTTCACCCCGTCGTCGGACCGTCCGTCGGAGCGCGCGTCGGTTGTGTTTTAAAATTTATAAAGAGCTAGGGACTCAATTTATAAGTACTACCTATCACACAGGGTGAGTAAGCAGTAAGTATAACTCGAGGTCGTTCTTAAATCGGAGCGAATTGAAACGAAGTGATGCCAAAGAAAGAGTTTCGCTTTTAGGATGGGTTTTGTGCAGATAGGTAGGTTTTGGGGGTTTTCTAATTTAATTAACTAATTAACTAAGGACAGGAATAGTAAATAAGATAGAGTAGAATCGGTAGCTAGGTAGACAGATAGAGAATTGCGGCAGTTGAAACTTCAATAATCAGTTGCGGGGATGATGCTTATTATAAAGATAATTGGGGACATTTTCAGTTAATAAACAGATTCATTATGGGTGTAAACACTAGGACCCTACTCATTCTGGTTAAGTACCAGAATTAGTATGTCACGAGACCTAGGCTATCGTGATTCTGATCAGAACAGGCTGCTCAACCCCCCACACTGTCTTTTTGGACAAGTGACCCTTCAAGGGTGCAGGAATAAGGTAACAGACTGCCACTTGGGTTATTCTGACCGTTCTTAACACCTAAATGTAACTGCCATTTCCTAAATATGTTCAGATTATTAACTCATTATTCTAAACTATCAGTTTTGTAGAGTCTGGGGGTTTTAAGAACTCCGAACCACTGCTGGGCTTGACTTTCATCTCCAGACTCATTCCTTACCTTTTATTTATTCAACTACTTCTGTCATGATCTAGCCTCTCCTTTGCAATCAGTCATTCAGCCCTAGGAACACCAGCGGGGTACAATGCATACTTCTTCCACAGTGTACTAACCTAGGAACCGTTTACGATGTACCGCACTTAGATAATTCCACAGATTCGTGTAACCGAGGATGTACTTACGGTGTACTATGATATTTCCACAACTTTTCATCCCTAGGTACATATACAGTGTATACTATCGAAGTGTTTCCATAGCTTCAGTTACAGGGGTAGCCTGACGGTGTATTGTGCACTTCCACAGCTATATTGGTTTCTAGGCCATATTCTAGGGTTTCTAGGTAATCCACAGTGTCGGCACAGACGGCTTTTTCCGGAGCTTCCACGTTGTACTCCACCAGTGGTGTTTCCAAAGCTATACTCAGTATTTCAGCCGAATTACAGTGACAAACACGGCTTCTTTACTATAACACAGATAACTTCCTACTGTACCTAGAGTTGATCAGGTTCTAAGCCTAAAGTAGCAGTCACGCGAAGGACTGGAAAGGGTGATCCATAGCTAGGTCTAGATGCATGATAAGTTTAGACATAACAAATATAACAATTCCCGATTATATAGATTTAAAGATTAATTCAACATCATCCGTACTTCTAACTATCTACATTTCAACAACCGCAACAGCACACTACTCAACAAACATAGCAATAGTAATAACATACATCATACAAACAGGCAGAAATAATTCGGACATAGTATAAGTATGAAAAGAGAGATATCACCAGTAAAATTGAGCAGAGTAATAGCTGAAAAGAAAAGGCAGAGTCTTGCACCAAGAATGCTTCTTATTACACCGTGATTACAATACCAGCTTTTCTCTCTCTCTACTGCTAACCAACTAACTATCTAACTCTCTCTCTCTAGAGAGAGAAACTATCTAAACTATTCTAGAGAGAGACTGAAAATATAAAAATATAAGAAAACGAAGAATTGAAGTGTGTTGAATGAGATGTGTAATGTGTGATGAGATGAAGTGTGTTGAAATGGTGAAATAAGGCTAGTATTTATAGAGAACGCACAACCGTATCCGTAGACCGTATCCAAACCACAAAATGCACAACCGTATCACAAGGGCAAATAAAAATCAGATTTTTATCGCCCAAACACACGATACGGCTGAGTTAGGGTGAATACGGGCAAACTGGACCGTATACGGCTGTGCACAGGGTGAATACGGGCAAACTGGGCCGTATACGGGTGGGCACAGGCCGTATACGGCCTGCACAGACCGTATACGGTCTAGGTCAAGCCGTATACGGCCTGGACCAGCCGTATACGGCCTGGTTCAGCCGTATCCTGGCCTCTCGGTTTCCTGTTTCTTCGTTCGGGCGTAACTTCTTCGTCGTTTATCCGTTTTGAGCTTTCTTTATACCCACGCGTTCGTATTTTCCTAACGAAGAGAATGACATAAGTTAGAGGTCATAACTCGGAGTGTAGCTTAAAGTGCATTGAAATGAGTGAACGGTGGTGTGATAAAGCAGTTTTGCCCGGTTTCTTATGTTTTTCATGCCATTTTTAGTGATTTTTCAAACATCGACTCCGTTTTGACTTAGTTAACAAAACTTTATGAATAATGTCCTTTTAAGTATATTTTTGTTAACTTTGTGCCTAAAATGTGGAAGATAACGTACGTAAAAACATGACTTTTTACGTGTTATCAATGAGCAATTCACAACGAATCTGAATCAAGAATCGTTTTTGCTCGAGATTCTAGTCTTGATTTAGCGATTTCGCTAGAGGATAAACTAAATACCAAACTTCCAACACAATTTAACATCAATGCTTCCATTTACAAGGTTCCAGATTGATGACGTACCTAGCATCTTTCGGCTAAGGTAAAGGCCGAAAGCATACAAGTCTCAAATATCAGAAGATGGCATGGCCATATTATTCCAAATGATGGAAGATGGGAGGGCCCTCCAAAAGTCAGTTGATGGAAGGGCCCTAAACCCAAAAGCCAGATGATGGTAGGCCCCTAACTCCAAAAGTAAAGTAATTGAAATCGCACTGATACTAATGCAAGAAGCGTGAACATCGAGAATGACTTATTCAGAGACATACATCAAAACGGACACAACCAATTTTGGTTTGACCGAAAGCATTAAATCTATTTACCGAAAATAGATTAAAAGCATAACTCAGAACACTATAAATACCTCCAACCAACACAAAGGTATGCATTCAATGCTCATTTATCACATTCTCACTATATTTGCTCTGCTGTCGAAGCCCCTTATCTTTCTTCTGAAATAAAAAGGGGAAATCCCTTATCCTCCTTGACGAGACTCATGGTGCTTTTATTTTGCAGGATTAGGTTCAATCTAAGGTGTACATCTCTTTCTTCTGAAAGTCGGAGGGTTATATCATTTCATCCAAAATTAGGAGGATCATATCACTCCCATCTGAAAGTCGGAGGCCCCTACCCTTTGACTCTACTCCAAAATCACCTCGAAGCACTGATGCAGATTTCCTGTAGCAACATTTGGCGCCATCCGTGGGATCGAAAGTTGAGCCTAACCCATTTAGGTGAAACATTTTCCTATGGAGAACACTACGCTTCCAAACCAACCTGAAGGACTTGGAGGTCAGAACCCGGAAGAGGAAGTATTAGTCACAGAACCAAATGAGGAAATCACTCTGGTTTTCGTTGAACGTAATTATGGCAAACTCAAGGCGTTGATGGATACCGTAGAAAAAAGGGAAAAGATTAAAGGTGTTGGTAGGAAACTTTCTTATGAAGAAACAGAAACCACCAATGAAACTTCCGACACTTCCGCATCACCCCAAAGAACTTCCGGACGAGCCTCCGATTTAACGATGGCACGTAGAGGTAACATGAGGGTCACCTCATCTTCAAAACATTCACCTCGCTCCAAGAAGCGCCGGGCTTATTTAGATTCAACTGGAAGAAAGAAAAGTGTTTCTAGCTCAAAGAAAGAACGAAGAAGAAAATCCTCCAAACAATCCAACAAGAGAGGTTATTCACCAGATTCCGATAAATCTGGAGGAGCAAGTTCGGAAGACAACGAAAGTAGCTCGGAGGATGAGCTCAATTCACCATACAAGCCTTCAATAGCCCGAAGGTTTACCTCCCGGATAGCAAATTGTCGAAGGCCCTCGAAAATGAGGATGCCTTCCCATGTAAGGATTTATGATGGGATGTCGTATCCAGATGATCATTTAAGTTTATTTTCGGGAGTGGTCGAAATGGAATAATGGTCTATGCCACTATGGTGCCATATGTTTGCACAAACACTCTCAGGTGCAGCACGAGTTTGGTACCATAGTCTTCTAGAGGGAGGAATTGATAGCTTTGAGGAATTGAGCCAGAAGTTTTTGGCTCACTTTACTTCACAAAAGAGGTATACCCATCACATGGTGGAATTGGAAAATATAAAGCAAAAGGACAATGAATCCTTACAAGATTTCATGGATCGTTTCAAAACCAAAAGATTGGAGATCAAAGGTACATCTGAATTGATGCAGATCTCTGGTTTCATGCATGGAATCAAGAACCGACAGTTGATTGAAAGGTTGAACAACCAAGTGCCAGAAACCATTGAAGAAATGTTTGAGGTAACAAAAGCATTCATCAGAGGCAAGGAGGAAGCAACTTCACAAGTACCTGATGCCTCACACAAGAAATCAATTGTGCCTCACAAAAATAATCATCCTTGGAAAGTTAACAATTCTCTTTGACTCTTTATAACTTATGGTGGTGGAATGAAGACTGGAGGCATTAGAAGTCATCCCTTGCCTTCGGTTTCCCCAACACAAAATCAAAGGAATACATCCTTCACGGCGCTAACCAAGATACCAAGCGAAATTCTTGCTACCGAAGGAGTAAAAAATTCCTTCGTACAACCACCACCCTTGGCTGGAAATCCTGAACGTCAAAATTTGGATAAGTTCTGCGATTTTGATGGTGAAAGAGGTGACAATACCAATGATTGCTTCCAACTGAAAAAGCAAATTGAAGAAGCCGTGAGATCCGGTCAGCTAGCACACCTTGTTAAGGAAGTGAAAGCTGCCGGAGGGCGACAAAGTAATTCCAAGGTACAAGGGAACCCCAAAGATAACTCCCATAGGGGGAAAGCGGTAATGATGACGCATTTGGGAACTTACGTAGGAAAGAGGAAAGAATGGCCAACCGAAAGTTGGTTGGATCAAGTTATAACATTTCCTCTGGCCTGCGAAGTATAGCCTACAGATTATCCTTTGATAATAAAAGCGGAAGTTGGTAACCGGATGGTACATCGCATCTACGTAGATGGAGGCAGTGCCTCCGAGATCATTGGTGGAAGAAACTAGATGGGGAATTCGAGAGGCCACAAGCCCACTGTTCGGTTATTCTGGAGAAAGGGTTTGGCCGATAGGCAAAATCAAGATTCCAGTTACTTTTGGTGACTATCCCCTTTGCAGAACTATAATAATTAATTTCATCATAGTGAACGCCCTGACTCGGCCCGAACTGTCAGGTTGTGAAGGGGGAGAACCATCCTCGTTATCAAAGGACTAACCAAACAACATCGGGCTGCGATCAGTGGAGTTTAAAATTTATGTTTACGGGGCCTAAGTACACTAAAGCTATAGGTGAGTACAACGATAGGTATGACCTAGGGTCGTTCTTCAAACTACAACGGGCATGGGATCTAGGCTTTTTGACTATCTTTTGTAATTTAGCTGGTTTATCAAGAGTTTGATAAGGGTTTTGTTTCTAATATGTTCTAACTACCTAATTTAAAACTAAACTAAAGTAATAGGGGTGAGGTTGCTACGAGAACTACAGATTAACGCGAGTGTTTACTATGACAATTGTTTATGCTATTTGAGGGTAGTTATATTAGTTATGGTTTTAGTTATGATGACAGGAATCAGGATTTAACAGACGTACTTGGAACAATCAATGATAACAAAGTAATCTACCAATAGCTTTCCCATGGCTTCCACGTATTTGTACTACATCAGTGGTGTTTCCAATGCTATACCATGTATTCAGCTGTTATACGGTATTTTGTTGCTACATTAAAAGGATCTAGTTGTCTATCTTGGATTGGAATATATGTCCTAATGAGCCATAGCTCCTAGCCTATTATCTATCTAATGTAGAGTTATCCGCAATCAGATAAATAACATGTCATGAAGATAACAGCTATGGAATGTAAACTACACCGGAAGTTCTCCCAAATGCAGCAAATAATTTAACCAACAACCATCCTCGAATCCTGTTTCCCAATCTCGGACATCTAACATATCCGAATCATGGCATGAATTGTTGAATAAATAAAAACATGAACAAGGGTTTCCCACCGGAACAAGTTGGGATGGTCTGGTCTAACAGCTGATTAAATTGTTCATCATTATTTCATATAAATCAGCATAACTATTCTATGCATGTTAACCTGGTGTATGCAGTCAATTTATATTCGAAAACCTAATCATATATCCAATAGCACAAGTGATACTAGCATGCAAACCCTAAAGCAACAATCAGACAAGAACATGCAGCAGAGCAGCACACAGGGATCAGTTTTATTTGTGCAGAGTAACTGGATAAGTGGCTAAGTCACAAATGTTCTGAAAGTTCTCTCTAAAACATTTGTTATATAAAGTGAATCTAATCTATCTCTAATCCTATGCTCCGTGTCTCCCTCCGGTGTATTTCAACTAGGAGAACACCGGCCATGTCGAGTTCAACGATCATCAGGCACAGAATAATAAGCGGCGTACCACTAGTTAAGTTCTAGCAGTAAGTTACAAACCACAACATAGGTTGGATAGATAAACAATGGAGATTCAATTCATATATTCAAATATATATCAACAATATACAGACAGAGTAACAGCATGATTAAAGCATAACTACCCTAGCATAACGACTATCATAGCAAACACATATTTGTCTAGCTAAGCATGACAATAATTCTAGCAATCATTTCTAAATAATCATGGCAGCAGCACAACATTATTAAAAATAACAAGATAGAGATTATAATAAAACCTAACAAAGCGTTATTACAAATCTTGCGCAATCACAGTCTCGGAGCACCTCCGTTACAACTAAGCTAGAAGCTAATCTACTAGCTTAATTATACTAACCTAATCTAATTATTTCTAGAGAGAGAGTAGAGAGATAAATGAAAGAAATAATGAAAACATGATTTGAAATGAGGAGGTGGTGGTTGGTGTTTATAGATTTGGCTCAATCGTATTCCTCAACCGTATTCCTACCTCCAAAATCTCAGCCGTATTTCCCAATTGTATCAAAATCCAACCTTGTACGGGCAAAACATAGGATACGGGCGAGATTGGCCGTATACGGGAGAGAATGGGTGTGATACGGGAGAGACTCAATCGTATACGGGCAAGATAGGCCGTATACGGCTGAGCCTTGGCTGTATACGGTTGGGCAAGGGCGTATACAGCCTTCTATTGGCCGTATACGGCTGAGCTTGGCCGTATCTGGCTTGGCTCTCCCGTATTGTTGCTCTTCGGTTGCTTGAAATCTTCGTTCGGGCGTAACTTCTTCATCGATTATCCGTTTTGAGCGTTCTTTATATTCACACGTTCGTAATTTCCTAACAAAGAAAATGACATAAGTTAGAGGTTATAATTCCAAGTGGAACTCAAAAAGTGCTTAAAAGCGTGAACGGAAATGCTTATGATCGTATTCGTGACATTTATCGTGTTTTTCGCCCATTTAAGATAAATTTTGAAACGTTGTCTATATTTTAGCCTAAATGATGATTTTTAATGATAAGGTGTTGATTTCGGGTATATTCATCATGATTCGGGCTAAAAAGGTGAGATAATGACACATAAAAACTTGACTTTTTACGTGCCATCAAATATCCCACACTTAGATTTTTTGCTTATCCTCAAGCAAACTTCAATCTTACCAGCCGAATACTTTATTTTTAAAACTTTTTGCGCCTCAAAGAAAAAGTCATACAGAGTGAAAACAAGTATTTCGCTAGTTAGACAAATTAAAGATGTTCACATGAAGTATCCAAAGATTTTTAAGATGATTTACTTAGGCAAACTTTCAATTCTCAGGATGTGGAATATACACGATTGGGCGATCTCACTGGTGGTCACTAAATTCTCTCAAGTGTATTGGGTTTCCTATTATCCTAAGCCAAATAAAAAATTGCTCAAATACCAGTCGTGCATCATTCATCGTCATAGGCTTGCCCAAGGATCGTATTTCTACCACTTAGACGGGGACGGTACTAATTATCCCTGGACATTCAAGTGGGTTGTAATGTGTGGTGAGTGTTTAAAGGGTATGTATAAGGGTAAAAAGGGTTAAGGGTTTTACTTATCTCAAGACCTTTAAAAACTCATGAAAAACTCTATTAGACATACTTTTTAATGAAAACGGAAATGGATAACTAAAAGGGGAAGAAGATAGCTATTTTGTCTTCTATCTTTTGAAAACACATGAAGAATTTAAGCTTTTAAAGAATCGGAGTTTTCGAGAGATTCAAGCACTTAGCTTTATTCTATTTTTTATTTAGATTTTCTTGGCCAGGGATCTTCTAAGGGATTTTCTTTTTATTTTATTTTCTTTTTGCCTGCAGACATCCTTTCTTTCTATCATCTTTTTTCTTTTCTAACCTTTTTTCACTTTTGAATTTTACTTGGTGTCAATTTTTCACACCACAAGGCTCTCGATTTCTTTTAAATATTAATCATGTAAACGGATACGAGTAGCTTTAAGTAAACACAAAATTTGTGATTTTGGGGTAGAAACAAAAAATATACCTAATTAGCATTTTTCAAAAAGATTTTCAAAATTCTAAAATAAGCTTTTGGTAGGTATGGGAATAAGTGGGTTTAAAATATGGGTTGAAAGAAATGAAAAGGCTAAGGCTCAACATGGATTTTTAGACGGATCGTTAACACTAAAAATGAGTGTTGGAAGGGTTTTGGGCTTGAAAGAGATATGTTGAAATAGGGTTTAATCCTAGGGAATGTTAAGGTCCTATAATTATACCTATGTCACGTATGACACCCGTCAATGTGATCTCGACACGTATACCCGGGGCAAGTTCTAATTCAGAAATGCGTGCACCGGTCACACACAACAAACGAACAGTGAAGCATTTAAAATGAATGCTTATAAGGATCAAAATTCCTCACCGAAAAAATAGGTTATATGTGTCCAGTCGTGTGAATCCCCTCTTAGATCCTCATCTTAAATTGTTTGGAATCTGACATGATTCAGCCTCTTTTTACCAACTTTTGAATACTTGTAAAAAAATCTTATATTCTTTCTTACATTGTAACTCAAAAAAGTTTAAATTTTTTGAAAATTTTGGCAAAAATAAGGATTGAAAATCATTTTAAGGAAGTGCATGTTTCTAAATCAACTTTACGGATATTTATACGAGAGATATACTGCTATCCCACACTTAAAAATAAACATTGTCCCCAATGTTTCTGCACTAAGTTGGGAGAATCCCACACATAGGGTTTTGCCTTTGGAAAAATGTAAATTTAAAAGTTTAAAGTACGGAGGATCCCACACTTAGAGATTTAAGTGGGCATAAGCATATCTAAGTTATGTAGAAACTAGAAGGGCTTAGGAGAGGTACTTCCCTACGGTTAGCTAGCACTAGAATCAGGACCAGGTTTGTGAAGGAGTGATGCTAGTGATCTGCTGGATTTGTAGACCAGTCTCTATTTAAAGCTCATCCATTCCTTACGAAGCTAAGTTCTGCAATACCATAAACACGGTCACAATCACCAGTTCAATATTTCAACATCATAATAAGTCTAACATAAATAAAACATAAAGTAAATAAGATAAACTAAAAGTCGTCTAGTAAATCATCCATGTCCGGGTCAAATGCTGCAAGTGCGTCACTGTCTGGAACGGAACTAGGTGACGTGGCAACAGTGGAACCAGGTACCATAGGTGCAACAGGAGGGTCAGAAGATATCTCAACATTAGCAGGAAGAGTGGGCTCAGAAGTGGGGGCAGCTGGGAAGAATGACCATGGTGGGAGAGGTGGTCTCGGACCTTGACCAAGTCTGAAGGACTGGTCGGGAAGTCTCGGGAGTCCAACCATCTCTCTGATGTCAGAGTGAGAGTCATGCTAGATGGAGAGCTCTCGAAGAATCGCCCAAGTCATGGCTGGATTAGCTGTGGTGACCCCATAGTCGAATACTGGCACAGATACTGGAGTGATCGTCACATTTGTCGCATGCTCCTCTAGGACGGTGGTCAGCTTCTTCTTTCCTCTGCTGTTTTTCTTCCTCTTCTGTTGAGTCTGAGCAGTGTGTCCTGATGTCTCAGCTGAAGCGTCCATCCTGAAACATAAAGAAAAATAGGTAATGCTAAAGTTTATGAGGTTATACAAATGCAACAGAGTCATATGACTTTTAAAAGATTTTTATAAAGTTTGAGTCATCTGAATGGTTGCATTTATATAAGTCACATAAAACTTATCTCCGATGTATATGTAAGAGTGCAGTGTTGTCGGGTATCTAGCTTATCCTGCATTTATTAGTCCAGGGATGATAATACTAAGCAAAAATAAACATAGAAATAAAATAAAACTAATCTAAGATAAGCAATGGGGTGCTTCCCAAGAGCACTTGTTTAACGAGTCGTTAGCTTGACTCTTTTACTTACTTTGTCAGCTCAAGGTGGTTCAAAGATATATACTTCCTCACTGGAAGGAAAGTCTTCGATGTAGTGCTTTAAGCGGTGGCCATTGACTTTAAAGACCTTGGATATCACGAATGGTCCGCTCCACCTTGATCTGAATTTTCCTGAAAACTTTTTGAAGCGCGAATTGTAGAGAAGAACTTTATCTCCATGTTTGAACTTATAATATTTAAGTTTGGCATCGTGGGTATTCTTGGTTGGCTCCTTGAAATGTACAGAACTATCATAGGCTTGGTCTCTCAATTCGGCTAGTTCGTTCAGCTGCATCTTGCGATGTAATCCTATTGTGGAAGGGTCTAGACTGCAATCTCTCAGCAGCCAGTATGCCTTGTATTCCAACTATATCTGTAGATGACACGCTTTTCCATGGACTAGTCTGTAAGGCATGGTCCCTAATGGTGACTTATATGCAGTTCTGAATGCCCACAGAGCGTCATCTAATTTATCGGCCCATCTTTCCCTATGATTCACCACTGTTCATTCTAAGATCCTTTTGAGCGCTCTGTTCGTCACTTCGGCTTGCCCATTTGTCTGTGGATGGTAGGCCGTAGAGGTCTTATGGTTGACACCATAATATTGTAATGTCCTCATAAACTGAGCATTAAAGAAGTGCGTGCCCTGATCACTGATGATCGCCTTTGGGTTCCGAAATGAGAAAAGAGTTGCTTGAGGAACTTGTTCACGACTCGTGAGTCATTGGTAGGAAATGCTTGTGCCTCGGCCTATCTAGAGACGTAGTCAACAATTACTTGAATGTTTTCTTTTCCGAAGGACTTTGGGAATGGTCCCATGAAATCCAACCCCCATATATCAAAGATCTCGCAGGCCTGGATGTTAGTGTGGCATTTCACTCCTCCGTGAGATACTTCCAAACTTTTGGCAAGCATCATGATGAATGCCAAAATGTACTAGATTATAGTACTAATTACCCCTTTGTTTGATGGAATTCTTATGCATTTTGTGTGAATAAGATACTGATTTCTTTCATATTTGTATTTAGGAGTTTAATTGGAGCTTGGATTGTAAAGAAGTAGAAATCTAGCTAATATTGAAGAAAAGAAGATAAAGAGTTGAAGTTTGGAATAAGAGAAATTAAATTGATGAAGAATATGAGATTTCACATCCATACGCCGGATCAACTTTCCATCCGACGATTGGATTGAGTGAGCCGGGCTGCCAGAGTCGCGGGCCGAGTATTGGGCAAATTGCGTCCATCCGCCGGATTGAACATCCATCCGCCAGATGGATCATTTCGACAGATTAGTTTAAAACCCTAAATTAATCTCATTTTTAGGGTTATCACCCCACATTTTCTCTCCAGCCGATTTTCAGTCATTCCAACACTAATTCCAGAGCATTTTGAAGGTGAAGAAAGCAAGAGGAATCAAGGATTTCGATTGTTACTTCGTTCTTTCGGTTTCTCGGTTTGAAAACATTCTTCCTTTTCATTCGATTATGATTTCAATTTCATTTTCAATTCTGAGTTTCTGTAATGTCATGAGTGGCTAAACTATTTATGTATTTGCTTGGATGATGATACTTAGATGATGGTTTGATTATTGATTTGCGAAAACTATTGGATTTTATGAATGTTTTTGTGTTTATTTAAGGATCCTTGTTTATTAAGTGATTATTAGTGCTTACCTAATGTGGTTTACTAATCAATTGAGATTGAGTTCCGTTTGAGTAGTAGATTATTGATGATTATTGATTTCGGTTGATAATTGTTGCTAAATATATTGAGTTTGATAGGTTGGGGTAAATAATTGGCAATAATTCTTAATGAACAAGATAGTTATTAATATCTATAGACTTTGTTGATTCAAGTCGCGAAAGTAAATCACATAAACTGCGTAGGTTTAATTTAGAACACAATTCGGTGGGCAACGTTCGTTGATCAGTTAACATGTTGAAAACAACCTTGTGTTAGATTAACCTACCTCGGAAAGGGGGTTGTCTTATTTGCTATGTCGCAATAAAAACCAATGGTTAAGCAATTCAATAAAGTGATAACCGGATTCTAAGGAAAGTATTCTAAGTGAATACATTTCTTTTATCTATTGAATTAAGTGTTATAATTTGATTAATTGTTTTATAAACTCTTCCTTTTAGTTTTTTAAATTAGGGTTTAGTGTCTAGGAATGTACCAAACTTTGACCAAATGTCTATTGTGTGTACTCAACTTACATTTGCTAATTTTAATGTATCCAACTTTCAAAAATGGTGTTTTGATGTATTTTGAAGATGTGTCATTCGTATAGCATGCCACGTGGCATACGGAGAGAGTGACACGTCATCAAAATACATCAAAACATCCTTTTTTTAAAGTTGGATGTATTAAATTTAGCCAATGTAAGTTGAGTATACACAATAGACATTTGGTCAAAGTTTGGTACATTCCCAAACATTAACCCCTTTAAATTAAAGTTTTATTCACATTTCATAATTGTTAGTAATTGTTCATTCGGAACTAAAACGCCTCTTCTTGTTTTATTTTAATTATTTATAACAATTTCCATCTTATTCAAATTGACATCCGTTCCTTGCGTTCGATCCTAACTTATCATACTATACTATTATTCGACCAAGTATTCTTGCCTGAGTTGTGTATAGTCAGTAAGATAATTTCCATTTCTTAAAACTCAACCTCATTTACATGACATCAAGTTTTTAGCGCCGCTGTCGGGGAACGGTTTGATTCAATTAAATAATTTGGAACTTGTTTTATTTGTATAGTTGTTTTGTTTATGATTTATTGGTTGATAGTTTTGTTCTTTGCTTTTGTCTGGAGGGTAGGAGTGTGATTTTTAGATTAATTTGCTATGTTTGGGATACCTTAGTAGTCTGTTCTACTTACTAGATAAATTTATTGCAGGAAGTATATGACCCGAACTTCAGAAACCGTTCCAACTGTTCCATTCGTAGAACCCGAGCGTACATTTCATCAAAGGAGACGCACTTTTTCTGCACCACCCAATTCACCGAATCTCGAACCTGATCTTAACAAAGAGTACGAGGAATTTGATAGGACCCCTTACACCCCATTAGCTTTCAATTACGAATCTGATTTCGAAGGCGAATACGGAGAGTATCGCTCTAGACCAGCAACTGAATATCGTAGCGATCAATCAGAACCAGAATTTGAAATGGCAGACGACATCGCCAACATGACCATCGAGGAGTATTCGAACAGAACGCGCACTGATCTCGGTCCAGGAGTAGTGAGACCCGCAATTGTGCGTGAAGTGTAGTTCGAAATCAAGGGACAGTTCCTCAAGGAACTTAGAGAGAACCCTTCTCGAGGAGAGGACAAAGACGATGCTAACGAGCACGTCGAGAAAATCCTGGAGATCGCCAACATGTTCAATGTATCCAACGTTACACGCGATCAAGTTATGCTCCGAGTATTCCCAATAACACTCAAGGGAACCGCAAAGAGATGGATCACGAATGAACCAGCTGGATCCATCACCACGTGGGAAGATCTTCGCACAAAATTTCTAAATATGTACTGCCCGCCATCCAAAACGTCGAAGATGATCGATGAGATTAGGAATTTCAAGCAAGACATCGATGAGTCACTTCACCAAGCATGGGAAAGGTACAAGGATTTGATGCAGAGGTGCCCACAGCATGACCTAAATGACCAACAGATCGTGATGGTGTTCTACAAGGGAGTAGATCGTGCTACGAGACAGCAACTGGACGCTCAAGGATCTATTCCAAAGAAGATTCCAAGAGATGCTTTAGAGGCCATTTGCGACCAAGCAAAGCACTCTTAGCTATGGGACGATGGCACCTCTCGGAGGAAGAGGTCAGTCACCGGTGAGGATGGACTTGCAGCAATCAATGCCAAGCTGGATAGTATGGGGAGAGACATAAAGAAGGTCACTGAGACTATCCATGCAATTCAAGTAGGTTGTGAGATTTGCGAAGGAATGCACTTAGCTAAGGATTTCCCCAAAAAGGATTCGGGAGAAACCAGCGAGGAGGTTAAATTTGAAGAAGCTCAGGCAGGTTACCGCCAAGGTGGTGGGAATTATTTCCGAAGACCGTACCAAGAAAGAGGTCGCCAGTTCCGTCACACTCATCCGGGACTCTATACGAAGGAACAACCCACGAGACCTTTCCCCGAAAAGAAGTCTAATTTGGAGGAATTGATGGGGAAGTTTTTGACTACTAACGAGCAGTTTATTGCTAGTTCGGGACAATGAATGGATACTACCGAAGCGCTAGTACGAAATCAAGGTGACGCACTCAAGCAAATTGAGGGGACTGTTTCTAGCATAGCTAAGGTTCTCCAAGAGAGGTTTTCGGGAACTTTACCGGGGTTCACCGAAACCAACCCACGAAATCAAGCAAAAGCAGTTACCACTAGAACTGGGAAGGTTCATGAAGACCCTAATTTTGCTAAGAATCCCATGTCTGAGCTCTTGCTAGAAAAGGAGAAGGAAGCGGAGGTTGTCAAAAGTCCTAAGGTAGACATGAAGGCTGATCAAACTGCTTGGGATAAGCAATATGCGAAGGATCATGCACCACCACCGCCATACCCCACAACTTTGAGAAGAGGAAAGGATGAAGCTCATTACCACCAATTTATGGAAAATTTGAAGCAGCTTGATATCAACATCCCGTTTGTGGAAGCTATTGCCCAAATGCCTAAGTATGCGGAATATTTGAAGGAGCTTTTGACTAACAAAAGCAAGTTGGCAGAGGCAACCACTGTAACGATGAATGAGCGATGCTCAACTATGATGTAAGACAAGTTACCATCAAAAATGAAGGATCCAGGGAGTATAACTATTCCATGTCTGATTGGTAAATTAGACACGCAAATGCACTAGTGGATCTAGGAGCTAGCATATGCATTATGCCTTATACTATGTATGCTAGACCTGGTTTAAGAGAACCTAAGGCCATCTGAATGTGCATCGAGTTAGTTGGTCACTCTGTCCAATACCCAAGAGGGATGGTCAAGAATGTCTTAGTTAAGATTGATAAGTTTGTGTTTCCCTGGGACTTTGTAATTCTCGACATGGTAGAAGAACCCAAGGTACCGATAATTCTTGGTAGACCTTTCCTAGCCACTTCCAGAGCGTTGATCAATGTTTTTGATAGAAAAATCACCATGAGAGTGGGGGATGAGAAAGTGGTGTTCAATGTGAATGAATCCATGCAATGTCATGCCTCTGTGGATGATACTTGTTACTTTGCTAGTGCAAGGGAGCTGTCTGACGATGATGAGTTTTTGCAAAGTTTGAAGGATGACGAAGAGTTAGATCCTACGATTCTCGAAGGATGGACGGGAAGCCTCGAGGTACTCCGTGAGATTGAAGAATTCGATAGGTTGCTTGAGGAGATCGAGACAAAGTGTGAGGACGAGTTAGAGAATGAAGGCATTAAGCTAATGGAGAGCGAAGAGTCGATCTTGACAAATGGAATCTCGATTAAAATGGAGATACGGATCACTAAGCATGAAACCCCATGTTCAAGAGAGGAGGTGTCAACAGTTAAATCCTCATTCGAAGTGCCACCCAAGCTAGAGTTGAAAGAGCTTCCCGCTCATTTGGAGTATGCATACCTGCAAGGGAAATCTGACATTTCGGTAATCATATCAGCTCATCTTTCATCAGAGGAAAAGGAAAGCTTATTGAAGGTTCTTAAGGAACACAAGCAAGCGATAACATGGACGATAAATGATATTAAGGGAATAAGCCCTTCATACTGCACTCACAAGATTCTTATGGAATCCGACTTCAAGCCAGTGGTGCAACCCCTAAGGCGTTTAAACCCTAAGGTAACGGATGTGGTAAGAAAAGAAATCATCAATTTATTAGACGTCGGGTTGATATACCCGATTTCTGACAGTCCATGGGTAAGCCCCATTCATGTTGTACCGAAAAAAGGAGGTATGAAAGTTGTAGCCGATGAGAAGAATGAGTTAATCCCTACGAGAACCGTCACTGTATAGAGAGTCTGCATCGATTAGAGGAAATTGAACGATGCCACACGCAAGGATCATTTTCCTTTGCCATTCATTGATCAAATGCTCGAACGTCTAGTCGGAATGGAATATTAATGTTTCTTAAGTGGTTTTTCCGGATATTTTCAAATTCCCATCGATGCTAACGATCAAGATAAGACCATCATAACCTGTCCATTTGGAACGTTTGCGTATAAAAGAATGCCATTCGATCTGTGCAATGAACCCGCAACATTCTAACGGTGTATGATGGCAATTTTTCATGACATGGTTGAAGACAGCATGGAGATATTTATGGATGATTTCTCCATTTTTGGGAATTCTTTTGATGAATGTTTGGCCAACTTGAAGAGAATGTTGCAAATATGTGAGAATTCGAATCTTGTGCTCAATTGGGAGAATTTTCATTTTATGGTCCGAGAAGGGATTGAATTAGGACACAAGATTTCGAACATAGGGATCGAGGTGGACAAGGCAAAGATCAAGGCAATTGCAAATATGCCACCTCCGACGAATGTCAAGGGCTTAAGAAGCTTCTTAGGGCACGCAGGATTTTGTCGACGTTTTATTAAGGATTTTTCCAAGATAGCCCGACCGATGAACAAACTGTTAGAGAAGGAGGCCAAGTTTGAGTTCTCCAAGGAATGTCTTGATGCATTCAATCTTTTGATAGAGAAGTTAGTATCTGCACCCATTATGATAAGTCCAAATTGGGATCTTCCCTTTGAACTAATGTGCGATGCTAGCGATTATGCTGTAGGAGCGGTGTTGGGCCAGCGGGTTGACAAGAAGTTTCAACATATCTACTATGCGAGTAAAACCTTGATAGAAACATGAGAGAATTACACTACGATAGAATAAGAATTGTTAGCGATTTATTTTGCGTTTGATAAGTTTCGATCCTATTTGATTCTATCAAAGACTGTAGTGTTTACCGATCATTCAGCATTGAGGCATTTGTTTAGCAAGCAAGATGCAAAACCGCGATTGCTAAGGTAGATTCTTTTTCTGCAAGAATTCGATATTGAGATTCGTGACAAGAAAGGTGCCGAGAATTTAGCCGTTGATCACCTCTCAAGGTTGGAAAATCCGGAGTTAGAAAAGTTAGATGAATCGGAAATTCAGGACACATTTCCCGATGAGAGTTTGATGAAGGTAATTATGAGTGAACTTCCATGGTTTGCTGATTACGCCAACTTTTTAGTTACAAACACTCTTCCAGACTAGATGAAGTATAATGAAAGAAAGAGATTTTTCTCGGCTTTGCAACATTACTTTTGAGAAGACCCATTTTTGTTTAGAAAGTGTGCTGATGGTAAGGTGAGAAGGTGCGTTCATGGAGAAGAATGCACAAGTATTCTAAGTCAGTGTCACAACGGTCCTACGGGAGGACATCATGGGCCATTATACACAACAATGAAGGTGTTTGAGGCAGGATTTTATTGGCCAACCATCTACAAGGATGCATGCGAGTTTGCAAAGGAATGCGATGCTTGCCAACAAACTGGAAGGATCTCTAAAAGAGATCAGATGCCACAAAACCCTATCATGGTTAGCGAAATTTTCGATGTTTGGGGGATAGATTTTATGGGACCATTTCCACCAAGCAATGGAAACAAGTATATCATAGTGGCTGTAGATTATGTTTCGAAGTGGGCTGAAGCAAAAGCATTACCTACTAATGATGAGAGAGTGGTGATAAAGTTCCTCAAACAGTTGTTTTCGCGATTTGGGACACCTAAGGCGTTGATTAGTGATCGTGGAACGCATTTTGCGAATGCACAATTGGAGAGAGTTTTGAAAAAGTATGGAGTCAATCATAAGTTTTCCACTGCTTATCATCCACAGACCAGTGGACAAGTTGAAGTGACTAATCGTGGTTTGAAGCGTATTTAGGAGCGTTCTATTGATGGAAATCCAAAGGACTGGTCAAATAAGCTGGATGATGCATTATGGGCCACAAGGATAACTTTTAAAACGTCCATTAGTACTACGCCTTATCGGCTCGTTTATGGGAAAGCTTGCCACTTGCCATTTGAGTTGGAACACAAGGCGTACTGGGCACTGAAGCACTGCAATCTCGATGATCATGCGGCAGGAAAAGAAAGATTGGCGCAGTTACAAGAGTTAGAGGAGTTAAGGATAAATGCTTATGATAATGCATGGCTGTATAAGGAGCGCACCAAGAAATGGCATGATTCACGCCTAAAATCAAATAATTCATTTGAAAACGGTGATAAGGTGCTCTTATACAGTTCTCGCATTCATTTATTTCCTGGAAAGTTAAAGACACGTTGGACAGGACCTTTCATAGTCGAGAAGGTTTACCCTTTTGGAGTTGTTGACTTCAAAGGTCATTATGGTACGATGTTCAACGTGAATGGAAGCCGTTTGAAGAAGTATTATGGGGATGCAAGGGACTCCGAACATGATTTGGAGATAAATCTTAATTGAGTCATGAAGAAAAATGTCAAGCTTACCGACATATTAAACAAAAGAGCTTTCAGGAGACAACCCGTTGTTTTTATCAATTATTTATTTTGTTTTGTTTTGTGTTAATAAAGCTCTTGGACGAGGATGTTGGTTGTTGAAGGGCTTCATTCTAGCTTGTATATTAAAGATAGCTCAGGGGAGTTTCTATTCACTTCTTTTCTATTCCTTATATGATTGTTCGTTTTGTAATGAGGACATTGCATATTTTTTTAAGTGGGGGATGGGGGAAAAGAAGTCTGTTTGTCCTTAAGATATGAATGGTAAATATTGGAAAATTTCAAGTTAAAGAGCATTCTATGTTAGCCATTTTTCAACCCAAATTTTTGTTTTAAAATTATTTTCTGTGTAAGTTTAGCGAATCTTGTAACTCATTTTGGGAATTCAAAGGATGAAATGAATTTAATTTTTAGAATATTAGATAGTTCATTGTGTGATGTATCGATAGACAATCTATATGAAGGTTATTAAGCTATTAAGAAATTTAATGCATAAAGTAGGAATTATCCCGAGAGGATCTTTTAGCAAGGTATGACCTTAGGAATTATTGAGCTATGATAGTCTTAATTCTTGTATCAAACATCCCCCACTTGAATCCTATTTGTCCTCAAGTAGACCATCGATTAATAACCTTAAAAACTTCCAATATGAACGGCAAACAAAAGTGCAAAAGGACTTACATACTACCTAGTATTTCGCAAACCAAATTCTTACCTTAAAATTGCTTCTACTATAAGGCTCGGCAATTAAGAAACTCTTCTAGGAAAACAAATGCTCATATATTATTATTATGCATAAAGATAACTCACAATGATTATCGATATTGTTGTCCAACTAAACAAGCTATAATTCAGAAATTGAGCCTAACTTACTATTATTTTCGCAGGCCTTACCCTTGATTTCCAATAGCAAAATACCCTCATACAACTAACGTGCCACAATTCTCCACATAATGAACATCCAATTAAATCAGTCATTTTTCAAACCAAGACATTGGTGATAGGTCTGTACCTCAGTACCACAGAGCGACATAATTTGGCTTTGGTTTTTCAATTCATGAGTTCTTTGTACTCTTTTCTTTTTTATTATATAATTTTTTTTATCAAATATACTAACGGAAACCTGGTCTGTACTACTTACGTACAACAGAGGAAACAACACCCGGTATATTCCCAAATGATGATAATTAGGATCTCAAATTATGGAATAAAATGTAACAACTCGTACTTAGGCGTATTAATATACCCTAATATTGTGTGTAATTACTCGTAATTAGTGTGTAATAGAACTAAGTTACTTGTAATAAAACGTATGTTGGATATACACCTGTACGTAAGAAATTGATATTACGTGATTTTCTCGGATGGATTTCCGAAACTCCGGCTGTTGGTGACCCCTTTTCGTATGACTTGTAAACCTATTTTAAAGATAAAATAGTCATTATTTACTTGGTATTATTATTATATAATATAATACGTGAAAACATTCTACGTGTAATATAAAACATGACGTACGCGAGAAAATACGCAAATCGAGTTCAACACCTGAATGAGATCCAAAATATGTCTTAGATATTTAAGGAAAGTATTCTAAAAATACTTAATCATCCCAAATACCATTTACATATCAAGAATATACACGAAGAATCAAACGTTAATTATTAACTTTTAAACCGCGATTTAACGTCTAACCAACAAACCAATGAGACACGAGTCCGAGGAGGCAAGTCACGGGCTTGAGCCCACTTGGACCCACGACCAACAGGGCTGAGATCAGCCACACTTGACCCAAACCACCTAAATTTACCTAATACACCTTTAGCCTTAATCCCTCATTATCAACAACACACACACACCAACCCATCCTCTCATCTCCACCTCTTTCCTCCCTTTTCTATCGGTTTCCACCTGATATACCACCATCACCACGACCTCCAACCCCATCCAAGGACTATCAAACACTTCCATTACTCATCTAACATCACCATTCACGTTTTGAGCAAGGTGAAGCAGGGAGAACACGAACCGAGGCAGCAGCAGACCATCTTCACCATTCCACCTCCAGATCAACTTCTACTTGGTATAAACTCATCCTTTTCTTTAGATTCACTTGGATTAAGCTTATGAACATGATGGTGCTTCATAACTATTGATTTATGTCCAAAATATTGCTTAAAAATCGTGAAGAACATGCTAATAACCCCTGGATAAAAGCTTTACCCCCTGGATAATAATTTAGATCGACTTAGATCGGTCATAACCGAACCAAAACTTGATGAAATCTAACGTTTCTTAGCTCTAAATTGAAGTATTTTGAGTCTACTTTACAAATATGTAAGACTTACGATCCAACTCAGTCGTTTTCTATTTTTAATAAGTCAAATAAAGTACAATAGCAGGTCTGTACTATCTGACCAGAAACTCTGGTCAACTTGAAAATGGTATATCTCGAGTTATACCCATTAAAAATCGATGAAACCACATGGAAAAGTTAGATAATCTTGTTACCTTTAAAACCCCTACTCACACATTCTGTGAAGTTTGGTAGAATTTAAGTTCTGAATTTTTAATTGAATACATGTCACTGAAAGTAACAATTTGACCCTCGACCTTTCAAAAATTATATCTCGAGTGTCGTTTGACCATTTTGAACGTAAAAATATGTTTTGGAAAGCTAAGACATAAGGGAACATTATATAAAAATTCCATGAATTATTGTTAAGTTTTACTTAATCGAATAATTACTTCAAATCAGACCAAAAACTTTGACATGGTCCGTGAATAAAGCATTCCGTGAATACCACATTGTCGGATAAGAAATGCGTGAATATCATTATCGTATGAACAATCATCCGTGAATCACACCTATTGTCGCATGAATAGTACTCCGTGAAACACTATTGTCGGATAAAAACTTAATTGTCGGATAACTTAATTCTCGGATAATCTTATTAATGTCGTATATGTAATTGACGGAGTATTTAGCCATTGTCGGATGAATAAACATAAGTAAACCTTATTGTCGCATGGTATCGTCAATTAGATAATCACGGACATATATATATAAGTATTGTCGCACACATTGTTCTTCAAAACATATGTATGACCATAAGAAAACCTTACGGAAAATTTACAACTAAAACTAAACGTATCACCAACGGGCCGTACACGTTTCCAAACTATAGACAGAACATGCAAACAAATCAAAGTGTTTGGACATAACTAGTGGAATGAACACTAGCATGTATGGTCTTACGAGACATCTACTTACACAACCTTATATGCTTAGGGCATTAGAGGGTTGCGGGTTCAGGGAACCTACGGACTACTACACCACGTTTATTGAATTAAACACTTGCTGGCTCGACTCAGGTGAGTCTTACAGCCCCACTTTTTACTATTTTACTATTGGGGTGAGATATATTGCTTGCTTTTATGAACACAAGCACTGAATTACATATTTACCAAACGGAATTGCATGAGTTTTCTCACCATTTATTTGGGGAAGTCCCTCCATCATATATCGTTAGTTATGGTACTTAAGCGCGAACAATAGTTAATGGATCCATTAGGGAAATGACCCTCCCCGCCCGCGGTCCGGGTGACTACTAATTCGTTACTCAGCTTGCTCCGTTCGGGCATGTCTCGGGGGCAAACACATTACTTACGGGTTAAGCTTCGATTATGAGCCTCATGGCAATGGTAAACTTACTTGCTTTGCAGGATGGCAAAGGCACGATTTTACGCCTTCGGGCACTACTTATGATAAAACCTTGTGTTCAAAACTGTTATTACTTACAAACCTGTGAGATTCACCAACCATTTTGGTTGACCTGTTTTAGCTTTATATCTCAGGTACACCACAGCAGTAGGACTGCTCAACCTGAGGGGGAAACTATAGCTCGAGTCACATGCATACAAATTTGGAGATTCTGTCGCATTATTTTGCTATAAGGGTTATGTAATAGAATCTCTAGGAAAACATATTTTGAACTCCGAGCTTGTACTTTAATTACAACTAATGTAATACTTTGAGTATTAAGGTATAATGTTGCATATAGATGTCGTTTACTTTTCCTTTGTGCTGTGATTATTGATTAGTATCACCCAAAGCTTGCTTCCGCGCATCAGTAAAATTTGGGGGTGTTACAGATTGGTATCAGAGCCTAAGGTTATAGTGAACTAGGTTGCATTTAGTAGGCCTAGACTATGACCGTTAGGCAGTATTCCTTATTAAGTATGATTAGGTTCAGTGACTACATGATATTGGTTTAATTTAACATAGCCTGATCAACTATGTACAATTAAAGGAATATGATGTGAGATCTGAAAAGAATCATGACTGAAACGGGTACACTAGTTGACTCTGACCACGAGAGAAACCGGGACTCAAACATGTCTGTGATTAGACACCCTAGGCTATTATGTGATATATATACTTATATACATAGATAGGCCTTACTTCTGTTCGATATCTTAGGCTGTGTTACGTAAGCCTTACTATTTCTAACTCCTTGCCTCTGAATGGCAAACACGCCACGCAATACGTCATGCACCCCTCCGAAACATTTCGAATCAGTATCAAATTCAATTACCTAACTCCATCATTCTCCTTTGACGGAAACACTAGTGTGATGTAGTATATCATCACCACTTCGTGTCTGTATTGATAATGATCAACATTGTCATGACAGAAATCTTACAATTTTCTCCACCTTTTATTCAGAAAACCATGCCGCCACGTAAGCAAATGTACTCCGAGGCCGACCTCAACCGAATCTCATCGCAAAGGGTAGCTGAAGCATTAGCTGCCGAACAGTCACGAAGAAGCGAAGACACCACAAACACGGGCACCACTCCCACTCCTACTACAAAACCTTGCACCTACAAGGAGTTCAGAGGCTGTGGACCTCACGAATTCAAGGGTACAGAAGGGGCAATCGGTCTAGTACGCTGGATCGAGAAGATAGAATCCGTATTCCTCATCTGTAACTGCGCTGAAGAAGACAAATTCAAGTTCTCGGCTTGCACTTTTTCTGACGTCGCCCTTACATGGTGGAATACCTATGCCCAAACCGTGGGCGTTGCTACTGCCTACAAGCTTTCATGGGAAGAAATGAAGATCATGCTAAGGGATGAGTATTGTCCCAGAGAGGAATTGAAACAACCGGAGATAGAATTCTGGAATCACAAGATGCAGGGTGATGACATCACCGGATACACCAACCGCTTCCACCAACTGGCACTTCTATGCCCAACCATGGTCGATCCTGAGTACAAGAGGATCGAGAAATACGTTGATGGACTTCCCAACAGGATCCAAGACCTGGTAACTTCATCCAAACCAGGAACCATTCAAAGCGCCATCCGTATAGCCCATGAACTCACGGCAAACTCTGTCCGCCGTGGAACCACCTCTTCAGCTATTGGAAATCACAAACACAAATGGGAAGGAAATCCCAACCAAACCAACAAAACCAACACCAAAAAGCCTGAGCCTATTAAGGCTTATTCCTCTGGATCTGCTGAACCAAAAGGGTACGTTGGTAACAAACCCTATTGCACCAAATGCAACCGCCATCACGACGGTTCTTGCCCATGTGCCAAGTGCAAACGGTTCGGGCATCTAACCAAGGACTGCCGAGCCAACATCCCTACTCCCAACACCAACGCATCAAAGACCTGCTTTGAGTGCGGAAATCCCGGGCATTTTAAGAGAGATTGTCCTACGCTGAAAAACAACAACCCTGCTCGCGGCAGAGCATTCGTCATCAAGGCTGGGGAAGCCAGACAGGACCCGAATGTTGTGACAGGTACTTTCCTTCTCAACAACCTTACCGTTTCAGTATTATTTGATACCGGGGCTGATAGAAGCTTCATTTCTGAGAAATTTAGCCCATTACTTGATACCACACCTTCTGCCTTAGATGCTAAATACATTGTAGAGCTAGCTAACGGCAATCTGATTGAGACTGATAGCATTATACGTGATTGTACCCTAAATCTCTCGAACGAACTCTTTTCCATCGACTTGATACCCGTAGAAATTGGCAGCTTTGATATTATCGTCGGTATGGATTGGTTATCCAAGCACCAAGCTGAAATAGTCTGTTATGACAAACTCGTTCGTATACCTCTTGTCTCCGGTGGAACCCTAGTCCTACAAGGGGAGACCGGTAGACGAAGCATGAATATCATATCGTGCATGAAAACTAGAAAATACCTACGAAAGGGGTATCAAGCCATCCTCGCACACATCACTGAAAAGAAGTCGGAGGAGAAGCGACTTGAGGATGTGCCTATTGTGCGGGATTTCCCGGAAGTCTTTCCTGAGGACTTGCCTGGACTTCCGCCACTCAGACAAATCGAATTCCAAATTGAACTTGTGCCGGGGGCTGCACCCGTGGCACGAGCTCCGTATCGACTAGCACCTTCCGAAATGCAGGAGTTGTCTAACCAATTACAGGAACTCCTGGATAGAGGATTCATTCGACCGAGTTCTTCACCTTGGGGAGCTCCGGTCCTTTTCGTGAAAAAGAAAGATGGATCGTTCCGTATGTGTATCGATTACCGAGAGCTGAATAAGCTAACTATCAAGAATCGGTATCCACTTCCTAGAATTGACGACCTGTTTGATCAACTCCAGGGATCGAGTGTTTACTCAAAAATCGACCTGCGATCAGGTTATCACCAACTCCGAGTTCGTGACGATGATATTCCAAAAACAGCCTTCAGAACTCGCTACGGGCATTACGAATTCCAAGTGATGCCTTTCGGTTTAACCAATGCACCGGCAGTATTCATGGATCTTATGAATCGGGTGTGTAAACCTTATCTTGACAGATTTGTCATCGTCTTCATTGATGACATTCTGATTTACTCGCGCAATGAAAATGAACACGCGCAACACCTAAAAACCGTTCTGGAACTTCTCAGACACGAAAAGCTATATGCCAAATTCTCTAAATGTGAATTCTGGATCCAATCCGTTCAATTCCTTGGACACGTCATCGACAACCAGGGAATCCATGTTGACCCCGCCAAGATTGAGGCAATCAAGGGCTGGGAGCCACTAACCACCTCAACCGAAGTGAGACAATTCTTAGGTCTCGCTGGGTACTACCGTCGATTCATTGAGAACTTTTCGAAGATAGCTCAACCTCTCACTGCACTAACTCAAAAGGAAAAGAAGTTCGATTGGACTGACAAGCAAGAGTCAGCTTTCCAGCTACTCAAGCAAAAACTCTGCAGTGCACCCATATTATCCTTACCCGAAGGCAACGATGACTTCGTGGTATACTGTGATGCATCACACCAAGGTCTAGGTTGCGTACTAATGCAGCGAGACAAGGTCATTGCTTATGCTTCCCGACAACTCAAAATCCACGAAAAGAATTACACAACCCATGACTTAGAATTGGGAGCAGTTGTGTTCGCTCTCAAAATCTGGAGACATTACTTATACGGTACCAAGTGTACAATTTTCACTGATCACAAAAGTCTCCAACATATCTTCGATCAAAAGGATCTAAACATGCGGCAACGTCGATGGGTCGAGTTGCTTACCGATTACGATTGCGAGATACGCTACCACCCGGGCAAGGCCAATGTTGTGGCCGATGCTCTAAGCCGTAAGGAACGAGTGAAACCCCTGCGAGTCCGAGCGCTCGTCATGACTGTACACAATGACTTGATAACCCAAATCCTTATCACCCAACTCGAGGCACTTAAAGCTGAAAACGTGAAACACGAGGCCTTGCGAGGCATGGATAAGCAGTTCGAAACCAAACCAAACGGGGCCAAGTACTTCTCAAATCGAATCTGGTTACCAAGCTATGGAAACCTGCGAGACTTAATAATGGATGAGGCACATAAGTCCAAATACTCAATACACCCCGGTGCCGACAAAATGTACCACGACATCAAGGAGTTGTACTGGTGGCCCAACATGAAAGCCGACATTGCCACCTACATTGGCAAGTGTCTGACCTGTGCTAAAGTTAAAGCCGAACACCAGAAACCTTCCGGCATATTACACCAACCTGAAATCCCCGAATGGAAATGGGAGCAAATCACCATGGATTTCATTACCAAAATCCCGAAAACCTCCAGCGGTTGCGATACCATCTGGGTAATCGTGGACCGACTCACTAAATCTGCTCATTTCCTAGCTATTAAGGAAACTAATAAAATGGAGCGTTTGACACGGATCTACCTCAAAGAAATCGTGTCAAGACATGGCGTTCCTATCTCAATCATCTCGGATCGAGATGCTCGATTTACTTCTCGCTTCTGGCAAACATTACAGAAATCTCTTGGTACTCGTCTGGACATGAGTACTGCTTACCACCCTCAAACCGACAGCCAGAGCGAACGAACCATACAAACACTGGAAGATATGCTACGAGCTTGCGTAGTGATGTGTATAGACAATAGTTTTGGACAAGATTAAGTAAGAACGAAATTTATCAAAAGAAAATACTACCACAAGCAGCTCTTTCTCTGTAGTAGTGTAATTCTCTTGAGCATCAGTGAGTGTCTTGCTGGCATAGTATATTGGTTAAAAATGCTTATCCTTCCTTTTCCTTAAGACAGCTCCAACAGCAAAGTCACTGGCATCGCACATGATCTGAAATGGGAGACTCCAGTCAGGAGTAACCATGATTGGTGCATGTGTGAGCTAGTCCTTTAAAATTTTGAAAGCTTTCAGGCAGTCATCTGAAAAGAAAAACGGAGTGTCCTTCTCGAGAAGGTGCGTCATAGGTCGAGAAATCTTAGAAAAATCCTTAATAAAGCGACGGTATAATCCGGCGTGACCTAGAAAACTGCGAATAGCTTTAACAGAAGTAGGTGGCGGAAGTTTGGCAATGGTCTCAACTTTAGCTTTATCAACTTCAATTCCAGACTTCGATATTCGATGTCCTAGAACTATTCCTTCCTTCACCATAAAGTGGCACTTCTCCCAGTTTAAGACAATATTCGATTCTTCACATCGGGCTAACATTCTTTCGAGGTTGGAAAGACAAGAAGTGAAGGAGTTTCCAAAGACCGAGAAGTCGTCCATGAATACTTCCATGTACTGTTCAATCATATCGTGGAATATTACCACCATACTCCTTTGGAATGTAGCAGGTGCGTTGCGTAGCCCAAAAGGCATGCGTCGGTAATCGAATGTTCCGGGAGGACATGTGAAGGTCATCTTTTCCTGGTGGTTAGTGTTTTGGTCAAAAATTACACTAAGTAATTAAGTGATCAAATTTAGAAAAGTGAGGTTGGGTGCTATAAATTACTTTCAAGATAATTACGCTTTTACACGATTATCTATATGAGTAAACAATAATTTTAAATAGAAAATTACGCCTTGAATCCTTTGACTCGTGGATCCTTGTTGAAAACATATTTAATAATGAAAACAAACGTTTGTAAATAGGATTATTCCAAAAGTTTAAGTAAAACGGAAAGTATTTTCAGGATAATGCAAGTTATGCGATAAAAATATGATTACAATCAACAAAAAAGCATAAAACAGAATGATAATGCAATAATTGTGATTAGAAACAAAATAAGTATGTGTATTTGTGATAAATGTAAGATAAAATCAGGATAATGCAGGTTTTATGATCAACAGATCAGTAACATGCAAATTAAACGATGAAAATATAAAATGAATGCAATCGACACGAGGATATACGAGGAAAGCCCTTGATCAAGGTTGATCGCCAGCACAAAACCTCGGGAAGGATCAAATGATCCTTGCCTTTGTTATTCTTATTAAAATAAAAGTAATTGATTACAAACTAAGAGCACAAGGATGATCAGCTATGTGATTGACTAAGTGTTGATGAATGTGTTCAAGAGCAGAGTATAAGTGTTTTTGCGGGTGTAAATAATGATTATTCGTTTTCCTAATCGATCATCCATGCCTCATTTAAATACTAGAAACGTATAACAATATTTCCGAGGATCTCGGGATCCTCCGATGAAGGATGAAGACCATCAACGTCTCTTTTGACTTTATTTAACATGTGCAGTGGACTTCGTCTCCATAAAATCATATCAAAGCTTCTTCATGTAATCCGGAGCATATCTTATTAACGCGTTCCATATATGACCTGGTCAATACTTAAAGAAAATAACCACGTTAAACAGCGCATGATCCTGAACTAATATAGGTCCAGGATCTTAAATTATGAACACTCTAGAATAATCATAGGATCCTCACTTTAAGGATCTCCCTTATCCAGTATCCTGCATAATTATGTTAGATAAATATACCTTGAATAGGATCCTGCAAGATAAATAATAAGAGTACTTCCAGGGTCCCTAAATATGACTGTGATCCTGAAAGTATACTCATAAACTATCATTATCCTGAACTATAAATATAATATGTAAATGCTTTTCATACCTGTGTTACGACATTATGATGCTAGTAAGGATCCTGCAGTGTTAGATAAAATTCTACCCACAACACTTAGGATCGTGAGGAGTCTATAAATAGCCAGAGAAACCATCAAGGAAATAGTAGAACTCGTTCCCAGATAATATCTTCAACATTTGATCAATGATCGGTAGAGGGAAATGATCTTTTCGAGTGGCTTCGTTAAGCTTCTGATAGTCGATGCATACCCTCCAACTGGTGACGGTTTGTGTTGGAATAAGCTCATTATCTTCGTTAGCGATAACCGTCATTCCTCCTTTCTGAGGGACAACCTGAACTAGGCTGACCCATGGGGAATCTGAAATAGGATAAATCAAGCCAGCATCCAAGCGTTTAATAACCTCCTTGTTGACCACATCTTGAATCTTCAGGTTGACTCTCCTCTGTCTGTGTATAGAAGGTTTAAAGTCTTTTTCCATGAGTGTCTTGTGCTTGTAGTAGTTTGGACTAATCCCCTGAATATCAGAGATTTTCCATGCAATCGCCTTCTTATGTGACTTCAACACTTGGATGAGTTTTGCTTTCTCTTCGGGTGCAAGACCTTTTGCAATTATGATAGGTAAGTGTGAGGTTCCTTCAAGAAATGCGTACTCCAGATGAGAGGGTAGTTCCTTCAGCTCTGTCGCACCCCCAAATTTGGGTTGCGGAAGCGAATCGGGTTGGGGCGCGACTAATCAATATACACAGCACATAAGATATAATGAACGACCACTATATGCGTCATTTTACATTGATATTGATAAAACCAAAGTTTACATCAAAATGTTGTTTACATTAGCCCATTTTGAAATTGAGAGATTTAAGTACATAATTAACCTATACAAAATATAATAATGCAGCTAAATCTCTGATTGTTTGCATGCTGACTCGAGCTAATAGTTCTTGATTGAGCAGTCCAACCTACTGCTGGTCACCTGTGATACATGCTAAAATTGGTCAGCGAAATGCTGGTGAGCTCACAGGTTTGTATGTCAACACATATTTGTATGAACCGCACGATTTAATTGAATTTAAAATGCAATTAAGCAAAATAAAAGTTATACAGCCATGAGCACATAGTCTGAGCTTAACTTGAGCGTCAGGTCCAATTAAGGAAACCTAACTGAGTTGCCTCCTACGAGTGCCTAATCTACACTCGTCTTCCCAAATGCTAATACGTCCATTTGACCAGTTAGTGTGTGCTAACCCGGACGAGGATTGTCAATCCTATATGATATCATATACTAACATTCACGCTACAGATGTATTACCAAACTACGTTGTGGAGGGCTTTGAAATGATTAGTGAAAACAACTCATGTAGTATTTGATTTGTATTGTACTTGTGTTCATATTGTAAAATAAAATGAGCAATGTAATCACAACCCAGATGAAAACTGTAAAATAGGGGCTATGAGACTCACCTGAGCCTTGAGTGTTTAACTTAATAAACTTGATTTGATTAGCGGTGAATTGATGTCCGAAGACTTGTAACCTGTGGGTGTCCAAGACACGCGATCGTTATAACATGAGTAAGCATCTCGAAAGACTGCCCTTGTAGTTGTTCGTCCAACTTAGAATGTCCAAATTACTACGATTTGGTTGATTGAATTATCCAAATTACTACGAATTGGTTGTTTGACTTATCCAAATTACTACGATCTGGTTGTTTGACTTGTGTTTTGAAAACGTGTATGGCTCGTTGGTGATTGTTTGTAATAATAATCCCATATTATTATTTTGATGATTTTGAAACATTATACTTAAAAATAAATTCCAATGTGTTTTAGAAGTCATGTCGCATTCGTGTTTGATGTTATACAAGTTTAACACTTTGTGTGAAAGTTTAGATGTAACACTGTTATTCGTGACCCTAGGGTAAGGGTGAAGCCCGTTAATGACGGGGGTCCGGGAGCAGCACCCCTGGTTAGCGGGGTCCAAGGGGTGGCAACCCCTGGCGGGGTTCAAGGGGCAGAGCCCCTGGCTGGGGTCGAGCTGTAGTGAAATTTTTTATTTATGCTATGTTGCTGTAGTAAAAACGCATTCGAAATTTTATCTCGGAGTAAAATCAGGTGGTAAAATCTCATTCTAAACACTTAGTGAAAAAGTTGTAAACTTTCTGTTTTTTAGCGTCACTTGAGGCGTCACTTGCCTTAGGGTAGCGACACTTAGGAAGTGTCGCATAAAATGGTAAGTTCTGCATTATTAGCGTCACTCGAGGAAGTGACGCATATGGGGCTTGAATTTGTGTGAAATTAGGAAAATTTTAGGAAAATTTTTATTCCTACTATATTGCTTTGGTGAAAAACGCACCTGGACTTGAATTTGGGTGAAATTAGGTGATAAAATTTTAGGTCTCGACCCTTAGTAAAATCTGTGTTTTCTTGGTTCTGTTATCTGCGACATTGTGTGCGACGTAGGTGGTTATGTCGCAGGTCATGATTGCGACATTGGTCATGGTCTCGCTAAGTGCGACTTCGCAATTTAATGCGACGTTAAGTCTGATGTCGCTATATGCGACGCTGTTGGTCTTTGCGATGTAGGGGTCGATGTCGCTATATGCGACGTTAGCAAATTAATGCGACATTGAGGTTGATGTCGCACCATGCGACATTGTGATTGGGTTTGTGCGACATTGGGGCTGACGTCGCAATGTCGTTGGGATAGATGCGACATCGGCGTCTGGTCAGGTCCCGGTGGCCGGAAAAACGGCCGGACGACTTCCGTTTGGTCCGAAACTTTTAGCCAACCCATTTTTGGACATTTTAAGCTTAAACAAACTATAAACATGTAAAAATAAGTGAAAACGATGGATTTTGAGAGTTCGCCGGAAACTTACGAAGTGATGAATCGAAATTCCGAAAAGATAGGAGTGTAGATCGTGACGCGGTGGTTCTTTTCTCCCAAATGAGTAAGTCGATTGGAGCAAGTTTGGTGGTGATTTTCTTAGATTTAAGGTGATGGTGGTTTTGGTTTTGTTTGAGAGAAAGGGAATGAAAGAAATGGAGAGAGATGAGGGAAGTGAGGAGAATGGGGAGGGGGAAGGGAATTTGGGCAGATTTTTGGGGAGAGGAGGAAGGGTTTTCTCCAAACTTTTATTCCCCGCGTTAGCGCTCCGTACGTGTTCTTTTTTCGCCGGTCGTTTAAACGTTTAATAGCTGTCTTATACGTTTAATTATAAGTTTTAAAATACAATTGTTTATTTAATATTATTGTTGAAGGATTTTACCCAATACTTAATGAATTTTATGGTTTCGTTTGTCTGTGTGTTAAATGTATAAGTCGTGTAGACGTTTATTATACGATACAAAATGTAATTGAAATATTATCAAAATAATATTTTGGATATAGTAGCGTTATTAAATAATGTCATACTATTTAATAAAAATATTCACCAACGTCCGTATTTAGCTGAACTGAATTACATTCGATTTGAAACTTGTACGATTTAATCAAATCGCATATTCGTATATATTCAACAATATATATATCGGTACATTAGTTAGCCTAACACCAAACTAATTACATGTATTAACAATTGGTTAGACACTAATCACTAGTCCTAATTTGGCGGGTGTCACAAGCTCCAACTCTGGTTGTTCTTCAGTGGAAGGTTTCATTCGAGTGATCTTGTCTCTTCGTAATTCGTCATACTCCGTTTGGAACTCGGATTCATTTGGAGATGTGTCGGCTGCAGTGGCTGATGCAATTTCTACTAATTCTGTCTTATTAGAGAGTGGATTCTTCTTCAGCTCGTATTAGCTTGTAGATGATGAGGAGGTTGCATTATCTTCAGTATAGATGATATCGTTGTTGTCGGTGAATGCAAACCTCTGAAATTGAGATGTTGAAGATGTGCTTATGGTGATTTCTGGATTTTGAGGCACAGAACCTTCAGATAGTTGCGGCTCAGCTGAAACTTCTGATTCCATCTCCTCAAAAGATTTGAGAATTTCAGCTGCTGGAAGAGATGAATCAGTTTGACCCCTTTGTAAGATTGGTAGAGGAATGCCTTCGCCTAAGGGAACAGCAACAAAGGAGTTGTTCGTGGAAGTGCTGTCAGGCGGTGCAAGAGGATACTTCATTTCAGATTAAGGAAATAGCAGCTCCCCAGAGTGTGCTGGTTTGTAAAAAATAGCTGAGCAGAGTCCGACATCATCCTGGCATAGTCTCCTTGTAGTGACGACTGTGTTGGGAAGAGGGTTGGGATTGCTAACTTCTAGAATCTCCTCCAAATGCTCGTCATATATTTCCTGCATGGAATCCACAAGACCAAGATCCTCTCCCACAATTTGTTTCATCAGTTTATCGACATTAAAGGTGACTTCCTCCGCTCCGATCCTCAGTTTTAAAGATTTTTCGTTTACGTCAATAACAACCTTGGCAGTGTTTCGGAAAGGTCTGCCAAGGATGAGGGGAACGTGGGCATCTTCCTCAATATCCATAATGACAAAGTGAACTGGGAAGATGAATTTTCCTACTCGGACCATAATATCTTCAGCAATCCCCAAAGGGAGTTTAACTGATCTATCAGCTAATTGGATGGTCATATGAGTGGGTAGCAGTTCTCCTAATCCTAGTTTCTTATATAGTGAGTAAGGCATAAGGTTGACACTAGCACCTAGGTCAGCTAAGGCATTACTAACTTGGGTATTTTAAAGATAACAAGGAATAGTAAAACGGCCAGTATCTCCTAGTTTTGGTGGAAGGCCATGTATCGTGATTGTAGAGCATTCAACATCTAAGGGTATATTAACTGTTTGTTTTAATTTTTCCTTATTTGAAAGAAGTCCTTTGAAGAATTTTGCACAACTAGGTATTTCTACTAAGTGTCTAATAATCTAACGTTTAAGTGCAGGCTTTTAAACATCTCAAGATATTTCCCAAACTGCGCTTCTTGCTTCTCCTTCTTAAGTCTACCAGGAAATGGAATTCGAGTATGCAGAATGATTCTCGGGGCATGAGTGGACACTGGATCTGATGCAGTGACAGTGGTGTCACTAGGTACTGGATCAGTGGATGATTCAGTAGAAGTAGAAGGTTTGTTTGAAGGATTATCTGAGGATTGTTCAACTCTGGTTTCTTTACCTCCTCTAGTAACAACTAAGATGTCATCATGCTCATAGGATAAGAGATAGACAATGTTACTGATCGCGATTTCTCTTTGGCTCTCCTCAACTTTTGAAAATAGTTGTTTAAAACTAACTTCTATGTTTTTGATTAAATCTTCGAAAATTTTAAGTAAAGCATCAATTTTGTCTTGAAAAGCTATTACTTGTCTATTTACGTTATTTTATTCAAATATGAAGTTAATCAAAGTTTCGTTATAGTGTTGTTAAGAGTTGATAGAGGAATTGGCTAGAGTGGTGGATAAAGTAGACAGAGGTTGAATGGGTCACTAAACAAAAGATGTAGAATGAAAGCTTGGTTCAGGGCTTTTGACAATTGTAACAAGAATTTCTTCCTTACCTTTACGAGCGGATGATCTTTGGAAATTATTCCTTTGTTTACGCTTAGAAGAATATTGAAGACCTTCGAAGACTTTGGTAAGATTTTCGATTTGAATTTGCAAAGTTTCTAGGGTTTGATCGGAAGTACTATTTACCTCTGATGTCGTGTGAACGAGTCTAGTTTTATTTAATAAATGGAAATACCTTATTTATACTTTTCACACAACCAGGCAAGAATACATGATCGAATGTTAGTATAGATTTGGTAAGTCCGAGTCGATCACAGGAACTGTGGTTATTTATAAAAATAGGAAATACTAATTAACTAGAAAGTAGTAAATAAGGGGAACGTTTTAGTTCCGTGCGAACATTTCAATTGACATAATAAGTGAAAACAGATAAATTACTAAATTAATTAAAAGATAGGAATCAATAGGAAGGAACTAGTACTTGTGTATATAATTCCGCTCAGATTCATATATACCGAAACATTGCACCTTAATTGTTTAATTGTGATTTCTTTTATATTCACTTAGTTACTAATCAAAGATTCTAAGTTGAAAGTAATTTAGCCAACGGTTTGGGTCTAACTAATTTCTATAACCTAAAGTCCCACATTAAACATCAATCCGATGTCGCGAGAATTGTATGTTTCAATTGCGTGTGTTTCCCTAAATTATGCATTAAGTGTTCACGATTGGTTATGATTAATCCTAACGGTATGAATCAACAATACCTAATAATAATCACTTATTAACTTACTCACTTTAGATTATTCAACTATTAATCTCTTAACCTATCAAACTCAATATATCTAGCAATGATCAAAAATTAGATTCTAATCATCAATAATCAACAATACTAAAGGAAATCAATCTCAATAATACTATCAATCACGTTAAGTAATAATTAATAATCACCAATGAATAAGGATCTACGGATAACATAACCATCTTCAATCAAACAACTTGGTAAACGTGCAATCATAATCGTTCAATAATCATTATCCAAGGTTCATTAAATACACAACTACTAAATAATTCAATTCATCATCCAATATGAAAAACACAAATTTATCAACTTCAAAAACATAATGAAATCGAAATAAATATTGTAATTACAAACCGAAACAATAAACCACTAGAGATAAGTTGAAAAAGCTTTCACCTTAACCTCTTGTGCCCCCAAATAAACCCTAAAATTCGTAAACAGAAGTCTGGAGTCGAAAACCAAAAACCACATCCGAATCCCGTCTCTAGGGTTTAAAAATCGAATTTGTAGTTCCTTGGAATTTTGATCCATACGGCGTATGGAATTTCCATATGGCGTATGGATTAAAAATAAGCCCAGCCTAGCTCTGCGTTACACTAGGCTTCCACCTCCTCATTCCATACGGCGTATGAATATTACAAACGGCGTATGAAATGAAATTCCAGCCGATTTCCATAATTTTCTTCCTTTAATCTTCTTTCAAAACTTCGGCTTGCTTGATCTTTCCAAAATGCATCATTTTGCTTATTAATTGACTGTTTTTTGTTCTTTTCTCCAAAAAGCTCATCTCCATATCTAATTGCAAATATAAACGAAATAAGTACCTAGACTTAGTTAAATGTAATCAAAACATACAAGAATAGGGGTAAAATACAACTTAAATATAGTACTTATATGCATTTATCAACCTCCTTATTGGGTTTTCCAGACTCCCAGTCATGTTGATGTATCATCATCATCTCAACTAGCTCCCATGCTTCTTCTGAAGTGTGTGTCATGAAGTTTCCTAACGAAACAGCATCGAGGGTTGATTTGTTGTGAGGGTTCAGACTGTTATAAAATATGCAGATTAGGTTCGTCTTAACCATCTAATGATTCAGACATCTATGAAGTAATTTCTTAAATCGTTCTTATGCCGAGGATAATGATTCATCATTTCCTTGGTGGAAGTTGATGATGTCATCTATAACCTTGGTTTGTTTGGAAGGAGGGAAAAGCTTAGCCATAAACTTAGTAGCCAACTCTTCCCAAGTATGAATCAAATTGGGTTCGAGTTCATCAAACCATGCCCGAGCATGTGAAGATAAAGAGTAGGGGAAAAGATAGAGTCGAATGACGTCTCTAGGAGTTCCTAAGTGTTCATAGGAGTCAGAAAGATTGATGAATCTGTCCAAATGTAAGTTTAGATCATCAAGCGGAAAACCGTGAAATTGGCAGAAGGTTTTAAGTAATTTGATAATGGTCGGCTTAATTTCGAAGTTTCAGTCAGGTGGTAATACGATAGGTCCTCCTCTTCCCTCCAATAGTGGTATGCAGGTTGACGCGAGAGTGATACGATTCATCATGGCTGATGGAAGTTTGGGTTTGGTAGAAAAGAGAGTTTTGGAAAGGAAAGATGCGGAAAAGGAAAGAACGGAAACGGAACTTTCGGATGATATCGATCTTCCGAAAGGATCACTAAATAGCTAAGATAACTAAAATCCTAAATCAGTCGTTGTAGTCCCTGGCAGCAGCGCCAAAAACTTGACGTGACCCGAACGGTCAGGTTGTGAAGTTCTCTCTATGTGAAGGGGGAGAACCATCCTCGTCGTCAAAGGACTAATCAAACAGCATCGGACTGCGATCAGCGGAGTTTAAAATTTATGTTTGCGGGACCTAAGTATACTAAAGCTATGGGTGAGTACATCGATAGGTATGACCTAGGGTCGTTCTTCAAACTACAACGGGCATGGGATCTAGGATTTTTGATTATCTTTCGTAATTTAGCTGGTTTAGTAAGAGTTTGATAGGGGTTTTGTTTCTTTTCTATTCTAACTACCTAATTTAAAACTAAACTAAAGTAATGGGGGTGAGGTGGCTACAAGAACTACAGATTAACGTGAGTGTTTACTATGACAATCGTTTATGCTATTTAGGGGTAGTTATTTTAGTTATGGTTTTAGTTATGATGACAGGAGACGTACTTGGAACAATCAATGATAACAAAGTAATCTACCTACAACTTTTCCATGGCTTCCACGAATTTGTACTACACCAGTGGTGTTTCCAATGCTATACCATGTATTCAGCTGTTATACGGTATTTTCGTTGCTACATTAAAAGGTTCTTGTTGTCTATCCTGGATCGGATATATATATCCTAGTGAGCCATAGCTCCTAGCCTATTATCTATCTAACGTAGAGTAGTCCGCAATCAAATAAATAACATGTCACTAAGATAACAACTATGGAATGTAAATTACACCGGGTCCCAAATGCAACAACCAATTTAACCAACAACCATCCTCGAATCCTGTTCCCCAATCTCAAACATCTGAGATATCCGAATCATGACATGAATTGTTGAATAAATAAAAACATGAACAGGGGTTTCTCACTGGAACAAGTTGGGATGGTCTGGTCTAACGGCTGATAAATTGTTCATCATTATTTCATATAAATCAGCAAAACTGTTCTACGCATGTTAACCTGGTGTATGCAGTCAATTTATATTCAAAAACCTAATCATATATCCAATAGCACAAGTGATACTAGCATGAAAACCCTAAAGCAACAATCAGACAAGAACATGCAGCAGAGCAGCACACAGGGATCAGTTTTATTTGTGCAGAGTAACTGGATAAGTGGTTAAGTCACAAATGTTCCGAAAGTTCTCTCTAAAACATTTGTTATATAAAGTGAATCTAATCTATCTCTAATCCTATGCTCTGTGTCTCCCTACGGTGTATTTCAACCAGGAGAACACCGACCATGTCGAGTTCAACGATCACCAGACACAGAATAATAAGCGGCGTACCACTAGTTAAGTTCTAGTAGTAAGTTACAAACCACAACATAGGCTGGATAGATAAACAATGGAGCTTCAATTCATATATTCAAATATATATCAAAAGTATACAGACAGAGTAACAGAAAGATTAAAGCATAACTACCCTAGCATAACGACTATCATAGCAAACACAGATTTGTCTAGCTAAGCATGGCAATAATTCTAGCAAGCATTTCTAAATAATCATGGCAGCAGCACAACATTATTAAAAATAACAAGATAGAGTTATAATAGAACCTGACAAAGCGTTATTACAAATCTTGCGCAATCGCAGTCTCAGAGCACCTCCGTTACAACTAAGCTAGAAGCTAATCTACTAGCTTAACTATACTAAACTAATCTAATTATTTCTAAAGAGAGAGTAGAGAGAGAAATAAAAGAAAGAATGAAAACATGATTTGAAATGAGGAGCTGGTGGTGGGAATTTATAGATTTGGCTCAACCGTATTCCTACCTCCAAAATCTCAGCCGTGTTTCCCAACCGTATGAAAATCCAACCTTGTACGGCAAAACATAGGATACCGGTGAGATTGACCATATACGAGAGAGAATGGGTGCGATACGGGAGAGAATCAACCGTATACGTGCAAGACAGGCCGTATACGGCTGAGCCTTGGTCGTATACGGCTGGGAAGGGCGTATACGGCCTTGTCTTGGCCGTATCCGGCTTGGCTCTTCCGTATTGTTGCTCTTCGGTTGCTTGGAATCTTTGTTCGGGCGTAACTTCTTTGTCGGTTGTCCGTTTTGAGCGTTCTTTATATCCACACATTCGTAATTTCTTAACGAAGAAAATGACATAAGTTAGAGGTCATAATTCTAAGTGGAACTCAAAAAGTGCTTAAAAGCGTGAACGGGAATGCTTATGATCATATTTGTTACATTTATCGTGTTTTTCCACCATTTTAGATGATTTTTGAAACGTTGTCTATATTTTAGCCTAAATGATGAGTTTTAATGATAAGGTGTTGATTTCGGGTATATTCATCATGATTCAGGCTAAAATGGTGAGATAATGACACATAAAAACTTGAATTTTTACGTGTCATCACGCCCCTTCATCATACAATATACTTCTAGGGCGTCCTAAGATATCTATACTTAGAGCCATCCCTTCCACAATGCATGCGATGATGAAGTTCCCAACACCGGTTGGAACTGCAACACTTAGAGCCAAAAGGAGAGAGGTTCAAGAATGCTTGAAAATCGAAAGGATGATCCACAGAAAGGATGAAATACCGAAGAGGCCGGTAGAGGAGGGAGAAACAAGTGCAAGATATTTTCCCGAACCAGAAGTCGAAGAAAAAGTAGTAATCAATCCAGAATACCCAGAACAACCAGTAGGAATCTGGAAAGCCTTACCTGCGCGGTTTAAAGAAGAGTTAATCCGTTTACTTCGACGAAATGTGGATGTATTCGCATGGACGGAAGCAGATATGATTGGAGTGCATCGAAGCATAATCGAGCACCGATTGAGCATCAATAAGGGTGCTAAACCAGTGGTCCAGAAGAAATGAATTTTGGCTCTGGAAAGAAGTCAGGAGGCTTGTGAAGCCGTTGACAAGCTTGTTGAAGCTGATATACTTAGAGAAGTACGTTATCGTACTTGGGTTGCTAATCCGGTTATGGTGAATAAGATGGATGGTTCATGGAGGATGTGTATAGATTTTAAAGATATTAACAATGCATGTCTAAAAGACCCCTACCCTCTTCCAGAGGTGGGTTGGAAAATGAAATCGCTTTCCGGTTGTAAGTACAAGTGTTTTTTTGGATGCATATAAAGATTATCACCAAATTCAGATGGCAAAAGAGGATGAAGACAAGACAACATTCCACACGGATCAAGGAGTATATTGTTACAAGAAATTTCCGTTTGGACTGAAGAATGCTGGAGCAACATACCATCGTTTGGTGGATCGTGTTTTTAGGGATCAAATTGGACGAAATTTGGAAGCCTATGTCGATGACATAGTCATCAAGAGCCGTTCATCCCACGCTACGTTGGTTGACATCCAAGAACGTTCGACAACTTAAGAGAAATCAATATGAAGCTGAACCGTAAGAAGTGTACCTTTGGGATGGAAGAAGGTAAGTTTTTAGGGCATGTGGTAACCAAAAGAGGGATGAAGGCAAATCCAGATAAGAAAAGGGCTATCATTGATATGAAATCCCCAAAGTCAATGTAAGAAGTGAAAAGTTTAAATGGAAGCCTCGCAACGCTAAATAGGTATCTCTCCAAATCTGCTGAGAGATCTCTCCCATTCTTTAAAACATTAAAAAATTGTCTTAATAAAAATTTTTTCCTATGGACGGAAGAAGCTGAGGAAGCACTCGGAGAAATAAAAAAGATGACTGGATCCCTTCCAATGTTAGTAGCTCCAAAAGTGGGAGAGGTGTTATACCTTTATTTAGTAGCTGCTCACGAAGCTGTAAGCGCGGTACTCATGGCCGAAAGGGAGTCAAAACAATTGCCAATATATTTCGTGAGTAGGGCATTAAAGGGTCCGGAAATTAGTTACCCACCTCTAGAGAAGTTGGAACCCTCTTTGGTCAATGCATCAAGAAGACTGAGGAGGTATTTCCAAGTACACCCGATCATGGTGATAACTGAACAACCCATCAGACAGGTACTACAAAGGCCAGAAATATCAGGGCGTCTTGCTAAGTGGGCAATCGAGCTTGGGGAACATGAAATTGAGTATCAACCAAGGAGTGCGATTAAAGGGCAGGTTTTAGCTGATTTCTTAGCCGAAATGCCATCATAAACGCAACAGGTGGAAGGGAGTATTCCCAAAAGACTTCCAAACTAAAGTTAGTAAAAAAGATGAATGGTCTCTACATACTAATGGAGAATCCAATCATCTTGGCTCTGGTGCAGGTCTGATTTTTGTGGATCCGGAGGGAACGGAATACACATACGCTTTGTGTTTCAATTTTTCAGCATCTAACAATGAATCAGAATATGAGGCATTGCTAGCTGGTCTTCAGTTGGCCAGAAAATTGGGTGTTCAATACCTAAAAATCCATGTTGATTCAAAACTCGTGGCTAGTCAGATCAATGGAGAATATGAAGCACGAAATGCTACCATGAAACTATACATGGAAAGGGCAAAATACCTGATGTAGCAAATTACGGAGGCAAAAATCGAGCAGGTACCCAGAAGCCGAAATCATCAAGCTGATGCACTAAGTAAGTTGGCTTCGGTGGCTTTCGATCACTTGACAAAGAAAGTACTTGTTGAAATTTTGGAAAAATGATCGATCAATGAAAGCGAAGTGCAAATCATTGTAGAAGAAGAGGGGCCAAATTGGATGACTCCAATAGTGAATTACCTGAGAGACGGAATATTGCCAAGCGATACAGGCGAAGTGATGCATGTGAAAACGTCTAGTTTTATTATTTATAAAGTACAGAATATACCAATCACTACTATCACACAACCAGACACGAATACCCGATCGGAATAATATAGCTATGGTAAGTCCAGGTCGAACACAGGAACACAGGAACGATGTTATTCAATTACATTGGAATTATTTACTAAACTAATAAAGCAATAACATAGGGGTACGTTTTAGTTCCGTACGAACGTTCAAGATGAACTAAATTACCAAACCAACAACATAAAACAAGATAAGAGGAACAGATAAACAATCAGAGATAGACATGTAATTGCTTAGAGTATTCCACTCAGATTCATATTATCTGGTTCATGTGTTTTGATTGTCTAAATTGTGATTTCTTTTATATCAACTTAGATACTAATCAAAGAGTCCAAGTTAAATGTAAATTAGTCTCCGGTTCTGGTTAACTAATTTCTACAACCTAGGGTCTCACATTAAACATCGATCTGACATCGCAAGAATGTTGCTCTATTGCATGCTTTTCCCAAGATTGTGCATTAAGTATTCACGACTTGTACAATTAATCTTCGCAGTATGACTCAACAATACCTACTAATAATCTCTTATTAGCTCATTCATTTGAGATTAAATAATTACTATGCTCTTTACCTATCAAACTCAATATATTTAGCAATGATCATAACCAAAATTCATAATCATCAATAATCAATAGTACCAAAGAAACTCAATCTCAATAATCCTATTGACCACGTTAAGTAGCAACTAATTATCACCAATAAACAAGGTTCTACAGACACGTAACAATCTTCAATCAGTCAATTGATTCAAAACACAATTATAACTTTCAAACATTCATAATTAAAGATTATTAAACTAAACAATTAACAATAAGTGTAATCCATGATTCAATTATACAAAATCAAAGTCATATCTCAATACAAAAACATAGACATGTTTAGAATTGAAATCGGAAGATGATACGCAAACCGAATCATGAACCACATGAAGTAGGATCAATTGGCATTAATCCTAGCCTTCTTATGCCTCCAAATCACCATTGAAATGCCTCTGGAACCAGCCTTAGTCGACTTAGGGTTTGTGGTAAAAGTTAGGGTTAAAATGAGGGAAATAAGAATTTATGCATTTCTTGCCGACTCAATCCATACGCCGTATGGATGAAAAACTAGTCCAAGTGGTCAAAATACTAACGCCCTCTCTGTTAGCTAAATTTTCCAAGTTGAATCAACACAATCGGAGTTCATATGAGAAAGTTATGGCCAAAATACTAATGCATGGCCAAAAACTCAGCTTTTACACTTTTCTACATTTTCAGCCCATCTTTCGTTCTCTTTCCGATTCAATCCTCATATACACCTATTCCAATTCAATCTTGCCTATCTTCACTCTGTTAGCTTCTTTTCTTCACGATTAGATCGTTCTATGTTTCTTTTTTATCCAAGCTCCAATTAAACTCCTAAATACAAATATGAATGAAATAAGCATCTCATTCACATCAAATGCATAAGAAATCTACTGAACAAAGGGGTAATTAGTAATAAAATATAGTACATTTTGGCGTTTATCAAACATCCCCCACTTGAATCCTACTTGTCCTCAAGTAGACTATCAACTAAAATGAATAGGTAAACGGCGAAATGGGACTTAAATACCAACTAGCATTTAACCAACCAAATTTTTATCTTAAAAATAATCCTACCTTAAGATTTAGCAATCAAGAAACTCCTCTAGGAAAAATAAATTGTCTCATTCCTTATTATTATGCATAACAGATAGCTCACAAGGATTACCGATATTGTTGTCCACCTAAACAATCTATACTTAGGTAATTGAGCTTGACTTATCATTGTTCTAGCAGTTTTACCCTTGATTCCCAATAGCAAAATACCCTCATACATATAACGGGCTAATATTACACATATTATGGATATCAAATTAAAATAATCATTTTTCAAGTCAAGACATTGGCGACAGGTTTGTGCCTCAACACAACAGAGCGACATAACTTGACTTTGGTTTAGCATAATAACTTTTTAGTCAAACCATTGGTGGCAGGTCTGTACCTCAGTACAACAAAGCGACATAATTTGACTACATTCTAAAATCATGAGTTATTAAACTCTTTTGCTCTTTTTCATTAGACATAATTACACGGGTCATCCCTGTGGTTTGTTTAAAAATACACTCGTCGTCCTTGCAATTCTTTTTTGACACTGGTCGTCCTTGTGTTTACCAAATCTTGCACGTGTCATCCCTATCGCTAATGTCCATTAACCAGATCCATTAAATCATGACATGTGCCGTGCATGTGAGGGTATATTACGCTTTTCACTAAATTAATGACTAATAAGAGTGTAATTGTATACAAGAGGGACTATACATGTAATATCTCCAATCTCTTTCCCTCAATCCTAGAAACTTTAATTCCCCTGCTTCTCAAATAGATCTCACCTACCGATCTACCATCTCATCTTAAGTGTATATCACATCATCATCATCATCATCATCATCATCATCATCATCATCATCATCATCATCATTTTTTTTTCTTCTTTCAGTTTCTATCTCTCTCACGTCCGATCAATCCTTTCATAACTTTCGGCCAAACAAAATACGAGCCGCCGACAACCACCATTAACCGCTGACCACCACCTTAAAACGCCGGCCACCACCTTAAACCGCCGGAGAAGATTAAGATTTTAAGCCTATACAAATCTATGGTGACGATTCGAGTTTAGAGAGAGCTAGTCCCTTCGTTGAAGGCTTGTCATTCTTTTCTTTTTATCGGTAACTCATACATCGAAATACTTCCGGCGGCCGTTGTTCTCCGGCATGGTTTCTTTTTCTTCTTCTTTTTCCTCTGTTATCGGTGTTCTCTGCCAGAGTTTTTCGTGATTACCGGAATCTGTTACGCCGTCGGAAAAATTGAAACTTCAAGAAACACAACCCATGATTGAGGATTTCAAGGGGAAGAACGGAACGACAACAAAATCGTGGTTTATCATTTTGTTAGGCTTATTACGATGTAGTAGGTACATCATTTAGGATTTTCTCGTATTGCTTTTGTTATACATAATAATGAAATTGACGTTGTTGATATAAATAAAGTAGACATTGATGATGAATTTGTTGTTTTTGTTGATAATGGATAAATTGGTTGTTTTGATGAAGATGATACAACTGTTATGGTGGGATCCGTTATTTTTGGTTTTCTTTGATGATATTAGTTTTTGTCACTGTCTATTTAATTTAATTGAAAAGAAAAGAAATTGATTTTAAATGAAAAAGACTATTATACCCTCACATGCACATCATATGTCATGATTTAACAGACCTGGCTAACAGCCGTTAGCGATAGGGATGACTCGTGCAAGATTTGGCAACCACAAGGATGACCAGTGTCAAAAAAAAGTTGCAGGGACGACGAGTGTATTTTGAGACAAACCATAGGGATGACCCATGTAATTTTCTCTTTTCATTAGATATACTGACGGAGACCAGGTCCGTACTTCCGTACAACAGAGGAAACAACACCCAGTATATCCCCAAATGATGTTAATTAAATACCAAATTTATGGCATATCGCATGCTATCATATATAAGAATTAAGACTAAAGTCATACATTGCTAAAGTTCCTCTCGAAATATCGTATACTTCTTACATAAATTTTATTTAATAGCTCAAAAATTTATACATAGATTGCCTATCGATACATCACATGATGAACTATCTAATATTTTATCAATTTAAGTTCAAATTATCCTTTATATTTCCCAGATTTGTTACAAGATTTTCTAAACTTAAAGAGAATACATTTTTAAAAGAAAAATTTGGGTTGAAAAATGACTAACATAGAATGCCTTACACATTTAGTCTACCAATATTTATCGATTTATAACTCAGGACAAACTCACTTCTTTTACCCTAACCCCCACCTAAAATAAAGCAATGTCCTCACTGCAAAACAAGGAATCGTAAAATAGGGAATAGAAAAGAAGTGAATAGAAAACTCCCCTGATCTTGAAGAAAAATGTTTTCTTGATCTGATTCTGAAAATATACGACAGCACACTTCCGTAGGCATCACGATTGCATTTAGCGTATGCAATAAGCCTTTAAACCCCTCGGTATCCTGAATAGACGAGTTATAGTCTCGTGAGGGTTTCCAGGGAACACACCCACAAAGTTTAAAACTGCAAAAACTAACAAGAAAATAAAAAGTAGAACAAGAAAAAAAAATATAAAATAACTAAAAGTTAAAACTACATATTAACAAACCATACTATATACAAATAGAGCAGAAAACAAAATTTTCTTTCGCAAAAACGACTTTCAAACCGTCGGCTGGTGCGCACAACCGCCGGTTGAATGTCTATGCAAACAAAATTCAAAAATTTCCCTCCATAAAAAAAATTAAACTATATAACATGCAGATACATATAATTAACAAATAAACAATTATTTACATCCAAATTACATCATTAATCATCACAACTTCTAGACAAGACACAAATATTTATTTAGCAAATCGAGCCTATAAAATTGTGCGTGACTAATGAAAAACCTTTTTTTTATATATATTTTCCAACTTAATCGAATAAGCAACCGTTCCCCGGTAGAACAATAGTCCAACCGGTCAAATGTTCCCCGGCAGCGGCGCCAAAAACTTGATGCCGTGTGAAAGCGTCTAGTTTTATTATTAATAAAGTTCAGGATATACCAATCACTACTATCACACAACTAGACAAGAATACCTGATCGGAATAATATAGCTATAGTAAGTCCAGGTCGAACACAGGAACACAGGAACGATGTTATTCAATTACATTGGAATTATTAACCAAACTAATAAAGCAATAACATAGGGGTACGTTTTAGTTCCGTACCAACGCTCAAGATGAACTAAATAACCAAACCAACAACATAAAACAAGATAAGAGGAACAGATAAACAATCGGAGATAGACATGTAATTGCTTAGAGTATTCCACTCATATTCATATTATCCGGTTCATGTGTTTTGATTGTCTGATTGTGATTTCTTTTATATCAACTTAGATACTAATCAAAGAGTCCAAGTTAAATGTAAATTAGTCTCCGGTTCTGGTTAACTAATTTCTACAACCTAGGGTCTCACATTAAACATCGATCCGACATCGCAAGAATGTTGCTCTATTGCGTGCTTTTCCCTAGATTGTGCATTAAGTATTCACGACTTGTACAATTAATCTTCGCGGTATGACTCAACAATACCTACTAATAATCTCTTATTAGCTCATTCATTTGAGATTAACTAATTACTATGCTCTTTACCTATCAAACTCAATATATTTAGCAATGATCATAACCAAATTTCATAATCATTAATAATCAATAGTACCAAAGGAACTCAATCTCAATAATTCTATTGACCACGTTAAGTAGCAATTAATTATCACCAATAAACAAGATTTTCTACAGACGACGTAACAATCTTCAATCAGTCAATTGATTCAAAACACAATTATAACTTTCAAACATTCATAATTAAAGATTATTAAACTAAACAATTAACAATAAGTCTAATACATGATTCAATTATACAAAATCAGATTCATATCTCAAAACAAAACACATAGACATGTTTAGAATTGAAATCGGAAGATGATACACAAACCGAATCATAAACCACATGAAGTAGGGTCAATTGGCATCAATCCTAGCCTTCTTATGCTCCAAATCGCCATTGAAATGCCTCTGGAAACAGCCGTAGTTGACTTAGTGTTTGTGGTAAAAGTTAGGGTTAAAATGAGGAAAATAAGAATTTATGCATTTTCTGCCGACTCAATCCATACGCCGTATGGATGAAAAACTGGTCCAAGTAGTCAAAACGAAATTTGTAGCCCTCTCTGTTAGCTAAATTCTCCAAGTTGAATCAACCCAATCGAAGTTCATATGAGAAAGTTATGGCCAAAATACTAACGCATAGCCGGAAACTCAACTTTTACACTTTTCTTCATTTTCAGCTCATCTTTCGTTCTCTTTCCGATTCAAGCTTCATATACACCTATTCCAATTCAATCTTGCCTATCTTCACTCTCTTAGCTTCTTTTCTTCATGATTAGATCGTTCTCTGCTTCATATACACCTATTCCAATTCAATCTTGCCTATCTTCACTCTCTTAGCTTCTTTTCTTCATGATTAGATCGTTCTCTGTTTCTTTTTGATCCAAACTCCAATTAAACTCCTAAATGCAAATATTAACAAAATAAGTATCTCATTCACATCAAATGCATAAGAAATCTACTGAACAAAGGGGTAATTAGTAATACAATATAGTACATTTTGGCGTTTATCACGAAGCCTGAAAGCTCAAGCAAAATCCCTTCGATATGTTTTGGAAGATGAAGTCTGTACAAAAGGTCATATTTGGGACCACTATTGCGTTGTGTAGGTCCACTTCAATCTAACTACATAGTTAGAGAGATTCATGAAGGATCATGTGCAATGCACTCAGGTCCACGTTCGGTGGTTTCCAAAATCATGAATGTTGGCTACTTTTGGCCCACAATGCATCAAGATACCTTAGCAGAAATCCAGAAGTGTAATGCTTGCCAAGTTTACTCCCCGATCCCCAAGCTTCCTCAGCAAAACATGATTTCAGTTACTTCGGCATGGCACTTTCAGAAATGGGGAATCGACATAGTCGGACCTTTTCCACAAGCGCCAAGGAAGGTGAAATTTTTGTTAGTAGCAGTGGATTATTTCACAAAGTGGCCTGAAGCAATCCCACTCACAAAGATCACCGGGAAAAATGTCAAGCGATTCGTATGGGACAATATTGTATGTCGTTTCGGATTGCCAAGGGAGATAGTTACCGATAACGGAAAGCAGTTTTCTGATAACCCTTTTCGTGCTTGATGTGATGAGATGTGTGTGAAACAAATATTCACTTATGTAGCACATCCACAAGGCAATGGGCAAGTTGAAAGAATCAACAGAAGCATAGTGTAAGGCCTAAAAAAACAAATAGAAATCGACAGATCAAATTGGGTGGAACATCTCCCACATGTTTTATGGGCACACCGAACCATGATTAAGACAAGTCATAGAAAAACCCCTTTTAGTTTGACTTATGGGTCGGAAGCGGTGATTCCTGCAGAAATCAGAATACCCACTTACCGTAATAGTCAAATGGGAGGAGCAGACAACGAAGGTGAATTGCTTCAAAATCTTGATCTTCTAGAGGAACAACGTGAAATTGCTCCCATACGGGAGGCAAACTACAAGAAGAAGATTGAGAAATATTATAACCAATGTGTCCGGTTATCCACTTTCAAGCCAGGAGACTATGTACTCAGAAAAAATGAAGCAAGCAGAGTAAGGGATCAAGGAAAATGGGTCCAAAGTGGGAAGGGCCTTATAGGGTCGTGACAGCTTTTGGAAATGGGTCATACGAGTTGGTGGATGCACGAGGAAAGAAACTCCCACGCACTTGGAATGGATCCAACCTTCGCAAGTACTATCTTTAGTTTCTGTCATTTCAATTTACCTAAATATTATGTACTGAGTTATGATCTCAGGAACTAGTTTTGCTGGTCCAAGTTATTGTAACTTTTTCTTATTTTAATGAATGATGTATTTTGGCATCGCCCGAGGGTGGACTATAAGTCTAATCTATTTTCGTTTATTTGATAAAGACTAAATAATGACAGTAAGTGCTGGTATTACACTGGTTGAGCTCACCCCTCCAATCTTCTCCGATGTCTCAACAATGGTTGAGACATCGTAGGGTTAAGCTTTTGATAAACATGCATAAGTACTATATTTAAGTAGTATTTTACCCCTGTTATTGAATGAATTTATTGCAATTAATCGAGTTTTGGTACTTATTTCGTTTATATTTGCAATTAGATATGGAGATGAAGCTTTTTAGAGAAAAGAATGGAAAACAGTCAATAAATAAGTTAAATGATGCATTTTTGAAGAATCGAGCGAAGCCGAAGATCAAAAGAAGAAAAAAACAAGAATCGGCTAAAATTTAACATCCATATGCCGTATGAAATATTCATATGCCGTATGAATGAATTGGGGAAGGCCCAGAAGAAAGCGGAGTTGGGCCGGGCTTAATTTCAATCCATACGCCGTATGGAAATTCCATACACCGTATGGATTAATTTCTCAGAAACTATAAAAACGCATGATTAACCCTAAAAAGGGGAGATTCGACTGTGGTTTTTGTTTTTCGACTCCAGACCTCTGTTAACGAATTTTAAGGTTGGTTTGGAAGCACAAAGAGTTAAGGTGAAAGCCTTTTCAACTTATCTTTAGTGGTTTATTGTTTCGGTTAGTAATTACACTATTTATTACGATTTCATTATGTTTTTGAAGTTGATAAATCTGTGTTTTTCTTATTGAATTATGAATTTAATTATTTAGTAGTTGTGTATTTAATGAACCTTTGATAAGGATTATTGAACGATATTGATTGCACGTTTGTTAAGTTATTTAATTGAAGATTATTATGTTATCCGTAGATCCTTATTGATTGGTGGTTTTTGGTTCTTACTTAACGTGATTGATTGTGTCATTGAGATTGATTTCCCTTGATATTGTTGATTATTGATGATTAGAATTTAGGTTTTGATCATTGCTGAATATATTGAGTTTGACAGATTAAGAGAATAATAACTGAGTAATCTAAAATGAATAAGCTAATAAGTAATTATTAGTAGGTATTGTTGAGTCATACCGTTAGGATCAATCATAATAAATCGTCAACACTTAAAGCATAACCTAGGGAAATACACGTAATAGAATCACATTCTTACGATGTCGGATCGATGTTTACTATAGGACCCTAGGTTATAGAAATTAGTTAGACCCGAACCGTTGGCTAATTTACTTTCAATTTAGAATCTTTGATTAGTAACTAAATTGATATAAAAGAAATCACAATTATACAATTAACGTGCAATGTTTCGGAATATATGAGTGGAATTATATACACAAGTGCTAGTTCCTTCCTACTGATTCCTATCTTTTAATTAATTTAGTAATTTATCTGTTTTTATTTATTATATCAATTGAAATGTTCGCACGGAACTAAAACGTCCCCCTTATTTACTGCTTTCTAGTTAATTAGTATTTCCTATTTTTATAAATAACCACTGTTCCCTGTGATCGACTCGGACTTACCAGGTCTATACTAACATTCGATCAGGTATTCTTGCCTGGTTGTGTGAAAAGTATAAATAAGGAATTTCCATTTATTAAACAAAACTAGACTCGTCCACACGACATCAGCTTTCCCCCTTAATTAGCTTCATACATTACAAACAAAAGGGTAACTATGAGGTACTGGCCGCCTAAGAAATTGCCACGTGTCTGCAAGGGACGCCTTGTTCAAACACAATCATCCAAGCCAAAGTCTATTGACTTCGGGCATAACACATAAGTATCAACAATAACAAGTAGAAAACTATTGGCGATGTTTACTGAAAATGGCATGTCCATTTGTTAACAAAATAAAATATAGTCAAAGGATGGAAGGTAAACCAAAAGCACATTCAGATTCAAGTTGTTCACCAAATGCATTACAATCATATAAAAAGAACAAGTTCAAAACGTCCCCCTTATTTATCAGCTTTCTAGTTAGTTAGTATTTCCTATTTTTATAAATAACCATTGTTCCCTGTGATAGACTCGGACTTACCAAGTCTATACTAACATTCGATTAGGTATTCTTGCCTGGTTGTGTGAAAAGTATAAATATGGTATTTTCATTTATTAAACAAAACTAGACTCGTCCACACGACATCAAGTTTTTGACGCCGCTGCCGGGGAACAGTTACGTTTTGTTTATTTAAATAGGAATTTTTAATTGTTTTTGGTTTTAATTAAATTTAATTAATTGATTTCTGTTAAATTGTTTAAGTAAGTTAACAAAATTTTATTTTTTGTAAATTATTAAATTGGTTGAATTAATTACTTGTAAGTTGGTTTAAAATCAATTGTTAAAAGATTATATCTTTTTCATCCAACCGCCGGATAGAATTTCCATCCGTCGGTTGGATTGGTTAAACCATCGGGGGAATTATTTCAACCGGCGGATGGAATTTCCATCCGCCAGTTGGAGTTCTGTATGTAAATTCTTTGTGTTTTATTAATTTTTAGGATGTTTTGTTTGATCTTACTTTCTTTTCGTTAGTTGTGTTTCGTATTTCAGATTTAATTGTTATTTAGGTGTTGATCCGATGGATAAGAGTTACGAAAGTGATGCGAATGATAACGATATGGTTAAGAGAGATGATTCTACTAGTTCGGGTCCGAGTTCCACAATGACAGTTCCTTCTACCACATACTTGGGTCATAGACCAATTCCTATTACTAAATCTTGTCAGGGATTACTGCATGCTATGGAAGAATTTAGAGGAGATATACCGTTCACTGCTGAAATACTAAGGAGATCCACAGTTGATTTCACTGATAATCAACTGGTATTGATTAAAGATGTTTTAGAAGCAACTGAGATTGAAAGTAAGTATGGATTTGACCTGCAATTCTACGTTGCACTGACTAATTTGGGGGAATCATTGGACTTAAGGATTGAAGAAGAGCGTGCATTTTTCACTGGGCAGAAGAAGCGGTATACTGAGATATATGAGATTTTGAGGCAATCATCGTTCCCATACACGGCTAATCAAGCAGCGTGTCTTCATCGTATGGTTAGAGCATTATATGTGATTACCGGACATCCAAGTGCTGAAGTCGATAAGGAATTTATGAGTGGTTTACGAGAATTAGTTCATTTGTTGTAGGTGGATGACCATCTTAAGGATTCGACTCCTCATCGAGTAATACTGACTAATACCATTCATTACTATCTTCAAGGGATATTGGTAAAGTTGGATATTCTAGCTAAGGAGGAAGAAAAGAGACTTCACCCTGATTTTATTCACCCGCATAGTGAGATTGATTTGGCTGGTTACCTGGTAGTAAATTTTGATGCCCTGATTGATATAAGTAAGGTACTCTCTCCTAGGGAACATTTCCACTTTGGAATGGTGTAAATATACACCAAGTTTGTTGAGATTTTTAAGAAATCTGGGTTGGAATTTAGCTATGTACAGGAGGTAGTCATTCAGGAGATTGAGAGACGGGTGAGAGATTGAGGAAGGATCCGTTGTTGAGCAAACATCATGAGATAGTGGATGCTTGTTTGGAGTTCATTAGTGAGTTAGAAGAAAATAATCCGGACCGTGAGGTAACATTAAAAGACGATAAGGTGGTTTGGGCTACTGATGGACCGGTGAATAAGGCTGTAAGGGAAATTGGTTGGCGTTTGATTTATCTTCAGCCGATAGCTACTGAGCACTTGTCTAATTTCTTCTATTTTGGTAACGGCGTGGTTAATGTCATCGCACTAGTCACAGAGAGATTTTTATCTCTTCACCCTATGCGTTAATCCTCATTTTCTTTTACTTTTATTTCATTGGATCTCTGACATTCTTGTTCCTTGTGGAGTTTAGTTACTTATTGTGTGATTGAATGTTGAACCTTTAATTAGTGTGTGAATGTGAAGTTTTTTTTTTATTATTGTGTGGTTTGATATAAGTTTAATTCTTTATTGTTTATTTATTAGTTTGGAATTGAGAAGCAAATGAGTCATTACACTTCTCCAGGTATGTTAATTAATTTTCCAGCTCGTGTCGTGAAAATGGCGTGCGTGTGGTGGTGATCGATTTCTTTAAGTTACTATTTCTCACATCCATACGCCGTATGGATTGATTTGGGCCACCGGGCCTGTTGACTGGATTTAAATGAGTTGACCTAGGCATTTTAAATCCATACGCCGTATGGATTATCCATACGCCATATGGATCAAAATTTGCATAAACCGTATGCAGCTCCCCATCTCTTTCATTTTTGAAAACTCACAAAACCACCACCACCACTACCGCCGCTGACCTGCGCCACCACTATCATTCGGCCACTCTTTTACCCAAAATTTTGCACTTTCTTGTTATAGGAACTTTCCTCTACAAGGTATGACTTCATCATTTTTAATTATGTTGGATAATTTGTGCGTATGGAAGTTAGGGTTTGTATTTGTGAATTGGGTATTTCGAATTTGAGCGTGTTTTATTTTTTAGGCATTTATGACTTGCGTTATGTTTGCTATGGATTATATGATGTAATGCCATGCCCCTTTTTATAATGTATTGCATATTACGCGTTATTCGAATTATTCGTTAGTATTGATGTAATGTGGTTGTTATGGCTACTCAATTGCTATGATTGTTGATTGACAACTTGTCAATTTTCATGGTCACTTGATTATAATGGTGAATGTTTGTCTGGTACACAAGTATTTGTGGTCATAATTTAGGTGATAAAATTGTTGATTTGCGAGTTTGTTCAAAAATGCTTTTATAATAATTCATGTTGAATTTGTATGAATGATTGCTAGTTACTAATGCTCGAGTTTAGAAATTGTGAGAAGTGAATTGTTCGTATGTTCATATTGGTACCAAATTTTTATATCGCATTTTGAATTGATAATTGTCATGAAAATTGAATAAGTGGATATATTTTAGCAAGTTGAGTAATGTTTGGTTCGTAATCAATTTTGGGTATATGAGTTTGTGATTTTGTGGTAGTTTAGGCTCAACCTTTATGGTGGATTATTCCATAAGTAGCCGAAGTGCTGTCGAATTTTTTTTAGCACTTTATTTGCATTTCCTATTTTACTAATAATTATTTTTCTTAGCAGTTTAATGGCTAGCAGGAGAACCAGAGGTGGTCAGGCATTAGGCAACTCATTGATTAGAACCCATAGATACCTTACTTTCCATGATTCTTACTCAGAGACTTCTAGATATCAGTTCCGAGAGCGGTTGACTGAGAATATCGATCAGCCAATTGAGGTTTTTGATGCATTGAATTGGAATGTTTTAGAGCATGTGGTTGAGAGAAACGGGTTTGCTACTGGGCACGAAACAATTAGGAATTTACTTGCTATTCCGTACTGGGGAATGATAACATTGGATTTGTTTCTTATGCCTGTTATAGATTGTTCAACATTCAGGAGCATATTTATAGAGAGCTAGTGGTGGATGTGACAACTCTCCAAATTAGGTACTGATTAACATTTAAGCATGTGCATTCTTACGCTAAATTTCCTGATTAAGTTTAAAACAAAACTTTTGATGTGATGTAAGCCTAGCAGCCCAGTACTTTTAAACAAAAAGTATTACTAATACGTAAGTATTTAAAGTTACGTACAAAGGTATCGAAACGAACCCGACAAAAATAAATAACAAAAGTTGGTGACTAAAATAATTAATAACTCGATTATTAATTACGAGTACTATTGTATCTATAACATATAGATAAAACGAATTAAATATACGTTTAACATAAAACGTATTATAAAACGAACAGAAATAATTTTAAAATACACCCAAAGATCAAAATGAGAAAAGTTCAAATTTTCTCATTCATTCGAAAATATTTGAAACATTACCTCAAAATATGAACCCGAAATTCGACTGAAATTTGGTACCCAATTGAATGATAGCAGTCCAATGTACAAATTTGTACAACAGTCTAAAATAATGAAAATCTCAATATTCTAATTTTATATTATGAACCAGGAGAACACGTACAAAATAAAAATATAAAATATTATATTCTATTGTGCTATAATTATACCCGTACTCGAAATTAACGGGTCAAAAATTAGCCAACTAACTCAAATAATTGGTGAGGCATACTCCTGTATCAGACCATACGTTCATATTTTTATAATACTCCCTCCTTCCCTGATCATCACTCTCGACACCCACACATACACAAAATCACCATATTTTTCTTCTCCTTCATCACTAAGAAAAAGGCAGTAACAAGATTGAGGAAGCAGGAGGTAAAAATAACTAAGCAACAATAACAATAATCATCATCATCATCATCTCGGTTCATCATCACCTCCATCATCTCTTTGTAAGAAACTCAATACTTTTTATTTCTTTACTTTAAATTCGTTATATATATAATGATAACATATCATAATCTATGAACATAACATGATAAATTGTTGATATAGCATCATATATGTATGTATGTATTATGTTAGTGATGATGATGATGATAAAATGAAGACATTTAGTTCAAGAACAACCATATAAGTGGATTAAAAATGTGAAACCGACAAGTGTAAAACTTGGTTATGAATATATGTAAACGTTTACCACTTGAAACTATAACGAGAACATATCACGAAACTGGACCGTAGTGAAAACTTAGAGATATTACGGACCAGAAACAGAGCTCAGACCACTACACTGGGGATCCGACCGGCTAGGAAACCATAGCCGAACGGCTAAGTTTACCCAGCCGATCGGCTGAGATGATAGAGCCGAACGGCTCACCTAGCTCAGCCGTACGGCTAAAGCTAGGTAGCCGAACGGCTATGGTGGGTTGCGTGAGACAATCGGGCTGGACGATTTGGACTGGGACTATTGGGCCGAAAGTTTAAAGACTTTTAAATAAATATGAATTGGACCGAGAAAAAATTAACTAGGTCGCAGCTCACAGCCGAACGGCTGGGCTACCCAAGCCGAACGGCTGGATGACCCAAGCCGAACGGCTGAGCTGAGCTGTGAGTTGGGCCGGGCTGTGACTTGGGCCTGGACCAATAACTTTGCGATTAAAAATTGATGGGCCATACGTTTAACTAAATGGGCCGGATTTAATGATCACTTAAAATACTTGGACCCTGTTATTGGGCCAAATATTTTGGGCCAAATCCAAAGGGTCACGAAATCTCAAAACGTTAATTTCAACCGATTTATATATATGGAATGAGTTCACTTTTATAACAAATATATTTTTATGTACATAAACGACAGCGATAAAAACTATATATATATATATATATATATATATATATATATATATATATATATATATGCGACATTAATAAATGAATAATGTATATATATATATATATACGACAAAGACAATTAATATATATTAGAATATATATATATATATTCAACTAAATATAATATACAACAAGTATAATTATATACATAGGTATGTATAACAAAGATATATATGTACAACATGAACAAATGACATCCGAGTATACATACGACTACATACGAGTATATACATTTAACAAAGTATACGACATGGAAAAATAATAACAATACTTCAACACAACGTCACCAACAAATTTAACGACTTACATCATTAAGAAATCAACAATTTCTTCAGATAAAACAAAGCCATTAACATAAGTAGATTAAACAAATCAAGCGTACTTATGTTAATACATGCATTGTACATCGGTTGACATAACTTGGGCATTCACCTGTCGGCTGCTAGCATTCATACCGAGCAAACCACCGTGAGTTTACAGCCCCTACTTTTAAATGTTTTCTGTTTCTAAACACAGGGGTGTTAAACATAGAAATTGCATGCCAACACATGCAATCAAACTATAAATGATTTATTGCATTTATACAACTGTGGAATTGTGATATTACATATTCACTATTATTTTGGGAATTAGACAAGTATCCTAGTACGGACCTAGACTTGAAATGTATGCATGAAAGACCTTATGTCATGCAGACTGTAACCATTAGCTAGGTGACTCTAGCCACTGAGTATACGAATAGTACTATTGCCGTGACGACCCTCCTACGGTGGAGCGTATACTTAAACGTCCGTTTAGGCAAACAACATAAGTTCTGGTTGTGGTTTGGTTATGGAATTAGGTCGCGTTACTTCAACCTACGAGGTTTAGCTCACCTTTCAGGGGATCATGGTCTAAGTAAATTCCCACATACTTTTAGGAAGAACGAATCCTACAACTATTAAACACCGGAAAACATACCGGTAACCTATTTTACACTGGTAAGTAACCAGTATCATATTTTGGGATGACATCCCACATAAAACTATACTTTAGGGTAATAACCTTACATAACTTGTATTTTATAAATGAATAACAGTTCATTTCTACAAACTTGGTTTAACCAACCACATACATTTACAAACCTGTAAATTCACTCAACATATTTGTTGATGACTTTCTCTATGTTTTTCAGGAAATTAGCTGGGTAAGTAATCGCATGCATTCAGGATGGACAACCCTAGACTACTTAGGATGCCACATACTTTTGGGACCGCTATTGAAGGATTTCCTCTGTATAACTGCAAACACTGCAGTCATACTTACGAAATCTTGTATTAAACTTATGTATAGTAAAACTAAATGTTTTAAACTCCACTACTACTGATACGACTTACATAGTCGTACTACTTTTGTAACAACTGTTAAACTTGGCATCCTCGTTAAATAAAGTTATACGATAACCATATGCTCTGAGTATGTATGTATTAGTTGGTTGAAATTACTGTTCGCAACCCTGCCACGTCATTAAAGCTTCCGCAAACTAATCATAACTAATTGTAATTACCGTTTGGCGGGGTGTGACAGACTTGGTATCAGAGCCATTGGTTATAGCGAACTAGATGTCTTTAAGTGACCTAATACCTTAGAGACCTAGACTATAGCCTTGGCTAAAACATTCATTGCATGCATACACACTTTGCATACATCTAACATACAACTGACACGTCACCTACGACTTCTTTGTCTCAGCATGTCGAGGCACAGTCCGATCTACTTGTATGCTTCTGATGAGGAGCCGACTGAGGATTCATACCATAGCGACGCTAGCACCGGAGTTGTGAGTCCACCAGTTCACCCGAGAGCTCTATCTGATGATACCGGTGATGCTTACATCACCCCACCACCTACTGCACATGTGGTCCCACCTATTACTGCACCCGCTGACCCTATCACTCGTATGTTAGGGTCTACCTTTATGGCGACATGCCATACGACTGTTGGACCTTCCAGAGGACCGGTACCTAGGAGGACACCACGGATGTGTGTCCGAGACTTCCCTAGAGGACCACTTGCGGCCCGTGACAAGGCGCCGATGGCAGAGGAGAGGGTGATACACTGTGACGAGCCGCCACAGAGGGTACCTAGGCTTGCTCACTTGGAGTGGATGACTCCTATGTTAGGGCGGTGGAGGTCGTTGGAGGGTTTTCCGTCTACTTTTGAGACCGGGGAGTCCTCCCGATCCTCCGCACCACTGCCTACTACTGGGGAGCCTATATAGTTGACCCTCCCTACCATTGTGGCTGTGATTCGCACATTGTTTTGTATTTCTGGTAGCAGGGGCGTTCACCTTGCAGAGCTACAGAGTGATGTCTCCCATCTGGATGGAGACATGACAGACATGCATGAGCGTTGCCACTTCTTGTTGAGCAACGTGGTTGCTGCCAGAGAGATAGCTGAGACCGCACGTGCTCGTGTCAGGGTGCTAGAGAGGCATGCGAGGACAGCAGGGTTGATGATTGGAGCTTGTGTGATGATAGCTGTGCTGAGGACAGCTGTGGGGTTGTTCTTACCTTATTTTCATTAGACTTATGTATGACGGTTTGTGCCTACTGGGCATTAGACCGATTACTTTTGGATGATGGACATAGTCGTAGGTCCGTCACTTATTGTATAGACCAGTATCAGATGGGTAGGTGTATGTATGTACTAGACATGTACTAGATGGGAAAAACTGTTGTTAGAATGGGTGTATGTATAGGAAAATCCATTGTCTTTTGTATAGCGCTAACCGCTGGTGGGGCGTATTAGGGATCCCATCTTGTTTTGTATAAAACTGTTGTATCAGCGCTACACCTTTTGATATAATATAACTTATGTTTGGTTGTATTTCGTATTCATTACATTCAACAACGACTTTAGTATTATATCTACATTTATATACGTGTGTTAGAAACGGTAGCCAATCAATAACATTTGATCATTCCTTGAAAACCATGAAACATACCACACCTTGATTATTGATTCCTATCTTGAATTTCTTTGAACTCGATTGTGTTGAATGATGATGAAAAGAAATATGTATTTAGCATTATATAATGATGCCTGGCCAACGTGATTATATTGTACTAACTACATATGGGCGTTTCAAAGTCGTGCGACATGTGATACAAAATCTTGTCCTTCAATTCTTCATATTGTTCCCTTGTTAAAAATGTGAAATCTTGTTCATCACATTCAATATCTTGGCATTGACTTCTGCATTTTTATTTCATCGCAGAACGGAATCATACCACCAAAACTACGGATGACTAAGAACAGTCGACGAACGACTCCTTCTTCCATTCCTGAAACTGTTCCCCCACCCAACAACAATGAGACTACCGAACAAATGATTGCGCGTCGAATAGCTGAAGGTATTGCTGAGTATGAAGCAAGCCGAAATCGCGAGAATGGAATGAATAACAGCGGGTCTACCCCTGTTAATACTGAGACACCTGCGAATACTCACCGAGGGTGTTCATACAAGACATTCCAGGCTTGTAAGCCAGTTACTTTTCGTGGCACCGAGGGTGCTATTGGGATTATACACTGGATAGAGAAGACAGAGTCGGTATTGGACATTAGTGACTGTTCACCCGACTGTATGGTGAAGTATGCCACCTGCACCCTTGCTGACAAAGCTCTTACTTGGTGGAACAGTCAAGTCAAATCACTTGGACGACCAGCTGCCTACTCCATGTCATGGGAAGTACTGAAAAACATGATGTTGGAGGAGTTCTGTCCCCGTAGTGAGATGCAAAAATTCGAAACTGAGCTGTGGAACATCACTATGATTGGTGCCGATGTCACTGGTTATACAACCAAGTTTCAGGAACTAGCGCGTCTAGTGCCACATATGGTGACACCTGAGTACAAGCGCATCGAGCGTTATGTATATGGACTGGCACCGCAAATCAGGAGTCTGGTTACATCTTCCAAACCTGACACATTCAGGAGCGTTGTTGTTTTAGCGCAAAGTCTGACCGATGAAGCAGTCAGGATTGGAACACTGATCAAGAAAACTGCATCGGGCAAGGTTGAGCCAAGCAGTACTGAAGCTGGCAGTTCTGGAGGTACTAAGCGTAAGTGGAACGGCACAGGGAGTGACCGACAGGGTCAAACAAATAAGAAAGGATCTGGAAACCCAAAGTCCTATGCTGCCACCACTGTGGAACCAAAACCATACTTGGGTAACATACCTAAGTGTGACAAATGTAGCAAACACCACGAAGGGGAATGTTGGTATTGCAACAACTGTAGAGGTTGGGGTCACAAAACCCAAAACTGCAAAGTTAACCCTACCCCTAGGGAAAACACAGAACGCCAAAACCAAGGGTGTTTTGAATGTGGCGACACGAGGCACTATCAGAACCGTTGCCCTCGACTCAATAACCAAAACCCCAACAACAACAACCAGAACAACCAAAACCGCAACAACACCAACAACCGTGGTAACAACAACCAAGCCAATAACATCATCAATCAGCCGGCTCATGGAAAAGCATTTGTGATCGGAGCACAAGAGGCACGCCAGGACCCTAACACCGTCACTGGTACGTTCCTTGTAAACAACCATTATGCCTCTGTGTTAATCGATTCAGGTGCTGATTTAAGTTTTGTGTCTAATGAGTTTAGGCCACTATTAGAACTTGAATCACATAAGTTAGATAACAAATATACTATTGAACTAGCCGATGGTGAGTTAATCGAGTCAGGAGAAATAGTACCGGGATGTACCTTGGAATTAGAAGGTCATCTCTTCGAAATAGACTTGCTACCGGTTAAGTTGGGAAGTTTCGACGTTGTAGTCGGCATGGACTGGTTGTCTAAGAACCACGCCGAGATCATATGTCACGATAAGTTGGTACGCTTACCGCTATCGACAGGAGAAACTCTCATGGTCCAAGGTGAGAAACGAAAAAGGGCCACAAAAATGATTACATGCTTGAAAGCCAGTAAGTATCTCCGAAAGGGATACCAAGCATTTTTGGCACATGTTGTAGAAAGGAAACCCGAGGAGCGATGTATAGACGAGCTTTTCACCTTGGGAAGCTCCGGTTTTGTTCGTCAAGAAAAAGGATGGATCAATGCGAATGTGTATCGATTATCGGGAACTGAACAAAGTAACTATTAAGAATCGATATCCACTACCTCGCATCGATGACTTGTTTGACCAGCTGCAAGGGTCAAGTTACTATTCGAAAATCGACTTGCGATCTGGTTACCATCAGCTGAAGGTTCGGGATGAGGATATTCCTAAGACTGCATTTAGGACTCGGTACGGTCATTACGAGTTCCTAGTCATGCCATTCGGACTGACAAACGCACCAGCAGTGTTCATGGACCTCATGAATAGAGTATGCAAACCTTATCTTGATAAGTTCGTGATTGTGTTTATCGATGACATATTGATATACTCCCGAGCGAAGGAGGATCACGAGAGGCATCTGAGAATGATACTTGAATTGTTAGAGAAAGAGAAGCTTTACGCAAAGTTCTCTAAGTGTGAATTTTGGATGCGTGAGGTTCATTTCCTTGGTCATGTGATCAATAACAAGGGAATTCATGTGGACCCGTCCAAAATTGAGGCAATTAAGAACTGGGAAGCCCCGAAAATGCCATCCGAGATACGATAATTTCTTGGGCTAGCCGGCTATTACCGACGATTCATCGAGAACTTTTCGAAAATAGCCCAACCACTTACCGCTCTAACTCAAAAAGATAAGAAATTTGATTGGGGCGAGAAGCAAGAGATTGCTTTCCAATTGTTGAAACAGAAACTAAGTACCACACCAATCCTATCACTACCAGAAGGAGTAGAAAACTTTGTTGTCTACTGTGATGCTTCACATCAGGGATTGGGTTGCGTATTGATGCAAAACGATAAAGTCATTGCTTACGCATCTCGACAATTGAAAGTTCACGAAAAGAACTATACGATGCATGACTTAGTGCTAGGAGCGGTCGTTTTCGCACTTAAAATTTGGAGACACTACCTATATGGTACAAAGTGTACGATCTTCACGGATCACAAAAGTCTCCAACATATATTCGACCAGAAAGAACTCAACATGAGGCAACGTCGTTGGGTCGAATTACTGAACGATTACGACTGTGATATTAAGTATCACCCGGGCAAAGCAAACGTTGTAGCTGATGCCTTGAGTCGTAAAGAACGAGTCAAACCCCGTAGAGTTCGAACTTTGGGTTTGACGATCCACTCAAATTTCATTACTCAAATTCGTGACGCTCAACAATTAGCATCCATTCCCGAAAGCCTTAAGGAAGAACCCTTGAAAGGAATGGAGAAACAATTTGAAACCAAAGACAACGGAGTGTTGTACTTCATGAACCGAATTTGGTTACCATGCGTAGACGAATTGCGTCGATTGATTTTGGACGAAGCACATAAGTCCAACTACTCGATACATCCTGGTGCAGATAAGATGTATCACGACTTGAAAGGATTTTACTAGTGGCCTGGCATGAAACGAGACATTGCCACATACGTTAGTAAGTGCTTGACTTGTGCAAAAGTTAAGGTCGAATACCAAAAGTCGTCTGGGCTTTTGCAACAACCCGAAATGCCCAAATGGAAATGGGAATACATCACGATGGACTTCATCATGAAGTTACCGAGAACAAGATCCGGAGTTGACACCATATGGGTGATTGTCGATCGATTGACGAAATCAGCCCACTTCCTTGCTATCAAGGAAACAGACAAAATGGAGAAACTGACTAGAATCTATTTGAAAGAGGTCGTTTCTCGACATGGGGTGCCATTATCCATCATCTCTGATAGAGATGCACGATTCACTTCTCGCTTCTGGCAAACACTTCAACATGCACTGGGTACTAGACTCGACATGAGTACTGCCTACCACCCACAAACGGACGGCCAGAGTGAGCGAACGATACAAACGCTCGAAGACCTGTTAAGAGCATGTGTGATAGACTTTTGAGGTAATTGGGATACACACCTACCTCTAGCAGAATTTTCTTACAACAACAGTTATCACACCAGCATACAGATGGCACCATTTGAGGCATTGTATGGACGCAAGTGCCGATCGCCACTCTGTTGGGCAGAGTTGGGCGACAGACAATTATCGGGTCCTGAGATAGTCCAAGAAACTACGGACAAGATATCTCAAGTGCTTAACCGATTGAAAATAGCACGTGATCGACAAAAGAGTTATGCCGATAACAGACGGAAACCTTTAGAGTTTCAAGTAGGTGACAAAGTCCTACTCAAAGTGGCACCCTGGAAAGGGGTCGTACGATTTGGTAAATGAGGTAAACTGAACCCACGATACATCGGACCATTCGAGATCCTTTCAAGGATCGGTCCTGTCGCCTACAAGCTCCAACTACCGCAAGAGCTTAGTAGTATCCATGACACCATTCATATATCTAACTTGAAAAAGTGTCTTTCCGATGAAACACATATCATCCCTCCGGACGAAGTCTTCATTGACTCAAAACTAAACTTTGTGGAGGAACCTATCGAAGTTATGGACACGAAAATGCAGAAACTTCGACACAAACGAATCAAGTTAGTTAAAGTTCGTTGAAACTCAAAACATGGCCCAGAGTTCACATGGGAAAGTGAGGATGAAATGCGCAAGAAGTATCCTCGACTATTTGAAACCGTGACCGTGACTCACGACACGAATTAAATCTCGGGACGAGATTTCCCTAACGGGGGGAGAATGTGACAACTCTCCAAATTAGGTATTGATTAACATTTAAGCATGTGCATTCTTACGCTAAATTTCCTGATAAAGTTTAAAACAAAACTTTTGATATGATGTGAGCCTAGCAGCCCAGTACTTTTAAACAAAAAGTATTACTAATACGTAAGTATTTAAAGTTACGTACAAAGGTATTGAAACGAACCCGACAAAAATAAATAACAAAAGTTGGTGACTAAAATAATTAATAAATCGATTATTAATTACGAGTACTATTGTATCTATAACATATAGATAAAACGAATTAAATATACATTTAACATAAAACGTATTATAAAACGAACAGAAATAATTTTAAAATACACCCAAAGATCAAAATGAGAAAAGTTCAAATTTTCTCATTCATTCGAAAACATTTGGAACATTACCTCAAAATATGAACCCGAAATTCGACAGAAATTTGGCACCCAATTGAATGATAGCAGTCCAATGTACAAATTTGTACAACAGTCTAAAATAATGAAAATCTCAATATTCTAATTTTATATTACGAACCAGGAGAACACCTACAAAATAAAAATATAAAATATTATATTCTATTGTGCTATAATTATACCCGTACTCGAAATTAACGGGCCAAAAATTAGCCAACTAACTCAAATAATTGGTGAAGCATACTCCTGTATCAGACCATACGTTCATATTTTTATAATACTCCCTCCTTCCCTGATCATCACTCTCGACACCCACACATACACAAAATCACCATATTTTTCTTCTCCTTCATCACTAAGCAAAAGGCAGTAATAAGATTGAGGAAGCAGGAGGTAAAAACAACTAAACAACAATAACAATAATCATCATCATCATCATCTCGGTTCATCATCACCTCCATCATCTCTTTGTAAGAAACTCAATACTTTTTATTTCTTTACTTTAAATTCGTTATATATATAATGATAACATATCATAATCAATGAACATAACATGATAAATTGTTGATATAGCATCATATATGTATGTATGTAGTATATTAGTGATGATGATGATGATAAAATGAAGACATTTAGTTCAAGAACAACCATATAAGTGGATTAAATATGTGAAACCGACAAGTGTAAAACTTGGTTATGAATATATGTAAACGTTTACCACTTGAAACTATAACGAGAACATATCACGAAACTGGACCGTAGTGAAAACTTAGAGATATTACGGACCAGAAACAGAGCTCAGACCACTGCACTGGGGAGCCGACCGGCTAGGAAACCATAGCCGAACGGCTAAGTTTACCCAGCCGATCGGCTGAGATGATAGAGCCGAACGGCTCACCTAGCTCAGCCGTACGGCTAAAGCTAGGTAGTCGAACGGCTATGGTGGGTTGCGTGAGACGATCGGGCTGGACGATTTGGACTGGGACTGTTGGGCCGAAAGTTTAAAGACTTTTAAATAAATATGAATTGGACCGAGAAAAAATTAACTGGGTCGCAGCTCACAGCCGAACGGCTGGGCTACCCAAGCCGAACGGCTGGATGACCCAAGCCGAACGGCTGGCCCAAGCCGAACGGCTGAGCTGAGCTGTGAGTTGGGCCGGGCTGTGACTTGGGCCTGGACCAATAACTTTGCGATTAAAAATTGATCGGCCGTACGTTTAACTAAATGGGCTGGATTTAATGATCACTTAAAATACTTGGACCCTGTTATTGGGCCGAATATTTTGGGCCAAATCCAAAGGGTCACGAAATCTCAAAACGTTAATTTCAACCGATTTATATATATGGAATGAGTTCACTTTTATAACAAATATATTTTTATGTACATAAACGACAGCGATAAAAACTATATATATATATATATATATATATATATATATATATATATATATATATATATACGCGGCATTAATAAATGAATAATGTGTATATATATATATATATATATATATATATATATATATATATATATATATATACACGACAACGACAGTTAATATATATTAGAATATATATATATATATATATATATATATATATATATATTCAACTAAATATAATATACAACAAGTATAATTATATACATAGGTATGTATAACAAAGATATATATGTACAACATGAACAAATGACATCCGAGTATACATACGACTACATACGAGTATATACATTTAACAAAGTATACGACATGGAAAAATAATAACAATATTTCAACACAACGTCACCAACAAATTTAACGACTTACATCATTAAGAAATCAACAATTTCTTCAAATAAACAAAGCCATTAACATATGTAGATTAAACAAATCAAGCGTACTTATGTTAATACATGCATTGTACATAGGTTGACATACCTTGGGCATTCACCTGTCGGCTGCTAGCATTCATACCAAGCAAACCACCGTGAGTTTACAGCCCCTACTTTTAAATGTTTTCTGTTTCTAAACACAGGGGTGTTAAACATAGAAATTGCATGCCAACACATGCAATCAAACTATAAATGATTTATTGCATTTATACAACTGTGGAATTGTGATATTACATATTCACTATTATTTTGGGAATTAGACAAGTATCCTAGTACGGACCTAGACTTGAAATGTATGCATGAAAGACCTTATGTCATGCAGACTGTAACCATTAGCTAGGTGACTCTAGCCACTGAGTATACGAATAGTACTATTGCCGTGACGACCATCCTACGGTGGAGCGTATACTTAAACGTCCGTTTAGGCAAACAACATAAGTTCTGGTTGTGGTTTGGTTATGGGGTTAGGTCGCGTTACTTCAACCTGCGAGGTTTAGCTCACCTTTCAGGGGATCATGGTCTAAGTAAATTCCCACATACTTTTAGGAAGAACGAATCCTACAACTGTTAAACACCGGAAAACATACCAGTAACGTATTTTACACTGGTAAGTAACCAGTATCATATTTTGGGATGACATCCCACATAAAACTATACTTTAGGGTAACAACCTTACGTAACTTGTATTTTATAAATGAATAACAGTTCATTTCTACAAACTTGGTTTAACTAACCACATACATTTACAAACCTGTAAATTCACTCAACATATTTGTTGACGACTTCTCTATGTTTTTCAGAAAATTAGCTGGGTAAGTAATCGCATGCATTCAGGATGGAAAACCCTGGACTACTTAGGATGCCACATACTTTTGGGACCGCTATTGAAGGATTTCCTCTGTATAACTGCAAACACTGCAGTCATACTTACGAAATCTTGTATTAAACTTATGTATTGTAAAACTAAATGTTTTAAACTCCACTACTATTAATACGACTTACATAGTCGTACTACTTTTGTAACAACTGTTAAACTTGGCATCCTCGTTAAATAAAGTTGTGTGATAACCATATGCTCTGAGTATGTATGTATTAGTTGGTTGAAATTACTGTTCGCAACCCTGTCACGTCATTAAAGCTTCCGCAAACTAATCATAACTAATTGTAATTACCGTTTGGCGGGGTGTGACAGTGGAGTTCTATAGTACATTTCGGTTTGATCACAGGTCGACCAATTGGACAGTTGAGACTTTTCTTTTCAGCTTGGGGGTCAACCGAGACAAATATCCCTTGTTGAGTTTGCTATTAGGGTTGGGCTATATGAGCCACACGAGATTCACAACCCACATTTCATGGATCATATTTCAGCTGGTGCAGTGACAAAGCTTACAGATTTAGAGATTTCGCAGGAGTGGCAGTTTATTGCCCAGGGTAGCTTTGGTTCTCGAACTCCTTCTTATCGGACTATTCGTGATCCCTGTCACCGTCTCATTCACCGATTATTGACTTATACCATTGTAGGTCGTCGAGAGGGACATGAAAAGGTTTCCAAGCCTGACTTATTCTATTTTAGCTCTATTGTCAGGAATAGGTTGGTGAATGTGCCCTGAAGATTAGCTAGGTGGATGTCAAAGAGAGCCACTGGTACTAGGGATTCGAGTAGTTTGTGTGGTGGTCAGTTTGTCACTAGATTGGCTAGGCATTTTGGGTTAGAGACTCCGGAGGAGATAGGGACATGCACTGTTGTTCAGCCTGGCATGGATTGGTTGACTGCACGGAGGTTGGAGGCTCTTGATATCATTGAGTCATGTAGTATATATGGTGGTGATGCTGAGCTGTATTATTGGGTTACTACTACTCCTGTGGGACAGACTTTGCAGCCTAGGCAGGCTCGGGTTGTTGCGGCTGGAGGAGATGCAGCTGCAGGTAGAGGTGCGGATCGTGGCCGCAACAGAGTCTATGCTGCTGAGTTTGATCTGTTACAGTAGCAGCTTGCACTGATGGACATCCGCCATACCCACAGATTTGACAGCATTGAGCTTATGCAAAGGAAGCACTTTCATCAGACGAGTACTCACATAGACTATCAGGATAGCCTGTTTGCTCAGCTGTTCGGTTCAGCCCAGATACCTTATTAGCCTTTTCAGTATCAGATGCCGCCAGAGTTGTATCCCACGTACCAGCAGTCAGGACCACCACCACCAGATCAGGCAAGACCATCTCATGTGTACCATAGCATGGATGAGGATGAGGACAGTGACTAGGATGAGATGCATCCTTTGTGGCTTTTGATTTTAGACTTTATTATTTTTATTCGTAGTACTTTACTTATGTTTGGATATTGTAGTTTTATATTCGGTTTGTGTATATTTTGTTTAGTTAGCTTAATGTGATATCGTTTGATGATGTTTGTTGATTGCCTTTCAGAATTGTGTCATGAGCAAACGAGATGTTGGCGGTTATTTCAGCGAAGTTGGAAGCAAGGAAATTTTGAGAGTGACCTTTTGGCTTTGTTTCACCGGTAACTCACACGATATTCTAGGGGAGTTTTTCTGTCATATTTCTTTTCTCTTTTTCCCATTTTTAGTTTTTCATTCTTTGTACAATGAGGACATTGTACATCTTTAAGTGGGGGATGGGAGAGAAAAGAGTACTTTCCATATAATTGTCCTTTTGGGAAAGTAGATGATGTAAATTGGTTAACTGTTATCCCATTAAAATACGTAACTAGGAGGTTATGAATTGCCCATTTTTCAACCAAATTTTTAAATTTAAATTTTTGTTTTTCTAGAAATGATTTATTTTGTAACAATGTAGGTTAAATTTAAAACTTTCTACACTTTTAATAAACTTTTAAATCGTATTTAGCTTCATTATATGATGTATTGATAGGCAATTTATATAAGAGTTTTTGAGCTTTTAAGAAATGAACATAAAAGAGTGGATGTTACTTTTAAATGAACTTTAGTTGTGTATGACGGTTGTCTTAATTTTCATATTAATAGCGTGCGATATGTCATATTTTTGGAAATTTAATCAACGTCATTTGGGGATATACTGGGTGTTGTTTCCTTTGTTGTATGAAAGTACAGACCTGGTCTCCGTCAGTATATCTAATGAAAAAGAGCAAAAGAGTTTAACAACTCATGATTTTATAATGTAGTCGAATTATGTCGCTTTGTTGTACTAAGGTACAGACCTGTCACCAATGGTTTGACTAAAGATCTATTATTGCTAAACCAAAATCAAGTTATGTTGCTTTGTTGTGTTGAGGTACAGACATGTCACCGATGTCTTTATTTGAAAAATGATTGTTTTATTAGAAATCCATAATATGAAATGTTGGCACGTTATGAGTATGAGAGTATATAGCTATTGGGAATTTAAGGGAACATCTACGTGAATAATAATAAGTTAAGCTCAATTATTTGAATATAGATTGTTTAAGTGGATAACAATATCAGTAATCATCGTGAACTAATTGATGTTTTAAGAATAAATAAGTTTATGTGTAGATTATTTTTGCAATCTCATAGTTTCTTAATAATTGTTTCTAGAATTGATAGGATTTTAAATATAAATGTTTGAGTTGAAACTGGGTGATGTTGTGTAATTCCCTTAATAGTTATTTAGATTAGTGGAGATGATTGTTTTCTCTTGCAATCAATTTTTGAATCGATAGTCTACTTGAGGACAAGTAGGATTCAAGTGGGGGATGCTTGATAAACGCGCATAAGTACTGTATTTAAGTAGTATTTTACCCCTGTTCCTGAATGAATTTATTGCAATTAATCGAGTTTTGGTACTTATTTTGTTTATATTTGCAATTAGATATGGAGATGAAGCTTTTTAGAGAAAAGAACGAAAAACAGTCAATAAATAAGTTAAATGATGCATTTTTGAGGAATCGAGCGAAGCCGAAGATCAAAAGAAGAAGAAAATAAGAATCGGTTAAAATTTAACATCCATACGCCGTATGAAATATTCATACGCCGTATGGATGAATTGGTGAAGGCCCAGATGTAAGTGGAGCTAGGCCGGGCTTAATTTCAATCCGTACGCCGAATGGAAATTCCATACGCCGTATGGATTAATTTCTCAGAAACTATAAAAACGCGTGATTAACCTTAAAAGGGGAGATACGGCTGTGGTTTTTGTTTTTCGACTCCAGACCTCTGTTTACGAATTTTAGTGTTGGTTTGGAAGCACAAAGAGTTAAGGTGAAAGCCTTTTCAACTTATCTTTAGTGGTTTATCGTTTCGGTTAGTAATTATACTATTTATTACAATTTCATTATGTTTTTGAGGTTGATAAATCTGTGTTTTTCTTATTGAATGATGAATTGAATTATTTAGTAGTTGTGTATTTAATTAACCATGGATAAGGATTATTAAACGATATTGATTGCACATTTGTTAAGTTATTTAATTGAAGATTATTATGTTATCCGTAGATCCTTATTGATTGTTGATTTTTAGTTATTACTTACCGTGATTGATTGTGTCATTGAGATTGATTTCCTTTGATATTGTTGATTATTGATGATTAGAATTTAGGTTTTGATCATTGCTGAATATATTGAGTTTGACAGATTAAGAGAATAATAACTGAGTAATCTAAAATGAATAAGCTAATAAGTAATTATTAGTAGGTATTGTTAAGTCATACCGTTAGGATCAATCATAATAAATCGTGAACACTTAAAGCATAACCTAGGGAAATACACACAATAGAATCACATTCTTGCGACGTCGGATAGATGTTTAATGTGGGACCCTAGGTTATAGAAATTAGTTAGACCCGAACCGTTGGCTAATTTACTTTCAATTTAGAATCTTTGATTAGTAACTAAATTGGGTATAAAAGAAATCACAATTAAACAATTAACGTGCAATGTTTCGGGCAATATGAATCTGAGTGGAATTATATACACAAGTGCTAGTTCCTTCCTACTGATTCCTATCTTTTAATTAATTTAGTAATTTATCTGTTTTTATTTATTATATCAATTGAAATGTTCGCACGGAACTAAAACGTCCCCCTTATTTACTGCTTTCTAGTTAATTAGTATTTCCTATTTTTATAAATAACCACTGTTCCCTGTGATCGACTCGGACTTACCAGGTCTATACTAACATTCGATCAGGTATTCTTGCCTGGTTGTGTGAAAAGTATAAATAAGGAATTTCCATTTATTAAACAAAACTAGACTCGTCCACACGACATCAGCTTTCCCCCTTAATTAGCTTCATACATTACAAACAAAAGGGTAACTATGAGGTACTGGCCGCCTAAGAAATTGCCACGTGTCTGCAAGGGACGCCTTGTTCAAACACAATCATCCAAGCCAAAGTCTATTGACTTCGGGCATAACACATAAGTATCAACAATAACAAGTAGAAAACTATTGGCGATGTTTACTGAAAATGGCATGTCCATTTGTTAACAAAATAAAACATAGTCAAAGGATGGAAGGTAAACCAAAAGCACATTCAGATTCAAGTTGTTCACCAAATGCATTACAAATAATATGAAAAGAACAAGTTCAAATGCAAAATAACATCCAAAAGCTAATGGCCAAATTAGCACAAAAAAGTCTTCATGTCTCCCATCCTCCAAGCTTCCAAATCCTTAGCTTTTCAAGATGCAACAAAATCGTGGTCTGTAGAAGTAGAAGTATCCACATCAGGGGCATCGGCCGGCTTAATAGCCAGAAATTCCTGAATGGTAATACTCACACAAACATAACTACTATTAGAATTATTGCATATACTTACTTTATAATATTTAATCATTAATTAAAAAGAAAAAAGAACGGGGTATAATAATAATAAGACTAACATGAATCGTGATATCGCAATTTTCACTCAATTTCTCCTTATACGGATACCGGATGTGTGCCAGGGCATCAGCTTTCGTGACCATTCTACTCTCAGCATCCGAATCATAAAATAATGATCGCTCCATTGTGGTACCCAAAAGGCAGTTATGATAACCCATTTTCACACCCTCATGTTTCCCATATTTCAAACTACACACCTGAACATCACCAAGAGATTCAAGGTACTCATGACTAACGTGAAGAGTCTCAAATGCGTAAGTAGCAGTATTCTTCACAAACAACCTACAATCCTCCCTTAATCGGATATTATCATCAGCAAGCTCAGAAACTTTAGCAGACAAACCAATAACCTGCTCCTCTAGAATGGCATTCTGAAAACGGAGTCCCGAAACCTCCTCAACCGATTTCTTCTTCTCAAGCTTCAACAAACTTTCTAATTCAGTAACTCGACTTGTCAAGTTAGCGATCACATATTCTTTCTTAAGTACACGATCCTCGGACATTTTTAGTTTCTCCTCAACCTCAGAGTAATCCACTTGTAGCCTATCCAAATCCTTCAAAGCCTTTTTCCTTTTCTTCTTCGCACTTGTTAACTTATTAATCAAAGTATTAGCACTTTCTGAAGAAACAGTGACATTCTCTAATTTCTGCTTCAGTAAGGTTATTTTCTTATCATAATCCTCACGCAAATTTCTCATTTATGCTTTCTTCCTGCTCATTGCAATATCCAATGATTCTTATCTTCGAATAACTTCACCGGTATTAAGCAAAGCGGCAGTTTGACTTGTATAGTAATCCGCTATGACCTGGTAATCCGTAGTTTTAGACAACTCATAATCTTGGGCTTTCGTAGGGATACAACAGAGGAGTTTCCGAGAAGCATACTCACTATCAATTAAATCACCATTTTTAATATCCCATTCCGGTTGGAAAATTTCAGCAGCAAACTCGAGGTTCAAACCGTTTTCATCTTCATAAGAGGAAAGTGAATTATTGTCGACCTCAACACCCTCTGTTTGTTTACTCTGCAAATGTATTTCGGAATTACCAACTTTCGGTTGCTCGTCATTACCCTTCGGTTGTTCAGAAAACACTGATCGGTTGACATCATTTGCTTCATTATCATTTGCATTTTCAATTTTAGCATCTTCCACAACAACATTCTTCGAAGGAGAAACATAAACGGGAGAAGGAGACCTATCACCAGATTGAGAGTTATTACTCTCAGCAGAATTCTCATCAGTCAACCCGAAAGTAAGCTTCTCCTTAGGTTTCTTTACAAGTTTTTTCATTCTTGGTTGTTTGGAAGCGATGACTTTCGGTTCAATGGTGGTGCCGAAAATCTTCCGTTTGCCCCCACGAGTAATCGAAGGCCCGGGAAGTGGTGCGGGCTGCACCAAACTGATTGGAAGGAGGAACTACGGAATTTGCATAACGCTCAAGATGTGACACTTCATTTGTTCCCGAGGGTGACCACCTACATCAACACCTTTAATCGATTTGCGAAAAATGAAGGAGGCCAAACTCATCTCTACAAGACAAACAAAGTATATATCAAAAACAATAATAAATGAACAATAATTAAAGGCGAAAGTAGCAAAATATAAATTAAATATAAGTGTAAAGGTGTAAACTTCTAAAAGCACTACCTTCCCCTTTCCAACCAAAACAAGGAATCTCGTCTGGGTCATCTCATTTTTTACATACACCCGCAACAATTAATGCATGTGACACACGGCCAACGGTCGGTTCGGAAATCCTTCCGGTCGTTGCGGTCCTTCCGTTGCTCGCAGCGATCAATGTGTTTATATTTATGTTTTGATGGGCCTAAGTATACTAAAGCTATGGGTGAGTACAGCGATAGGTATGACCTAGGGTCATTCTTCAAACTACAACAGACATGGGATCTAGGATTTCAGTTATACTTCGAGATTTAGCTAGGGTTTCTAGAGGTTTTGGTTGGTTTTAACTAACTAATTATCTAAAACTTAAATAAAGAAAGAGAGGTCAGGTGGCAACGAGAACTTATAGGTTAAGCGAGTGTTTACTATGATAATTACTCATGCTATTTAGAGGTAGTTATTGGGGTAAGGCCTTAGTTAAGATGACAGCTCCAGGATTGAGCCGACAAACTCGGAACTCTCATTTGTAAATAAAGTAATATACCTACAGCCTTTCATCTGTGGTATTTCCGTTGCTTAATCAAAGGTTCCTTATTTGTCTAACCTAGATCTGGGTCATATATTTCCTAATGAGCCATAGCTCCTAGCCTATTATCTATCTAACGTAGAGTTGTCCGCAATCAGATAAATAACATGTCACATGGATAACAGCTATGGAATGTAGACTACACCGGAAGTTGTCCCAAATGTAGTAACCAATTTAACCAATGACCAACCTCGAGTCTTGTCCCCCAATCTCATACATTTGAGATATCCGAATCATGACATGAATTGTTGAATAAACAAAAACATGAACAGGGGTTTCCTACCGGGACAAGTTGGGATGGTCTGGTCTAACGACTAGTTAAATTGTTCATCATTATTTCATATAAATCATCATAACTATTCTATGCATGTTAAACTGGTGTATGCAATTAATATATATCAGAAAACCTAATCATATATCCTATCAACATAAATGATACTAGCATGCAGACCCTAAACAACAAGCAAACAAGAACATGGAATAAGGCAGCATAGCAGGGATCAATTTTAATCATGCAGAGTAATAGGATAATGGTTAAGTCACAAGTGCCCTGAAAGTTTTCTCTAAGACACTTGTTAAATGACTTGAATCTAACCTATCTCTAATCCTATGCTCCGTGTCTCCCTCCGGTTATATTTCAACCAGGAGAACACCGGCCATGTCGAGTTCAACGATCATCAGACACGGAATAATTATCGGCATACTACTAGCAATTGGCCAAGCCTAGAAGGATGTTACTAACCACAACATAAGTTGGATAGATAAACATTTGAGATTCAATTCAAAGATTCAAATATATTTCAATTGCATACAGACAGAGTAACAACATGATTTAAGTATAACTACCCTAGCATGGCAACTATCATAACAAACATATATTTGTTTAGCTTAGCATGGCAATAATTCTAGCAAGAATTTCTAAATAAGCATAGCAATAGCACAACATTATTCAAAAATAACAAGATAGAGATTAAAAAACCTGGCGAAGCGTTATTACAAATCTTGCGTAACCGCAGTCTCGGAGAACCTCCGCTACAAAAGAGCTTAAAGCTCGTAACCTACTAGCTTAACTAATCTAACTAACTATTTTATTCTAGAGAGAGTAGAAAGAGAAGGGAAAGAAAGAAATGACGTGAAGAATGAGATGATGGATGATGAGATGATGAAGATTTGAGCTAGTATTTATAGGCAACCCACATCCGTATCCGTAGACCGTATCCTGAACCTCAAATGCACAGCCGTATTGCACAACCGTATAAAAATCTGATTTTTATCGCCCAAATGCACCAATACGGTTGTCCCGGACCATATACGGCTGTCCTGGACCGTATACGGCTGGACACCAACCGTATACGGCTATCCCAGGCTGTATACGGCTGGGCACAGATCGTATACGGTCTGCACAGTCCGTATACGTTCTATGCCCAGCCGTATATGATCTAGGTTAGCCGTATACGGCTGTGGACAACCGTATCTTGGCCCCTTCGGTTTCGATCGTATCTTCTTCGTTGTTTATTCATTTTGAGCGATTCTTGCATCCACGCGTTCGTAATTTCCTAACGAAGAGAATGAAATAAGTTAGAGGTCATAACTCGGAACATAGCTCTAGAAGCAATGAACGTGAATGCTTGTGATTGTTTTCGTTAGATTTATCGTGTTTTTCGACCATTTTAGTTGATTTTCGAAACGTTGTCGATATTTTAGCCTATGTGATGAGTTTTAGTGATAAAGTATTTATTTGGGTTAGTTCCAGCACATATTGGGCTAAAAAGGTGAGAATAATGCACGTAGAAACATGACTTTTTGCGTGTCATCAAATATCCCACACTTAGACATTTGCTTGTCCTCAAGCAAACTTTCCATCTTACCGCCAAAATTCCTTATGCAAAGGTTTTGATCTGACCCACAAAGAAGAATTCATACAAATTGAAAACAAGTAAGTCGCTTGTTAGATAAATAAGATATGTTCCTATGAAGTGTCCAAAGGTTTTCAAGATGATTCTCTTAGGCAAACTTTCAATTCTCGGAATTATGGAATATGCACGACTGGGCGATCTCACCGGTGGTCACTCAATTCACTCAAAGTGTATCGGGGTTCCTCTTACTCTAAGCCAAATGAAATATCGCTCAATACCAGTCGTGCAGCATTTGTTGTCATAGGCTTGCCCGAGGATCATATTTCCACCACTTAGACAGGAATGGTTCAGATGGGTTGTAATGTTTGGTGCGGGTTTAAAAGGGTGTGGATAAATTGGGGTATCTATGTTTTAAGAGGTCTGCTTATCTCAGGACTAAACAGCTCTATCTAGATATCCTTTTTAACGAAAACGGAAACGGATAACGGTTTAGGGGAGAGATAGCAATTTTGACTTCTATCTTTTGAAAACACACGGAGTGATATATTTTAGGAATCGAGTTTTTGAGAGATTTGAAGCACTTATCTTTATTCCAACTATTTTTTTCTTTTTCTCACTTTGTTCAATTTCTATTTTTGGGCTTAGATTTTTCTTGCCGAGAAATTTCTAAGGGATTTTTGTTTCTTTTATTTCCCCTTTTTGAGATCCTTTGTAATTTTGATTTTCCAATCTTTTGACAATTTCAAATTTACTTGATGCCAATTTTTCGCACCATATGACTCAATTTTCGAGGATAGAATATAAAACGCACACGGGGAGTTTTTAGTAAACACGATTTTGTGAATTTTGGAGTGAAGACAAAAAGGCATACCAAAATATCATTTTTCAAAAACTTAAAAATATCAAGATAAGTTTTTGGTGGGTAGGAATTAAGGGGTTTAAAAGTTAGGGTTTACGAAGGAAATAGGCTAAGGCTCAACAGGGTTCACTAGGCGGATCATCAACACTAAAAATGAGTGTTGGAAGAATTTTGGGCTTGAAGAGATATGTAAAAATGGGGTTTAAATCCTAGGGAATGTCAAGGTCCTCTAATCGTACCTATGTTACGTATGACACCTGTCAATGTGATCTCGAAATGTATACCTGGGGCAAGTTCTAATTCAGAAATGCGTGCACCGATCACACACAACAAACGAACAGTGAAGCATTTAAAATGAATGCTTATAAGGCTCAAATTCCTCACCGCAAAAATTGGGTTATATATGTCCAGTCGTGCGATGCCCCTCTTAGATCCTCATCTTAAATTGTTTGGAATCCAACATGATTCGACCTCCTTTTTATCAACTTTTGAATACTTGTAAAAAAACTTGTACTTTTTCTTACATTGTGACTCAGAAAAGTTTAAAATTTTTGAAAATTTTGGCGAAAATAAGGATTGAAAATTTATTTGAGGACCTGCATGTTTCTTAGATCAACTTAAACAGATATTTTGACAGACGAGAAATATACCACTATCCCACACTTAGAAATAAACATTGTCCCCAATGTTTCTACACCAATTAGGGAGAAAATCCCACACTTAGGGTTTTGTTTTAGGAAAAAATGTGAATTTAAAAGTTTTAAGCGAGGAGGATCCCACACTTAGAGATTTAAGTGGGCAATAGGCATATCAAAGTCATATATGAAGGGTTGAAGGTTTATGAGAGGTACTTCCCTACGGATAGTGGATAGTGGATACAGGACCAGATTCGTGAAGGAATGGTGTGAATGGTTGCTGGGGTTTTAGAACCAGTCTCTTTTCAAAGCTCGTCCATTTCCTACGAAGCTAAAGTCTGCAATTACCATAATATACTGTCATAATCTTCAGTTCAACAACATATCAAGTCTAAAACAAATAAAGATAAAATTAAAGATAAACATAAACTAAAAATCGTCTAGTAAATCATCCATGTCTGGATCAAATGCTGCAAGTGCGTCACTGTCTGGAACTAAAGTAGGTGACATGGCACCAATGAGACCAGGCATCGGGGATGCATAAGTGAAATCCTCAGATGGCTCAGATGGAGCAACAGTAGTAGGGAGAACAGTCTGTGGAGTGGCAGCTGGGAAAAATGACCATAGTGGGAGAGCTGGTCTGGGGCCCGACCAAGCCTGTAGGGTTGGTCGGGAAGTCTCGACAGTCCCAACGCCTCTTTAATGTCAGAGTGAGAGTCACGCTGGATGGAGAGCTCTCGGAGTGTCGCCTAAGTCACCTTCGGGTCTGAAGTGGTAACTCCATAGTCTGAGCATCTACAGCATGCTCCTCTGTAGTAGTGGTCATCTTCTTCCTTCTGCTTCTGTGAGTCTTCTTCTTCTGCTGTTGCTGAGGGGCGTGTCCTGAAGTCTAAGTTGAAGCATCCATCCTGAAATATAAAGATAAACAGGTAATGCTAAAGTTTTTATGTACAAATGGAAAGGAATCGGATGATTTTGAAAGTATTTTTAAATGTGAAAGTTTATAGAGTCATCTGAGCATAAGCATTTGTACAGTTTAAATAAAACTTATCTCTGATGTGTATATAAGAGTGTGGTGTCGTCAGATTTTCTAGCCTATCATGCATCATTAGTTTAAGGATGATAATACTAAGCAAAAATAACTAAGAGATAAAAAGTAAATAAGATAAGCAATGGGGTGCGTCCCAAGAGCGCTTGTTTAGAGAGTCTCTAGCTTGACTCTTTGTACCTACTGGTTGTCTTAAGGTGGTTCAAAGATATATACTTCCTCACCAGAAGGAAAATCATCGATGTAGTGCTTCAAGCGGTGGCTATTGACTTCAAAATTACCGTTCGGGGCCTCTAGTTCGACTGCTCCGATGGTAAAGACTTTTGATACAAAGAATGGGCTGCTCCACCTGACGCTATTCCTGTAATTTGCCGGAGAATTTCTTGAAGCGCGAATTGAAGAGAAGAACTTTATCTCCGGGTCTGAACTTAGAATATTTGATTTTAGCATCGTGAATATTCTTTGTTCGTTCCTTGAAGTGCAGAGAGCTATCATAGTCTTGGTCTCTTAAGTTGGCTAGTTCATTCAGCTGCATCTTCTGATGTGATCCCATTACAGAAGGGTCTAAGTTACAATCTTTGAGCGCCCAGTAAGCTTTGTACTCCAACTCTATCGGCAAGTGACACGCTTTTCCATAGACTAGCCTGTAGGGCGTGGTTCCTAATGGTGACTTGTATGTTGTTCTGAACGCCCACAGAGCATCGTCTAATTTCTCAGCCCATCTCTCCCAATGATTATCCACGATTCGTTCTAAGATTCCCTTGAGCGCTCTATTAGTCACTTCGGCCTGCCCATTCGTCTGCGGGTGGTAAGCCGTAAAGGTCTTATGGGTGACACCATAATACTGTAATGTCCTCATAAACTGAGCATTACAGAATTGCATGCCTTGATCGCTGATGATCGCCTTTGGAGTACCGAAATGAAAAAAGAGCTGCTTTAAGAACTTTACCACTGCTCGGGAATCATTGGTGGGAAATGCTTATGCTTCGGCCCATCTGGAGACGTAGTCGACAACAACTAGAATATATTCCTTCCCGTAGGATTTTGGGAAAGGTCCCATGAAATCCAAACCCCATATATCAAAGATCTCACAAGCTTGGATGTTAGTAAGTGGCATTTCACTTCTCGATGAGATACTTCCAAACCTTTGGCAAGCATCACAGTGTTTTACCAAGTCATGAGCGTCTCTGAAAATGGTCGATCAGTAGAAGCCGGAGTCATATACTTTCCTTGCAGTCATATCTGCTCCATGATGTCCTCCAGTTGGTCTGTGATGATTCTGGTGAAGAATGTTCCTTGCCTCCCTCTCGTCCGCGCATCTTCTGATAATTTGATCCGGATACACTTTGAATAAGTGTGGATCATCCCAATAGTAGTTCTTTACATCTCTAAAGAATTTACGTCTTCTAGAGGTGGGCATTCCTTTTGGCACAATTCCTCTAACCAGATAATTAGCGTAGTCTGCATACCAAGGGTTATGAGATAATTGAGATCCCTTTTGGTAGCCTTCGATATTTATAAGTTGTTCTTCGGGAAACTGGTCTTGAATTTCTCTTTCATTAAGGTTTTCCATCGATGGGTTTTCCAATCGACTGAGGTGATCTGCTGTGACGTTTTCGGCTCCCTTTTTATCATTGATTTCTATGTTGAATTCTTGGAGAAGTAGAATCCATCGAAGCAGTCTCGGTTTAGCATCTTGCTTTTTGAAAAGATTTCTATGTCAAATTCTTGGAGAAGTAGAATCCATCGAAGCAGTCTCGGTTTGGCACAATTCCTCTAACCAGATAATTAGCGTAGTCAGCATACCAAGGGTTATGAGAGAATTGAGATCTCTTTTGGTAGCCTCCGATATTTATAAGTTATTCTTCGGGAAACTGGTCTTGAATTTCTCTTTCATTAAGCTTTTCCATCGATGGGTTTTCCAATCGACCGAGGTGATCTGCTGCGACATTTTCTGCTCCCTTTTTAGCTTTGATTTCTATGTCGATTTCTTGGAGAAGTAGAATCCATCGAAGCAGTCTCGGTTTACCATCTTGCTTTTTGAAGAGATACTTCAAGGCTGAGTGACACGTATAGACAATAGTTTTGGACAATATTAAATAAGAACGAAATTTATCGAAAGCGAATACTACCGCAAGAAGCTCCTTTTCTGTTGTAATGTAATTCTCTTGAGCATCGGTGAGTGTCTTGCTGGCATAGTATATAGGTTGAAACTGCTTTTCCTTCCTTTTCCCTAAGACAGCTCCAACGGCAAAGTCACTAGCATCGCACATGATTTCAAATGAAAGACTCCAATCGGGGGCGACCATGATCGGTGCATGTGTGAGCTGATCCTTCAGAATGTTGAAAGCTTCCAGGAAATCATCTGAAAAGACAAACGGAGTATCCTTCTCGAGAAGGTGAGTCATAGGTCGAGAAATCTTACAGAAATCCTTAATAAAGCGACGGTAGAATCCGGCGTGACCTAGAAAACTGCGAATGGCTTTAACAGAAGTAGGTGGCGGAAGTTTGGCAATAGTCTCAATTTTAACTTTGTCAACTTAAATTCCGGGTTTCGATATTCGGTGTCCTAAAACTATCCCTTCTTTCACCATGAAGTGGCACTTTTCCCAGTTTAAGAAAAGATTTGACTCTTCACATCGGGCTAGCATTCTTTCAAGGTTGGAAAGACAAGATGTGAAGGAGTCACCGAAGACTCAGAAGTCGTCCATGAATACCTCCATACACTGTTCAATCATGTCATGAAATATCGCCACCATGCTAGGTAGAATGTTGCAAGTGCATTGCATAGACCAAAAGGCATACGTCGGTAGGCGAATTTGCCATATGGACATGTGAATGTCATCTTTTCCTGGTCCTTTGGATTGTATGCGAAGGATCACGTGCCACCTCCACATTACCCCGCAGATTTAAGACGAGGGAAGGATGAAGCTCATTACCACCAATTTCAGGAAAATTTGAAGCAACTTCATATCAACATCCCGTTTGTGGAAGCTATTGCCCAAATGCCTAAATATGCGAAATATTTGAAGGAGCTATTGACTAATAAAAGCAAGTTGGTGGAGGCAACCACTATAACGATGAATGAGAGATGCTCAGTTGTGATGCAAAACAAGTTACCACCAAAAATGAAGGATCCAGGAAGTATCACTATTCCCTGTCTGATTGGTAAATTGGACATCGCAAATGCATTGGCGGATCTAGGAGCTAGCATTTCCATTATGCCTTATACTATGTATGCTAGACTTGGATTAGGAGAAGTTAAGGCCATCCGAATGTGCATCGAATTAGCTGATCGCTCTGTCCAATACCCAAGAGGGATGGTCGAGAATGTCTTAGTTAAGGTTGATAAGTTTGTGTTTCCCTGCGACTTTGTAATTCTCGACATGGTAGAAGATCCCAAGGTAGCAATAATTCTTGATTGACCTTTCGTAGCCACTTCCAGTGCGTTGATCAATGTTTTTGATAGAAAAATCACCATGAGAGTGGGGGATGAGAAAGTGGTATTTAATGTGAATGAATCCATGCAATATCCTGCCTCTGTAGATGATACTTATTACTTTGCTAGTGCAAGGGAGCTGTCTGACGATTATGAGTTTTTGAAAAGTTTGAAGGAAGACGAAGAGTTAGATCCTATGATTCTCGAAGGATGGATGGGAAGTTTCGAGGCACTCCGTGAGATTGAAGAATTCGATAGGTTACTTGAGGAGGTCGAGACAAAGTGTGAGGATGAGTTAGAGAATGAAGGCGTTAAGCTAAGGGAGAGCGAAGATTCGATCTTGACAAACGGAATCTCGATTAAAATGGAATCCCATGTTCAAGAGAGGAGGTGTCAGCAGTTAAATCCTCATTCGAAGAGCCACCCAAGTTAGATTTGAAAGAGCTTCCCGCTCATTTGGAGTATGCATACCTGCAAGGAAAATCTGACCTTCCGGTAATGATATCAGCTCATCTTTCATCAGAGGAGAAGGAAAGCTTATTGAAGGTTCATAAGGAACATAAGAAAGCGATAGCATGGACGATAAACGGTATTAAGGGAATAAGTCCTTCATACTACACTCATAAGATTCTTTGGAATCCGACTTCAAGCCAGTTGTGCAACCACTGAGGTGTATAAACCCTAAGGTAACGGATGTGGTGAGAAAAGAAATCATCAAGTTATCAGACGCCGGGTTGATATACCCAATCTCCAACAGTACATGGGTAAGCCCCGTTCATGTTGTACCGAAAAAAGGAGGTATGACAGTTGTAGCCAACGAGAAGAATGAGTTAATCCCCACGAGAACCGTCACTGGATGGAGAGTCTGCATCGATTATAGGAAGTTGAATGATGCCACACGCAAGGATCACTTTCCCTTGCCATTCATTGATCAAATGCTCGAACGTCTAGCCGGAAGGAATATTACTGTTTCTTAGATGGTTTTTCCAGATATTTTTAGATTCCCATCGATGCTAACAGTCAAGATAAGACCACCTTCACCTGTCCATTTGGAACGTTTGCGTATAGAAGAATGTCATTCGGTCTGTGCAACGCACCCGCAACATTCCAACAGTGTATGATGGCAATTTTTTATGACATGATTGAAGACAGCATGGAGATATTTATGGATGATTTCTCCGTTTTTGGAAATTCTTTTGATGAATGTTTGGCCAACTTGAAGAGAATGTTGCAAAGATGTGAGAATTCGAATCTTGTGCTTAATTGGGAGAAATGCCATTTTATGGTCCGAGAAGGGGTTTGTATTAGGAAACAAGATTTCGAGCGTAGGGATTGAGGTGGACAAGGCAAAAATTGAGGTAATTGCAAAGTTGCCACCTCCGAAGAATGTCAAGGGCGTAAGAAGCATCTTAGGGCATGTAGGATTCTATCGACGTTTTATTAAGGATTTTTCAAAGATTGCACGACCGATGAACAAACTGTTAGAGAAGGAGGCCAAGTTTGAGTTCTCCAAGGAATGTCTAGATGCATTCAATCTTTTGAGAGAGAAGTTAGTATCTGCACCCATTATGATTAGTCCAAATTGGGATCTTCCCTTTGAATTAATGTGTGATGCTAGTGATTATGCTGTTGGAGCAGTGTTAGGTCAACGGGTGGACAAGAAGTTTCAACCTATTTACTACGCGAGTAAAACCTTGACAGACGTGCAAGAGAATTACACTACGACAGAAAAAGAACTGTTAGCAGTTGTTTTCAAATTTGATAAGTTTCGATCCTATTTGATTCTATCAAAGACTGTAGTGTTTACCGATCATTCAGCGTTAAGGTATTTGTTTAGCAAGCAACATGCAAAACCTCGATTGCTAAGGTGGATTCTTTTGATGCAAGAATTCAATATTGAGATTCGCGACAAGAAAGGAGCCGAGAATTTAGCCGCTGATCACCTCTCAAGGTTAGAAAATCCGGAGTTAGAGAAGTTAGATGAATCAGAAATTCAGGACACATTTCCCGATGAGAGTCTGATGAAGGTAATTATGAGTGAACTTCAATGGTTTGCTAATTACGCCAAATTCTTAGTTACAAGCACTCTTCCCGCCAAGATGAAGTATAACGAAAGAAAGAGATTTTTCTCGGCTTTGCGACACTATTTTTTGGATGACCCGTTTTTGTTTAGGATGTGTGCTGATGGTATGGTGAGAAAATGTGTTAGTGGAGAGTAATGCACTGAGATTCTATGTCACTGCCACAATGGTCCTACGGGAGGCCATCACGGGCCGACGTACACAGCAAGGAAGGTGTTTGAAGCAGGATTCTATGAGCCAACCATCTATAAGGATGCAAACGATTTTGTGAAGGAATGTGATGCCTGCCAATGAACTGGAAGGATCTCTAAAAGAGATGAGATGCCACAATACCCTATAATGGTTAGTGAAGTTTTCAACGTTTGGGGAATCGATTTTATGGGACCATTTCCGCCAAGCAACGGAAATAAGTATATCATTGTGGTTGTGGATTATGTTTCGAAATGGGCTGAAGCTAAAGCATTGCCTACTAATGATGCACGAGTGGTGGTAAAATTTCTGAAACGGTTGTTTTCACGATTTGGGACACCCAATGTGTTGATTAGTGATCGTGGAACGCATTTTGCGAATGCTCAATTGGAGAGAGTTTTGAAAAAGTATGGAGTCAATCATAAGTTTTCTACTGCTTATCATCCACAGACTAGTGGACAAGTTGAAGTGACCAATCGCGGTTTGAAGCGTATTTTAGAACGATCAATTGATGGAAATCTGAAGGATTGGTCAATAAGATGGACGATGCATTAAGGGCCGCACGGACTGCTCTTAAAACGTCCATTGGAACTACGCCTTACCGACTCATTTATGGGAAAGCTTGCCATATGCCATTTGAGTTGAAACACAAAGCCTATTGGGCATTGAAGCACTGCAATCTCGATGATCATGCGGCAGAGAAAGAAAGATTGGCTCAGTTGCAGGAACTATAGGAGTTAAGGATAAATGCTTATGATAATGCTCGACTGTATAAGGAGCGTACCAAGAAATGGCATGATTTGCGCCTGAAATCGAATAATTCATTTAAGGAAGGTGACAAGGTGCACTTATACAGTTCTCGTCTGCATTTGTTTCCTGGGAAGTTGAAGACACGTTGGACAGGACCTTTCATCGTCGAAAAGGTTTACCCCTTTGGAGATGTGGATTTGAAAGGTCATTCTGGTACGACATTCAAAGTGAATGGAAGCCGTTTGAAGAAGTATTATGGGGATGAAAGGGACTCCGATCATGATTTGGAGATGAATCTTAATTAAGTGATGAAGCATAATGTCGAGCTTACCGACGTGATAAACAAAAGCGCTTTCGGGAGACAACCCGTTGTTTTTCTTAATTATTTATTTTATTTTGTTTTGTGTTAAATAAGCTTATGGAAGAGGATACGGGTTGTTGAAAGGATTCAGTCTAGCTTGTATATTGAAGATAGCTCAGGGAGTTTCTGTTCGCTTCTTTTCTATTCCCTATATTATTGTTATTTTTGCAATGAGGACATTGCATATTTTTAAGTGGGGGATGGGGGAAAAGAAGTTTGTTGTCCTTAAGATATGAATGGCAAATATTAGCAAATTTCAAATTAAAGGGCATTCTATGTTAGTCATTTTTCAGCCCAAATTTTTCTTTTAAAATCGTATTCTATGTAAGTTTAGCAAATCTTGTAACTCATTTTGGGAATTAAGAGGATGAAATGAACTTAATTTTAAATATTAGATAGTTCATCATATGATGTATCGAAAGGCAATCTATATGAAGGTTATTGAGCTTTTAAGAAATTTAATGCATAAAGTAGGATTTATCCTAAGAGGATCTTTTAGCAAGGTATGACCTCAGTCTTAATCCTTATATTATAGCGTGTTATAATCCATAATTTTGGAATCCTAATTATCATCATTGGGAATATACTGGGTGTTGTCTCCCCTGTTGTACGTAAGTACAGACCTGGTTTCCGTCAGTATATTTGATAAAAAAATAAAATAAAGAAAAGAGTACAAAGAACTCATGAATTGAAAAACCAAAGCCAAGTTATGTCGCTTTGTTGTACTGAGGTACAAACCTGTCACCAATGTCTTTGTTTGAAAAATGATTGATTTAGTTGGATATTCACTATGTGGAGAATTGTGGCACATTAGTTGTATACGGGTATTTTGCTATTGAGAATCAAGGGAAAAGCCTGCTAGAATAATAATAAGTTGAGCTCAATTTCTGAATTATAGACTATTTAGGTGGACAACAATATCGATAATCATTGTGAGTTATCTTTTATGCCTAATAATAACATATGAGAAATTGTTTTCCTAGAAGAGTTTCTTGATTTCTAAGCTGTATAGTAGAAGCAATTTTAGGATAAGAATTTGGTTTGTGAAATGCTAGGTAGTATGTAAGTCCTTTTGCACTTTTATTTGCCATTCATATTGAAAGTTCTTGAAAGTTTTAATCGATAGTCTACTTGAGGACAAGTAGGATTCAAGTGGGGGATGTTTGATGAACGCCAAAATGTACTAGGTTATAGTACTAATTACCCCTTTCTTCAATAGATTTCTTATGCATTTTATTTGAATACGATACTTATTTTGTTCATATTTGCATATAGGAGTTTATTGGAGTTTGAATTGGAAATGAGGCAAGAAACGAGCTAATGTTGAAGAAAAGAGTTAAAACGTTGAAACTTGAAGAAGAAAAGTCGAAGTGATGAAAAGTTAGAATTTGACATCCATACGGCGTATGGAAAATCCATACGGCGTATGGATTGAGTGAGTTGGGCTGCCAGATACGCGGGCTTGGACCGTGGGCTTTTGCATCCATACGGCATATGGAAATTCCATACGGTGATGGATTAATTCGACAGAATACAATAAAACCCTAATTTCACTTCATTTTTAAGGTTATCACCCTAGTTTTCTCTCCAGCCGAATTTTAATCATTTCAACCTCATTCCAGGAGCATTTTGAATGATTAAAAGCTTAGAGAATCGAAGATTTTCGTTTGTTCATTCATTCTTTCGGTTTCTCAGTTTGAAAACACCTTTCCTTTTCATTCGATTATGATTTCGATTTCATTTTCAATTCTGAGTTTCTGTAAAGTTATAAGTGGCTAAACTATTTATGTATTTGCTTAGATGATGATACTTAGATGATGGTTTGATTATTGATTTGCCAAAGATTTTGGATTTTATGAATGTTTACGTGTTTATTCGACGATCCTTGATCATTAATTGGTTATTTGTGATTACTTAGCGTGGTTTATTATTTAATTGAGATTGATTTCCTTTTGAATAGTAAATTATTGATAATTATTGGTTGCGGTTGATGATTATTGCTAGATATATTGAGATTGATAGGCTAGGATGAATAATTGGAAATAACCTTTAATGAGCAAGATAGTTTTAATTAACTATAGACTTTGTTGATTCAAGTTATAAGGATAAATCACATAAACGGCGTAGGTTTAACTTCGAACATAATTCGGTAGGCAACGTTAGTTGAACAATTAGCGTATTGAAAACAACCTTGTGTCTTTCTTAATTGTGTTTGAGCAAAAGGGGTTATCTCATTAGTCATGTCTCAATAAAATTCAATGTTTGAGCAAATCGATAAAGTGATAATCAGAATTTAAGGAAAGTAGTCTAAGTGAATACATTTCTTCCATCATTTGAATCAAGACGTTTTTTTTATTTGATTAATTGTTTTATAAAGTATTTCTTTTTATTATTTAATTTAAGGTTTTAATTACATTTCATAATTGTTAGTCAATTGTTCTAACGGAACTAAAACGTCCCCTCATTGACTGTTTTCATTATACAACAATTTCCATTTTATTCATAATTGACATCCGTTCCTAGTGTTCGAATCGGATTTACCATACTATACTATTATACGATCAGGTATTCTTGCCTGAGTTGTGTATAGTCAGTAAGGTTCTTTCCATTTCTTAATACTTAACCTCGTTTACACGACATCACTTAGCCATAAACTTAGTAGCCAACTCCTCCCAAGTATGAATCGAATTGGGTTCGAGTTCATCAAACCATGGTCGAGCACGCAAAGATAAAGATATAGTCGGGTGACTTCTATTGAAATCCCTGATTCCTCAAAGGTCAGAAAGATTCATGAATCTATCCAAATGTAAATTTGGATCATCGAGCGGAAACCATGAAATTGGCAGAAGGTTTTGAGTAATTTGATAACGCTAGGCTTAATTTCAAAGTTTTCGTCGGGTAGCACGATCGGTCCTCCTCTTCCCTCCAGTAGTGCTAGGTCAAGGCGAGAGTAATACGGTTCATCATGGCTGATGGAAGTTCGGGTTTGGGAGAAAAGAGAGTTTTTGGAAAGGAAAGAACGGAAAAGGAACTTTCGGATGATATTCATCTTCCGAAAGGATATCAAAACAACTAAGACAACTAAATTCCTAAATCGATCATTGTAGTCACCGGCAGCGGCGCCAAAAACTTGATGCACGGCCAACGGTCGGTTCGAAAATCCTTCCGGTCGTTGTGGTCCTTCCGCTGGTCGCGGCGGTCAATGTGTTTATATTTATGTTTTACTGGGCCTAAGTATACTAAAGCTATGGGTGAGTACATCAATAGGTATGACCTAAGATCGTTCTTCAAACTACAACGTGCATAGGATCTAGGACTTCAGTTATCCTTCGAGATTTAGCTAGGGTTTCTAGAGGTTTAGGTTGGTTTTAACTAACTAATTATCTAAATTTAAAGTAAAGAGAGAGAGGTGAGGTGGCAACGAGAACTTACATGTTAAGCGAGTGTTTACTATGATAATTACTCATGCTATTTAGGGGTAGTTATTGGGGTAAGGCCTTAGTTAAGATGACAGCTCCATGATTGAGCCGACAAACTCGGAACTCTCAATTGTAAACAAAGTAATATACCTACAGCCTTTCATCTGTGGTATTTCCGTTGCTTAATCAAAGGTTTCTTATTTGTCTAACCTGGATCTGGGTCATATATTTCCTAATGAGCCATAGCTCCTAGCCTATTATCTATCTAACGTAGAGTTGTCCGCAACCAGATAAATAACATGTCACATGGATAACAGCTATGGAATGTAGACTACACCGGAAGTTGTACCAAATGTAGTAAACAATTTAACCAACGACCAACCTCGAGTCTTGTCCCCCCAATCTCGGACATTTGAGATATCCGAATCATGACATGAATTGTTGAATAAACAAAAACATGAACAAGGGTTTCCTACCGGGACAAGTTAGGATATTCTGGTCTAACGGCTAGTTAAATTGTTCATCATTGTTTCATATAAATCATCATAACTATTCTATGCATGTTAAACTGATGTATGCAATTAATATATATTTGAAAACCTAATCATATATGCTATCAGCATAAATGATACTAGCATGCAGACCCAAAGCAACAATCAAACAAGAACATGCAATAAGGCAGCAAAGCAGGGATCAGTTTTAATCATGCAGAGTAATAGGATAATGCTTAAGTCACAAGTGCCCCGAAAGTTCTCTCTAAGACACTTTTTAAATGACTTGAATATAAACTATCTCTAATCCTACGCTCCGTGTCTCCCTCCGGTTATATTTCAACCAGGAGAACACCGGCTATGTCGAGTTCAACGATCATCAGACACAGAATAATTAGCGGCATACTACTAGCAAATGGCCAAGCCTAGAAGGATGTTACTAACCACATCATAAGTTGGATAGATAAATATTTGAGATTCAATTCAAAGTTTCAAATATATTTCAACAGCATACAGACAGAGTAACAGCATGATTTAAGTATAACTACCCTAGCATGGCAACTATCATAGCAAACAAAGATTTGTTTAGCTTAGCATGGCAATAATTCTAGCAAGCATTTCTAAATAAGCATAGCAATAGCACAACATTATTCAAAAATAACAAGATAGAGATTAAAAAAACTTGGCGAAGCGTTATTACAAATTTTGCGTAACCGCAGTCTCGGAGCACCTCCGTTACAAAAGAGCTTAAAGCCCGCAACCTACTAGCTTAACTAATCTAACTAACTATTTTATTCTAGAGAGAGAGTAGAGAGAGAAAGGAAAGAAATAAATGAAGTGAAGAATGAGATGATGGATGATGAAATGATGAAGATTTGAGCTAGTATTTATAGGCAACGCACAGCCATATCCGTAGACCGTATCCAAAACCTCAAATGCACAGCCGTATTGCACAACTGTATAATTATCTGATTTTTATCGCCCAAATGCACCAATACGGTTGTCCCGGACCGTATACGGCTGTCCTGGACCGTATACGGCTGGACACCAACCGTATACGGTTGTCCCATGCTGTATACGTATGGACACAGACCGTATACGGTCTGCACAGGCCGTATATAGCCTGTGCCCAGCCGAATACGGTCTGGGTCAGCCGTATACGGCTGTGGACAGCCGTATCCTGGCCCCTTGAGTTATTCATTTCTTCGTTTGGTCATATCTTGTTCGTTGTTTATCCGTTTTGAGCGATTCTTGCGTTCACACATTCGTAATTTCCTAACGAAAAGAATGACATAAGTTAGAGGTCATAACTCGGAACATAGCTCTAGAAGCAATGAAATGAGTGAACATGAATGCTTGTGATCGTTTTCGTTATATTTATCGTGTTTTTTACCATTTTAGTTGATTTTTGAAAAGTTGTCTATATTTTAGCCACTGTGATGAGTTTTAGTGATAAAGTATCTATTTTGGTTAGTTCCATCACATATTGGGCTAAAAAGGTGAGAATAATGCACGTAAAAACATGACTTTTTACGTGTCATCAGCCTGAAAACTCAAATGATGAACACGAATGGAATTAGCCACTAAACGAGTAATGGCATCCTCCCCGGCTTCCAAATCAGTGGGTATATCATTTTTTAATGACACTTTCTCTGGTTTCCAAACCATGACAATCGGTACAGCTGAGGCTTTAATCCAAAAGAAACGATCTTTCCAAAGTCTGAAATTAGATGGATAATCGGTAATACAACGAGGAGCAGAACCTTCATCCTGAAGGTTAATCGTAACCCAATATCCTGCCCGACCTATGGTATAGAATTTCCTAAATAAGGTAACTGTGGGCTACATTGAATTTCAAAACATGAAACCTTAATAGCACCTAAGGGTGAAAACTGTGATATATGGAAATTGTGATATTGGAGAAAGGACAAAAAGAAACGTGAAAAGGGAAACGACATATTTGAGTAATCAAACAAACGGGTATACACACCTACCATTCCTTCAGGTGGTTGACTTATCAGTTTATCAGGATCGGGAATTAAGGGATTTATATCACGTGGAATATGGAATTTCTCACAACACGAATCCACTTGTTCTTGATCTAATATGGAGAAATAATTATTCCAATTATCCTTAGCCATTTAATTTAAACTTATAATTCTAAAAACATTTAGAAAGGCATAAAGGAATATGTTTAACACACCTGAATATAGGAGAGTTTTTACCTAAAGTTGTAATAAACCAAAAAACAAACCCGATAAGCTTCTTTCCTATGCCAAAAGTCGGGTCGAGCAAAAAAACACGAAAAATCCGAAAGACTGTCGGATTTGCTTTTCGCAAAATAATGGGCTAATAAACCATATAGTAGGAAAGCCGAAAGGCCAAGACAAAAGCCGAAGGGACCAAAAATAATCCAAAGCTAACCCATTCAAAAATACGAAAACCGAAGACCCACACGACCAATCGAAGGGCCAAAACCGATATCACTTCTTATATGACACCAATCTTGATGCAGGCATACCATAAAATCCGAAAGAAGCAATGATCAATGAGTAAATAGGTACCACTATAATAATAATAATAATAATAATAATAATAATAATAATAATAATAATAATAAAACTTCAAACCAAATGGGCTTTTCTAAAGATCAAAACTTTCTTCACACAGATTCGTAAACTCGACAATTATGATAAGATTTAAATCAAAAAGGCTACCTTTGATAGGATAGTTTCTACTGATGTTTTTCGCTTCAGATTCCATCGGGTTCACATGAATATTTTTTTCCCCCATAATAATTCAAAGGTTTTTGTATTATCCCTAAACATATTACAACCAAAATGAAAAATGAAGGGCCAAGATAATCTAAACCAAAGAACAGGAATAGGTGGAAACTTACTTGAAAGTCAAAAAAAACAAAAATGATTTGGCACTCGAAAATTGAAATCCGAAGGCCCAAAGAGAAAATCGCAGGGTCGATTTCGATTCGAAGATAACCTGCAAACCGAAGAACCACGTGCCGATTTGCTTTAACGGTGCAAATTGAAAGTTGATGGGCCAAGAAGAGAAAACTGAAGAGGTGTGAGGAAGGCCGAAGGTCCCTATCCGATTCCAATAAAAAAAATTTACAGGAAAAGTGAAGTGAGGGGGGGTTCGGTTTGGGAGCTCTCCATTCTTTTTTTTAAGTGAAAGTAACAAATTGAAAGGGGTATCACATATATATACCCAACAACTAGGGTTACATACAATAGACTGATGGAAAGCTCAAAAGGCCACTTTCACCAAAACCGGATCCATTCAACAAATCCTCCCATTTTAGTCACATCATCTACTCGAAATTTTGAAGTCATATGTGTAACACAAAAATAAAGAAAAAGAAATAATTATTGAATACACAATTAATCGAAGGCGTACAAACCAAAGGGTAAAACTTTACGGTCACCAATAGGGGAATCTCCAACAAAAATAATTTTAAATCTAGTTCGACGTATTAATAAACACATCAAACTAGATTGGGGGGCTGATGACGTACCTAGCATCTTTCGGCTAAGGTAAAGGCCGAAAGCATACAAGTCTTAAATATCAAAAGATGGCAGGGCCATATTATTCCAAATGATGGAAGATGGGAGGGCCCTCTAAAAGTCAGTTGATGGAAGGGCCCTAAACCCAAAAGCCAGATGATGGCAGGCCCTTAACTCCAAAAGTAAAGTAATTGAAATCGCACTCATACTAATGCAAGAAGCGTGAACATCGGGAATGACTTATTCAGAGACATACATCAAAACGGACACAACCAATTCTGGTTTGACCGAAAGCATTAAATTTATTTACCGAAAATAGATTAAAAGCATAACTCAGAACACTATATATACCCCCAACCAACACAAAGGTATGCATTCAATGCTCATTTATCACACTCTCACTATATTTACTCTTCTGTCGAATCCCTTTAATTATTCTCACGCCGGAGGTTGGTCAAGAGGGGAAATCCCCTTCTCCTCCTTGACGAGACTCATGGTGCTTTCGTTTTGCGAGATTAGGTTCAATCTAAAGTGTACATCTCTTTCGTCCGAAAGTCAGAGGGTTATATCATTCTCTTCCGAAAGTCAGAGGATCATATCACTCCCATCCGAAAGTCGGAGGGCCCTACCTTCCGACTCTACTCCAAAATCACCTCGAAGCACTGCTGCAGATTTCCTGTAGCAACACAGATCGCTTACGTTTAGTCGAACCTAAAGCTTATGAACCCAATATCATTTCAATCGGTCCTTACCATCATGGAGCGAAACGCTTACAAGCCATGGAGAACATGAAGTGGAGCTACTTTCATCGCCTTTTTGATCCAAGCAATCCTAATAGGCCTAATTTAAAAGCAGGATCTGAAAGAAATGGAACAAAAGGCTCGTGACTGTTACTCTGAAGAATTGATGATTAGTAGCAAGAAGTTTAACTACTTGATGCTCATCGATAAATGTTTCATCATAGAACTTCTAAAAGAAACCACATAAATCGACTTTATTAAAAAGTCGGTTCATATAAAAAGATGGATGTTACCCTTCTTTCAACGTGATTTGATCATGCTCGAGAATCAGCTCCCTTTGTTTGTTATAAACAAAGTCTTTGGCTTAACATATAAGGCAAAACAAGATAAAAGTTTAAAAGATTTAACACTTCAATTCTTAGAACCTATGATGTACAAAGATCTGTATAATCAAACAATTGGTGATAATTTGAAGATACAAGAAGATTTTGGAAGCCATTTTCTTGAGCTTTTTTGTGCTAGTATTTGTCCAACTGAAGTGTTAAAGAAGAAGTTTCCATTTAAGGAGCCGAATATGTTTCGTTCAATAACAGATTTTAAAGGTTCTGGTGTTAAACTCATGAAGGTCGAAAAATGTCAACCATTAGATGTAAGCTTTGAAATAAAAAGGGGCGTTTTAAAGATTGCTCCAGTGAGCATGGATGACTACAAATTCACACTGTTTCGAAACATGGTGACCTACAAGCAGTGCCATTTGGGTTGCACACCGTATGTAACCGCTTATATATTCTTTCTTGATAGACTAAATAACTCAGCAAAAGACATCAAATTGCTTCATTATGCAGGCATTATGTAGCATACGTTAGGTGGAAACAAACACGCAGCCAGACTAGTGAACAAGCTTTGTAAAGAGGTTTCAGGGGCAGTTGGCGACTCGTATCTACACAAAGTTTTTGTTAGGAGATTAATTGTTATTGCAATGATGAGTGGCACTTGAAAAAAGCGAAACTAAAACATGTGTGTTTTCAAAATATATGGGCAACAGTTTCGACTGCAGCAGCTGTTTTGTTATTTTATCTTACCATACTTCAAACAGTCTTTGCATTTGGAGATAAAGATGTACGAGCTCATATAACTGAAATGGCTTTTGGATGGCGATTTTGGAAGCTTGTTTCATACCATTGAAAGGTGTTGATGACTCTTATATGGATGTCATAGTTAACATTAATCATATTGATGAAGGGCAGGCCAAAAATATTCGTACTTTGATTGGTGAAAATGTTCGTTTGTTCTGCAGTCCTAACAAACGTGATTACACTAATCCCCAATTGTCATCATGAGTTATTAATGATTTTTGTTTCTAAATAGATGATAGGAAATACATTCTCACGTTTACGTGTTTGCTTCTGGTTTAATTAGTATTTGACTCAAATTTTGTTGCCTATTTTAATAGGAGTTATTTTAAGAATTTGATTTTGAATCAAATTAGAGTTAGGGTTATGTCTTACCTATATATATAGAGGTGTAGGTTACATAATTCTGTAGAGAGAAAAGAAAAACTTGTGAGGGAAAACTTATTATTACAGTTTTAGTGAAGTTTTTCTTTGTGGATTAACCTTGAGGAGGTGAACCACCTAAATCGTTGTGTTGTTTGCCTTTTCCGTTTACGTTTATTATCAGCTATTTAATCTTGTGTGAATTCTAATTGGCGATCAATCTCAACAAAGTGGTATCAGAGCCAGGTTAGTAGGGAGGAATCACACAACCCGGAGGAAGCTAATACAAAGACGGAAAATTCGTATTTCTGATTCGTCACATTTTTGTGCAGCGTTAGAAAAACTAACGATCTAAATTCGTCAACCGTTGGATCTTTGTGAAAATTTTACTGTGGGTTTATAACACATAGTTATACAGTTTGACCATTGGGATTTGTGATTGGAATCACATTTTTGGAGATATAAATTGTCGAATTAGCAGTAGGGTTTTCCGTCGGTTTAAGCGCAGCTGTAAGGAAACGAAAGTTGCAGTTTCGTTAACCATTGGATCGACGTGATTTTTGGACAGCAGGTTCAAGACACACAGATACAAGTTTTTGACTGTAGGGATTTTTAATCGGAGTTGTTGGAAGAGTTTTATAGGTTTTGATTTTTTGGACAGATTCGGGGTTTTTTTTTTAGTTATTATTCGGAGTAATGTTTTGTTGGTTTTTTATTGCTCTAAGGTTGATTTGTTGAGATGGCTAGTGATACGTCAAAGTTCTCGATTCCAATATTCAACGGAAAGATGGATTTCATGGTTTGGAAGATGACTATAGAAGATCTGTTGTTTCAACAAGGTATTGATGAAGCTTTGTTAGAGACACGATCGGAAGCGATGAAAGAAGATGTTTGGAGGACGATGCAGAAGAAAGCTTCGAGTACAACTAGGTTGGCACTTGCTCCCGAGATCAAATATAGTGTTTTGAATGAGAACATGCCAAAAGATATATGTGATAAGCTCACGATTATTTATGCATCCAAGTTATTGACGAATCGGCAATATATGAAGATGGATTTGTATTCGTTGAAACTCGAAGAAGGATGTAACTTTCATGATCATATTAATTCTTTTAATCAATTGGTGTGTTAGTTGTCTAACGTGGATGAGATTATAAAGGATGAAAAACAAGCTTTATTGTTAATGTCATCATTACCTAGGTCATACAAACCGTTTGTGCAGACTAGGTTGACAGGGAGGACTACTTTGACACTTGAAGATGTGTTTAAAGCATTGCGTGATAATGAAAGAATGACCGGCACTAGTAGTTTCTCGAGTGGGGAGAAAGTATTTGTCATGGAGGATCGCGGAAGAGGGAAATATTTCAGTCGGGGTAGTTCAAGAGGGCGTTCAAAGTCTCGAGTGAGAGGAGATCGATACTTGAGCGATGTAGAATGTTACTACAGCGGGGAGAAAGGTCATATGCAGCTTCGTTGTCCTCAATTTCGTAAAGATTTAAAAAGCCTACGAGATGCTAAAGGAAAAAGAAGGGCGATGAGGAAACAAATGTTGTGACCAATGTTGATGATGAGTTTATGTTGGCAGAAACTTCAAGCGGTGGAATCGTGAAAGAAGAAAAACCAAAGTGGGTGTTAGACTCTGCGGCTTCGGTACACATTTGCAACGACCGAGCTATGTTTGAGACATTAAACAGTAAGGGACAATTCGGTGAGATCAAAGTTGGTAACAAAGAGAAAATGAAGGTTGAAGGTGTTGGATGTGTACGCTTCAAGCTTCATGATGGTAGTGTGAGAACTGCTTTGAATGTGAAGTATATTCCGGGTGCGACAACAAATATACTTTCACTAGGAGTTTTGACGTCTCGTGGGTAACGTTATGTTGGAAGAAAAGATACTTGCAAAGTTTACAAGGGAGATCGACTAGTTCCTCGTGGGAGGAAAAATTCGAAGAATCTATGTTACTTGGAAGGGGAATCTTTGCAAGGGAGGACTTATTGCAAAAGCAATAAAGAGAAGACCGAGAAGAGAGTACATTTCTCGGATAAAGATGAAATTTTTAGGAATTTGAGTCAAGGAAGGATATGTTAGTATTTGACTCAAACTTTGTTGCCTATTTTAATAGGATTTATTGTAAGAGTTTGATTATGAATCAAATTAGAGTTAGGGTTACGTCTTACCTATATATATATATATAGAGGTGTAGGTTATATAATTCTGTAGAGAGGAGAGAAAAACTTGTGAGAGAAAACTTGTTATTACAGTTTTAGTGAAGTTTTTCGTTGTGGATTAACCTTGAGGAGGTGAACCACCTAAATCGTTGTGTTGTTTGCCTTTTCTGTTTACGTTTATTATCAGCTATTTAATCTTGTGTGACTTCTTGTTGGCGATCGATCCCAATAAAGTGGTATCAGAGCCAGGTTAGTATGGAGGAATCACACAACCTGGAGGATATAACACCCCTCGTTTCTATACATTATTTAATCATGTATAATATAGGAAGCGTAGGTCAAATGAGCTTTATCAATTCACTTTTCATATTATGTATATATTTAAACTCATACTTTTTCAAAACATAGTATATTCAACTGGGTATTATATAAATCCAAAACATAACTTTAGGTTATCAACCCAATATCAGAGTCTACGCCTGATCAAACATTCCATCCAATAAACAAGCTTCTTGCCCGCCCATTGTATCAACATAATAACCTGCAAGAAGTGGGGTGGTGGGGTTATCATAACGCTAAGTGGGTGAATAACAAATCAACAGCCTAACTTAGCATAACAACTTTGTTTACAATAATTAATCGTAAACAAAACATCACAGTAGATCAATGGTTCTTGGGGAAACCTTCAGCCAAGAATACCAACAGTAAACACATAATATCAATGAGATAACATCTCAATACAATGAGGATCGGTGGTTCTTGAGATACCATAATACTCGGGGATTCTCCAAGAACACTTACCACAATCTGTAAGGCCAATACAGAATAGACCGATAGTTTGGTACTAATCTCATACGACCTAATTTCCTATTAACGATAAGTACAAGGAAATTCCTGTCGTCTTACAATAGTAACCAAACCCAACCAATAGATTGACCTCAATACTGATGCCCGAAGGCCAAATATCAAGTGATCATGTATTCACATATTCAATCAGGTCAACATATCAGACTAACCAGTCTATCAACAGTATTATTACTATTAAATCAAATTAATCATGGCAAACCAAAAGCAGTAATAATACGATTAACCATTGTAACCAAACCTGTTACAACTAAATTATACTAAGGATTACAGATCCACTCACCGAATACCTCAGTCATCCACTCAGTAGTCTAATGTCACTTAGTCTTCTGTTTATCTGGAATTACAACAGAATAACACAAGTTAGTCGCTTGTATTTATATGAATATAATAACTACTTTAAACATCAATATTTCATAATCACTTATCAAGTTATGATTTCAACATCACTTTATTTAACTTTAATTATCACAAATTAACATGGTTAGACCTTTAACAAGGTCATTAATTTCAAATATCAATAACTCGTCAAAACCACAATACTTGGTTTTATGACTTCTTAAATAACCATGTTTAATTTTCACTCTTTCATTACTAATTAAGTGTTCATAATCATAAATAATATCAATTTCATCATATAACCTATCATAGCCATCATAATCATTATAATTCTCAAGAACACTTGATCACTTTATAACTTTTAACTTGAATAATGTTAATCATCATCATTAATCACCTATAATATGATCATTAACAATACTTATCACTTATACACTAATAACACAAGCTTAAAAGCTTTGATTCTTACATAATCAACTAAACCCATGAACTTTAATTATGATCATACATCATTTTCCTCAATTCTAAGTTAGGGTTTAGTTACAAATCATAATTTAGCTATTAACTAACAATTCTAACATAACCACAAGCTTTAATTCATGACTAATCAATTAAACCCATGACTTTCTTCATGACCATCATTCAATTTTATCATTTCTAAGTTAAGGGTTGTGTTATAATCATGAAATAAGCATTAACTAACAACTATATGATCATTACAAGCTTCAATTTCTTATTAATCATCTTAATTTTATCAAACACACAAAAACCTATTTTCTAGGGTTTATATAAATCATGAAATTGAGACTTACAACATGATTAGGATGATCAAGGGATGATTAAATCACGTTTCTGAAGCTTAATTCAAAGTTCCTTAGCTTCAATTTCATTCCAAAACTCGTTTTACAACTTAAGAATCGTCCCTGGGTTTGGGTTTGGTTCTGGTTCTGGTTCGGGTTCGGGTTCGGCCGAACATAATCAGGAAGAAGGGAATTGATTTTCTTCAATTGATTTGAAAGTTAAAGTTAAACTAGGGTTCTAATTGTTCTTCGCAAATGAAATGGAGTTTCTGGAATTGTTTCTCAGCTCGCAGACATAATTCGTACATATATTTAGATATATGTATACTAGTTTGTCCCCCTTCTAAATCTATGGCCTGGAACTTAAAAACCATTTGCGAGAAAAAACTATTTTATTTTACCGTCAACTAAATTAGATTAAAACAATTAATAATTTATTAGTCACAATAATTTATTCGACTCTTTTCCCTTTTTTATTTTCAAATAACACAACGCACCTATTTTCTGACACATTAATTAATAATTCACCGTCAGAAAATATTAAAATACTATCAGACCCGAAGAATGGGTGTTAGAGAGGAAGCTAATACGAAGACGGAAAATTTGTATTTCTGATTCCTCACTTTTTTGCGCAGCGTGAGAAAAACTGACGATCTGAGTTCGTCAACTGTTGGATCTTTGTGAAAATTTTACTGTGGGTTTATAACACATAGTTATACAGTTTGACCATTGGGATTTGTGATTGGAAGCAAATTTTTGGAGATATAAATTGTCGAATTAGCAGTAGGGTTATCCGTCTGTTTAAGCGCAGTTGTGGGGAAACGAACGTTGCAGGTTCGTTAACCATTGGATCGATGTGATTTTTGGACAGCAGGTTCAAGACACACAGATACAAGTTTTTGACTGTAGGGATTTTTAATCGGAGTTGTTGGAAGAGTTTTATAGGTTTTGATTTTTTGGACAGATTCGGGGTTTTTTTTTTAGTTATTATTCGGAGTAATGTTTTGTTGGTTTTTTATTGCTCTAAGGTTGATTTGTTGAGATGGCTAGTGATACGTCAAAGTTCTCGATTCCAATATTCAACGGAAAGATGGATTTCATGGTTTGGAAGATGACTATAGAAGATCTGTTGTTTCAACAAGGTATTGATGAAGCTTTGTTAGAGACACGATCGAAAGCGATGAAAGAAGATGTTTGGAGGACGATGCAGAAGAAAGCTTCGAGTACAATTAGGTTGGCACTTGCTCCCGAGATCAAATATAGTGTTTTGAATGAGAACATGCCAAAAGATATATGTGATAAGCTCACGATTATTTATGCATCCAAGTTATTGACGAATCGGCAATATATGAAGATGGATTTGTATTCGTTGAAACTCGAAGAAGGAGGTAACAATTGGTGTGTTAGTTGTCTAACGTGGATGAGGTTATAAGGATGAAAAACAAGCTTTATTGTTAATGTCATCATTACCTAGGTCATACAAACCGTTTGTGCAGACTAGGTTGACAGGGAGGACTACTTTGACACTTGAAGATGTGTTTAAAGCATTGCGTGATAATGAAAGAATGACCGGCACTAGTAGTTTCTCGAGTGGGGAGAAAGTATTTGTCACGGAGGATCGCGGAAGAGGGAAATATTTCAGTCGGGGTAGTTCAAGAGGGCGTTCAAAGTCTCGAGTGAGAGGAGATCGATACTTGAGCGATGTAGAATGTTACTACAGCGGGGAGAAAGGTCATATGCAGCTTCGTTGTCCTCAATTTCGTAAAGATTTAAAAAGCCTACGAGATGCTAAAGGAAAAAGAAGGGCGATGAGGAAACAAATGTTGTGACCAATGTTGATGATGAGTTTATGTTGGCAGAAACTTCAAGCGGTGGAATTGTGAAAGAAGAAAAACCAAAGTGGGTGTTAGACTCTGCGGCTTCGGTACACATTTGCAACGACCGAGCTATGTTTGAGACATTAAACAGTAAGGGACAATTCGGTGAGATCAAAGTTGGTAACAAAGAGAAAATGAAGGTTGAAGGTGTTGGATGTGTACGCTTCAAGCTTCATGATGGTAGTGTGAGAACCGCTTTGAATGTGAAGTATATTCCGGGTGCGACAACAAATATACTTTCACTAGGAGTTTTGACGTCTCGTGGGTACCGTTATGTTGGAAGAAAAGATACTTGCAAAGTTTACAAGGGAGATCGACTAGTTCTTCGTGGGAGGAAAAATTCGAAGAATCTATGTTACTTGGAAGGGGAATCTTTGCAAGGGAGGACTTATTGCAAAAGCAATAAAGAGAAGACCGAGAAGAGAGTACATTTCTCAGATAAAGATGAAATTTTTAGGAATTTGAGTCAAGGAAGGATATGTTAGTATTTGACTCAAATTTTGTTGCCTATTTTAATAGGATTTATTGTAAGAGTTTGATTTTGAATCAAATTATAGTTAGGGTTATGTCTTACCTATATATATAGAGGTATAGGTTATATAATTCTGTAGAGAGGAGAGAAAAACTTGTGAGAGAAAACTTGTTATTACAGTTTTAGTGAAGTTTTTCATTTTGGATTAACCTTAAAGAGGTGAACCACATAAATCGTTGTGTTGTTTGCTCTTTCCGTCTACGTTTATTATTAGCTATATAATATTGTGTGACTTTTTTTGGCGATCGATCCCAACAGGTACTATATTGAATCATTTAAATTTAATCCCTCATTTATTTGTTTAGAAAATCTCATGTTTTAGCATGAAAAGAGTAATTACCTGATATGTTATATATTTTTTTCTACCCTAAATATATGTTGCAACATAAATCAGTTCAAGTCACAGTGAAATAGCGACTCACTAAATGTGTTGTCAAAATCACGGCTAAAAAAGCTCATGAATCAGTTTAAGCGAGTTGTTCTTTGCTAGACGGATTATGTTCTTGATCATGTACAAGAATTCGTCATAGCTCCTCGGAAGTTTCAGTATATTATTTTAGAACACACTTTTACAGGGGGGAAAAAAGAAAACAACTTTCAAAAGCAACACATAAGTGTTACAGTGTTGCTATAGGAATTACAGAGACATATGATAGGTAGGTTGAGAAGTCAATTAAGTTGTTACGAAATAATAAACTTGTTGTAAGCCAATAGTTGAAACTTGAAAGTCAAGCACTCTACTAAGAATCATTACGGAGTATTATTTATCATATACTTTTTATAAGAAAATAAATAATTGTAATAGTAATAACATTATAAAATAAGAGAAATAAAAAAAATTAACGTAATACCCGCACAATGTAGCGGAATACAATATCTATTATACATAGTTATTTGATTATAGTCATATAGTATATTTGTTCTTAACAGATTTTCCGTGATAGTGCTCAATAAGGGTTTTGTTCGTAAGTAGAGTTTAGAATTTGTAATATGATAGTGAACGGAGAAAATTATGAAAATGATATATATGTTATACGGGTGGTGTTCAAATGAGAATATAAATTTGTGTGAGAATGAGGGAACCAATGATAGTGTGTCATAAGTACAAAGAGAATGTTTCACATGTACAAAACTCATTTACCCCCAACATCAATTATCTCACAAAAGACAAATCGAAAAATTATGAAAATTGCACCATTAAATTCAGCGTTTTCTCCTCTTCGATTTGCCATTCCTCGAGACATACTTTCGACGAGTTTTTTTTCATCTTTTTTTGTGGGTTTCACATTTACTAACACATGTTTTAAAGTGTTGTGTTTAGGGTTCAGGGTTTGGGGTTTAGGGGTTAAGATTTAGGGTTAGGGGTTTCACCCCGAAAACCCGAACCCCCAACCCTAAACCCTAACCCCTAACCCCTAAACCCCAAACCCTAAACGCTTTACAAAAGTCTAACCCCTAAATCATACTAAACCCCAAACCATGCTAAACCCTAACCCTAAACCCTGTTAAACCCTAACCCTAAATCCTAACACAAGTGTTTATTTGTAAAATCACTAACACATTTGTTACTAATTTGTAAAACCCACAAAAAAGAGGGAAAAAAAGGTTATCAAAAGTATGTCTTGAGGGATGGCAAATCGAAGAGGAGAAAACGATGATTTTATGGTGCAATTTTCATGATTTTTCGACTTACCGATTGTGAGATATTTGAGTTTCAAAAATGTGGGGAAATGGGTATTGAGGAAAATGAGTGGTTGAGATTGATTCTCCTATTCTCATTTAAAATTGATGTACTCACTTAAACACTTCTCTATGTTATATATAGAAATGTTAAAAAGTAATTTTTAAGAGTTAATAAATATAAAACACTAAAATACTTTATATATTAGTATAGATAGATACACTCCGATCATGTTATTGTAATCAGCTAAATGTATTACTAAGGTATCATCACTGATATTTGATAGTACTTCTACTCTTGCACGTAAGCAAACCCGGCCCATTTCCAAACTTATGAGCCCAAGTAAAAGAAGTTTGCTCAAATTAAAGAATAGGTTGAAGACTTGAAGCTAAGAAAATTTGTTTGATAGAATGCTAAAGGAGCAATTTCATATCAATGAGTCAAAAGGCACAAATAACTCCTTGCTAATTAATTATCGTGATCGACAAGGGATCTTGAATGAAGTCGCTAGTTCCTGATTCTCCGATGGCTCAAATGTTGATCAAACCGTTGCAACCAAACACCAGCAAAATTGCTACATGATTGATGACGTACACTGGCTATAGAACCTAAGCTTCCCTGGTTCTAAGGTCATTAGGTGTTAACATTGCTTCATAAAATAGCGTTGTAATTTGTAACGTTTAGCAAGTAGTGAGTTGCTGGTATCGTGTTAGGATTTAGGATAACTCTAGTGTGGGTTAATTTGGGTTGTAGGCATTTAGTTTAGCCTATTATAGTTGTCGATTTTCTTTCAAACGGGTGCTAGAACGAAGTTTAGGTGTCTATTTAGGATGTTTGATAAAAGGTTTCTTTCATGGTTTTTGCATCTCGTACCGTCTTGCTATTCTATTATATTATATAGTTATAGCCGTTGAAAAAAACATTAAAAGATTCAGGATAAGAGACCCTAAAGCAACTAGTACCATATATATGACTATGTAGCAATCATGCATGTCAATCTCTACACATAATAAATTTAGCAATATAATGTGAAACCCAATTAACCTGAATTCATAGAGCGCGGCACATTTTACGTATTGTATGTTTGTAATCTTCCAAGAAATTAAATCGTCACACAAGAGGGACGACGTGGCGGAAAATGGGATATATCAACAGATATGCAGTTCAAGAAACCATTGGTCAGAGAATGAAAACTCATTAAGTATGTTGTATTACATTGACACATTGATTCCTTCACTAGATTTGGTCATATGTCATGAATACAGTTTTATGATGATTTAATTTCAAGCATACAAATTAAGCTTAGAACAGGGGTCGTCCCTATGGTTTTCACTTGTCGCACCCATCTACATACTTCAAAATTGAGTACGATATGGATGACTGTTAAATTTATTTTCTAACTTATAAGCCACCACATGTAAATGTCAAATTGTACAGTACATGTGCAATAAATAAGATTTTGATCATATCGTATATAAAATTATGTGTTATTGTTATATATTAAACTCAAGATCAAGCTCGATCCATATGATGGTCCAGAAAAATGAATGCCGTATTTGCATCAAAATTACAAGTCACAGTATATATTCGAAGTCTCTTGGTTTCTTGATTAGGTAATTAATTGGGATGTGAATAAAAAGTTCCCAAATGAGCTGATGAGAGATTTATGAAGCTGATGAAATATTCTGGTAGAGACCCATGTCCATTCCATTATATGCTATCGGAGCATACATCCATTTATCATCAGAGCTCAATAACTGCAAAAAACCACCACAAAAATAATTAAATATATGTAACATCAAATATATTACTCCGTAGTAAATCTCCATCAATTATACCCATGAAATGATATTTATTCTTTAAATCTTTATTAATTAATCTCACCTTAATCTGAAGCTGCAAAAACTTCACATAATGAACTGCTTCTTCAAGCATTGTGCTAATATCAACCTTTGTCCCATTTGGCACAAGGGTCTGAAGGATTTTAAGTCTTTCATTAATCCTTTCTCTTCTTTTCTGTAATCATTAAATAAAATGAAATTTACATATTAGCTTCAGCGTTTTAATTAATTAAGAGACATTTCAATTTGTTAAAAAGAACTGAAACTCACCCTTGCATAGATGCTTTGGGGGTCTGTTGCAGCACCTCTACCAGCTCTTGTTTTCTCAGATACGTTAATCGCCCCACCATCCAAATCTTGACAAGCATTTAAATCGTCCTCAGAGCTACACGAACTTGAGCTCTGTACATTCGTTCTTCCATTATTGTTGGTAGTACTCTTTTCATTATACTTTTGACTGTCTTCACCATCATACTCATTGCTATTATTAGAAGTGACCACCTTCTGATTCTTCTTTGTTGGCGAATTCTTCTTGTTTTTCTTTTAAAACAACGTTAAATTACACTTTGTAAGATTTTTTTTATCGAAATACTTCTTTTTAGTGTGATAAAAAAAGCATTCGCATAAAAGTTGTGTGGATATATAACTAGCTAGATACTTACATTATCTCTTGAAACCCGAGTTTGCTTCTTGGGGTTCTTATCGATTTTCGATGTGTAGCCTTCTTCTAATGCATTAGGATGTTCAATCATTTCATACTTCCTCTTTAGATCATTAATGGGCATATGCTGACAATCTGAAGTCTCCATTTTACCCGTCTCGACCACTGCTTCTTGTTTCATAGAAAGAAGTTCTTCCATTTGTTCACCAGAAAAAAATTGAGCAAGTAACAAAAAGTTGTTGCTATCACCTTCCATCATACATTGATCCTCAGATTGATCAGACACATTATCCATAGGTGGACAAATAAATTGGAAAACATCGTGAGCATTGCTACTTTCTTGAGAAAAATAATTGTAGAAGTTAGAATTATGATCATGATCAGAAGTATATGATACAACCTGATCATCAATATTAGATGAGCTAGAACTATTTGATTCATTGGTACTTGGCCAAAGAATAGAAGTTTCAAGAGTCAAAGCATGATCATGTTCGCTGGTGAACAACTCGGTGAGATGATTGGAATCATGATCATTAGAGAACATTGAGCCAAGATTCACCCATTCTTCATCAAAAACATTTCCACAAGACTCCATTGTTCTAGTTGTTTGTTCTTTTGATTTATGGAAAATTAGTAGGCAGATCCCTCTAACAGAGAGTTCTGTTATGTAACTGAAGGTGTTTGATATGTGCTTTGGAAATTAAGGAAATGAGGATCATATTTATACCCCTTTTTTTAAAAGGCTTGTGAAGGAATGTTATGAGAGTTGACTAGAATATTTAATTGCAAATAATTCTGTTCTTGGTAGAGCAAGAACCCTATTTTTATTTTAACAAATTAAGAGCTCACTGTGGGCCTAACTACCAGACAAATTACAGCTTTCAAATCAATTTTTTTATCTTGATTGATTGGGATCAATTATACTATCTTCTGCTATAAAGCATCACATGACTTACCTTAGTATAGTATATATGTTTATGATAGATATGAAATGCATCAATTAATTAGCTTAAATAATTAATTGGTTATAGTCAGTTTAATGCCAGTAACTTATATATAAGTTTGGGATCTAATCTTAGGTGTTGAAAAAATAGAAGAAAGTTAATGTTTTGAATTTCATATAAGAGATTATATAAATCTTATCCAATAAAATCTCCGAATGACAAAAAGATCGATCTTAACTAAAAATTATATAGATTCGCTCCAAAGTCTTGATTACTACAACGAAATTCAAGATGTGTCGAAAGTTAAGTGCCTTCAGGGCTATAGATTTCGTCGCAAATCCCTAATAGAGTGAAATCCATGAGGTGAAATGTCCTAAGTGGTGTCACATTCCCTTATATCGACTTAGGTACATAGTTGTCTCTTAGAAAGGACTTTAGGGTCCAGATTATTGCATATACATTGGTGATTAGCAAAGGTTTTGTCTATACTAAAATACTACATATCTAATATGCTTACTGTTGTAATTTGCTCATGATATATTTCAAAAGGACAGAGAGAGAAAAATGATCATCGTCAGTGTATATCTATACAGTTCAATATTTGACATATACCTAGCGTAGATACGTTTTGTGTTTCTCATAATTATCATTGGATCAGGGCACAGTTCAACATTTCTTACAAAATCTTTATACGGATATGAGCTTAACAACCCTCACGGACCGAAGTCCTTACGTTGTCCTTGATTATTTGTCATGTGTATCAATTATATATTCGTATGAACAATGATATATAGAAGATATCTGGTAAATGAATTTTGGGGGCTAGCTTATAAAGATTATAACAGTTTGTGCTTCTAGTTTGATCAGCACCACCATTTGAAATGTAGTAAGTTTTGCTTGACGGAAAAATAAAAGTAAAATTATATTGGAAACATAAATCTATAAAAGCTTTTAATTGATTAAAAACAATTTCAAGGTTATTTTTTTATTATTTAGTTTTGTTGTTTTTGTTACTTTGATTTTATTATTATTCTATTTGAATATATGAACAAATACTAACAAATAAAAATAATAATAATTTAATATTGAAGGAGTACTTAAATAAAAAATTATACATTTATGTAATGTAAATCAACTAAAAGGGATATCATGTCTACTTAAAAATAAGTAATATAAAATCATATAAGATATCATGATATAAAATACATGGATCTTGATGGAATGATTGGAGTAAGTAATTCCAACAGTGGCGAATGGCGATGGATCGTAAGTAGTACTTTTGGCATAAGGGAGAGAACGTGGGAAGTTTTTCTCAACATTTTCTTTTTTAAAAACTACATAATGTGCAATATTCCATATGTGTATTCATATATATTTATTATTCATTGATTGATGGGTTTCAAAATAATTCAATTTATTTTAATACGAAGATAGAATGAAAGTATATATAGTTGAGGGTTAAAATATAGATCGAATCATCATTGGTGGCCTAATCAACCAACCTCATCTAAGAACATTTCAATTCCAATCTTATAGTAAAAAACAGCATACATACTGATTAACGGGTAGCATTTCTTGTCGTGTTTGGGGGTTGACATACCTTACCGTCACCCGGAAATTTAACTAATCATGTCGAATAGTTCAGTTGTAGCTAGACCGGGCACGTTTATTAAAGGGTTAGTTGTATCGATTCATTTACAATATGAACTAGTACAAAACATGTACACGATATTTATTGTAAGGGTAGAGTCGGGACAAATTATTTTAGACTAGTTATAAAGAAAACATAAATTTATTATTCTAAACAAACATAAACTTTGATAGAAATTTTTGGAAGAATCACAAACTTAGCAATCTACATAGTTGATTCTCAATCTAGCATATAATTAAAGTATATGCAATGTTTTCACATATATAATCCACATAACATATATGTAATACTTTAAAAAAAAATGTTAATTATGTTAAAGTGGTAGATATATGTCATATATATTATTTATTCTTATTGAAGATCTTCATAGCTATAGCTACAATACGGGATATATAGTGGTTGAATTCTATGAGATATTAACTAATAGCCATAACTAAAACTATAACATAAGATGAAATTCATATACAATCACATACATAATTTCCAACTATGTTTAAAGTCATTGAGCTAGTTTAAGAAATGGATACTATACACGGTGATATGTGCAATAAAATGATTGATGGTTAACGAAAGAAATTGTAAGCAATGGAACTTAAGAAACTGTATGTCCAGTCACTTATTAAAAGTAACATATATGAAAAAGATGGGTTTAATTAGTCCATTTTTTCCCACATAATGAGGCTTAATCGTGAGCAAATTTGCTTCTTGGTTGAAGGTTAAAAACACATGAAACTTAGTCATCGTATGTAGAGTGACGAATCCAGAAATTGAGGTGTCCCTTATAACATTAGTATTTTAATTCTTATAAATCTGTAGTACGAACAAAACTTGCAATATTTTTAAAAGATATTTAGACTGAATGGACACGTAATAACAACTACATTCCACCCCCGGTAGTCCGGTACCATAAAAATTTTAGGAGCATTAATACTTTAAGATTCCTAAAACGATATAACTTTAATTATTTTGCTCTTCAGCATAGAAAAAACCTTGGTGTTGTCATGGCTAAAAGCTCATATAGATACACGATATATTAAACAATGGTAGATTAGATATTGAAAGATGTAACATGTCTTGGTAGTATCAATGTAACATGTGTAATTTGGATTTGCAACTATATATAGTATGATATGATTGGGAAAATGTAACAACTTTGTTGTACATGGGATGGCACGATCACTTAAAAGTACAACATGAAGTTCTTTCTATATACTTTTAATTTAATTTAATCTTCAACAAGATGTCAACGTAATCTATTTGACAAGTAGCATCTAATGATTAGTTCATAAATGTTTTCCAAGGTTAATTCCCCGACATCAATTAATAATTGGGTTCACGTCTGTAGTTAGTGTACTTGTAATCATGAGACGAGAATGAAAATATATACAAATAATATGAATAAAAAAAATTATACGTAAAAAAGAAAATACAATGTAAATGTGGAGAGAAAAGAAATAGAAAGGAAATACAAAAAGGATATACTTCTTATTACCATTACCATTACCATTACCATTATAGCCGGTCAACAAAGAAAAACATCTAGCAAAGAATATTTAATTTCTCTTTAACACGGGTTAAATTTTCCTACATTTTTGTAATTTTAAATTTGAGGAGATCAGGAAATAAAAAATTCATTGTTTGGTTTATACTATCAAAATTATAGTTCACGTTTCCTTTTTCGGACGTCTCAAATTAATTGTCTACTTCCTAAAATAGATAGTAAAGTTTGATCGTGATTACCATATTACCCTTAATTGAAATTATTATTACACATTTTTAGGAAAAAGGTAATTACTTGGTTAATAGTATAACTGTCATTCTGGAAAAAGTAAGAAAGAGAAAGCCGTAATAATTATGTTTTTATTAAACTGCGTGTTTTTTGTCAGGTGACCATAATTTTGGGACGGGGGAGTAGAATTCAAGATGAAATTATAAAGTCGTAATTATATTATAAATAGAGGTATTAATATGACATATGTATATTAAAATATATTATAATTAACCTCAAAGTCAAGTTAAAGTAAAAGAAAATGATATATATGTCCATAGATACACGGACAAGACATAGCTGTGATATCTTTACATATATTCATCATGACATGAAGAGTTGAAAATGTTAATTTACCCCCATAAAAAAATAATAGAGCAGATTTGGGTTTATAGTTAAAAAGTGTTCACAGATGAGCTGAATTGGGACATATATTGACAATTCAAACCCCACAGATTCTGCCGATTTCCATGGTTAAGCCTACGATCCCCGAACATCAAATCTCCCTATGCTAAAAGCGTCATATCTCTGATCATGGTCTCATAGATATGGCAAGGTTGAGCGTTATTTGAACCACAAATAATCAGAAACAATGACTAAATTATTTTCCATTACACTAGCATCATCTTAACTAAAAATAATCAGAATAGTGAAGTTGAGAATTAGCGTACACTAAGTTTTCAATGTTCCCCAAAAAATAAATATATACAAGGGAGGGTTCAAGAGGGAAACATTTTTTTTGAGGGAAGTGTAATATTCATCACGGGGCATTTTAACTTCGCGAATATAAATATCAAAGATAAAAGTAAATTTAATCCTATATAGAATCAAAATCGATCCTATGAAGAATATATTCACAATTGAAATTCAAATTAAAGTCATAACATTAGCTTATGAATATTTATTTAATAAAACGTTAAAAATCATCGTGGTGAATGTTAACTTAACATTAATCACGATGAATGTTAAAAAATAACATTATTTTAATTTACACATTCATCGTGATGAATGTTAAGTTAACATTCACCACCACGAATATTCACGATTTTGGATATAAAATTCATCAATTGATGTTATAGCCTAAAAAAGAAGTTATCAATGAAGCTTGACATTCATAACATCGATTATGATCAACATTTTTTAATTTTCACTTTTTATTTTTGGCATTTATATTGGCGAAAATTAAAAAGCATCGTGATGAATATTACACTTTTCCCTTTCCCCAAAAAAAGTGTTTCCCTCTGGATCCCCCCGATATATATATATATATATATATATATATATATATATATAGATATATAGATACACACACACACACTCTAGCCTCAAACTCGCGTAATGCGACGGTAATTAAAAAAAACCCGCATAATATGTCGGTAATAAAAAAAAAGTTTAATGTGAATATTTAAGTTTCAAAATCAACACAACATATCTACATTAATTGATCTCCATCGACCAATTTGACTTATAAACCCCTTGATCTTTGTACTCGTAATTTATTGTTTTGAGACGGAAGGAATAATATGTTTCATGTTTTAAATCTTGAATAATAAGTAGTCTACTCTAATCGGCTATTTTAATTAAGGAAAAAATATAATGTCTTTGGATAAGGTAATGTTATAAATACCCACCAAAAATAATTTGAAGTTAACACATGGTAACAATTAATGGTTAATAAGGGCGAATAAGTAATTTTAATTTCAAACTAAGATTTAAGACTCTTTATATATATATATATATATATATATATATATATATATATATATATATATATATATATATATATTAACAGGATGACTAGAAGGAAATTTAGGTGGAGATTAGGGAGAAGTAATATGATTCAATATTTTTATTACTATGATCCAAATTTTTATTTTTATAATTCTACGATTTAATGCTTTTGTTCAATATTATTAATAAGATTTAGTCTTTTGTTTGTACGAGTCAAAAGTTATAGGTAATAAAAAAATTAAAAATTGAATCATAGCAATAAAAATACTGAATCATATTGCTTCTTTCTCTTCTCCAACTAAATTTTCTTCTCTATTGAACCAACTCACATATATATATATATATATATATATATATATATATATATATATATTAGGTGAGGTTCCGTGACAATGCGGGGTTCCAACATTTGATTTTATAAATTGTGTAATTAAAAAGTTAAGTCAAATGAAATTGTACCGTGAATCGGATTTTTATATAATATAATCGACAACCAATAACATCTAGCATATACTCTAACAGTTTAGTACGGTTCAAGTTTTTTTTTTTTTTTTTAAGTTAAGTTATTAAAAATACATGTCGGTTGTAAATTATATATTATCTAATTTGTAAACATTGTAGTTATAACAGTTACCCATTTTATGAAGGAGCGGATAGTCAAACATTAATTAATATAATATGCATATAATAAGAAGGAAGTATAGAATTATTGTAACCCATAAAATAGTTCTTTAAAACTTAAATTAACTATGAATTCAGTGTAACTCAAATAACTGTATTTTGTAATTCAAACCTAAATTCCTATCCAAATCAAACATTGTTGTGAAAATATATAGACATATGTATAAGCAATAATAATAGATTTTGAATAGCGATAATAAAAATTCATATTCGCCAACTTGATCTTTGTAGGCGTTAATTTTTAGCAAATCAATAAAACGCTCGATAACATATTTATTATCAAGTTCATTTAAAACTTGTTATTATAAATTGAAAGATGTGTGTATGAAAAGGAAAAATAATAATTTAATATAAAAATGTACATTTAATTTAATACCACCAAAAGTTATTGAAATTTCATGATCTTCAATAGGGTCTTTATCATTTAATAGTTATACAGTAAAACCAAAGTTTTTTTTTTGATAATCCTCTAAACAAAACTTGTAAAAATATAAAATCCATGAATCACAAAAAGAAAATAAAACAATGTTATTACGGTTGAATATGACATATGTCTATTGTTAAGTTTAATGTATATAATTTAAGGGATTATTCGTTAAAATCATAAAATATCTTAGTTGCATTATTTAAAGGATTATTAGTTAAAATCATAAAATATATTAGTTAAAATTATAACGTATTCATGATATTACGGTTGTTTGGCTAAATGGATGAACAGTTTTTAGTTTCATAATGTTGATAAACAGTTCATGTAATTAATCAATATAGATAAATATTTCAAATACGATTGGTTTATTTATAAATTACCACTTGAAATGTCATGATATTTAAATTATAAGAACTAAAAAAAATAGGGATGTATTGAAAGTGTCAATTTCAATAGTTGTGGGTACACAATATAAAAAATGAAAAAAATGAAAGAATTAATTTTAACCGTAGGATCTTTATGGATGGAATCAATCTAAGATCCAGTTTGCTCCATTGTATTCTGTTTTTTTTATATATATAAAGATAATGTTTAAAAAGGTATAAAAAACCCTCAATTTTCAGACTCGCTGTTGAGGAGTGACGAAATATCGACAGACGGCGTTCTCAATCTTAACGGAAAATAGCTAACCCATTCTGTATGATCTAGGTAGGCATATATGTCATCACTCATTAATCAATTTATACATGTTGTCTTTTAATTATAGATATTTGACACTTTCTAGTTTCAACTAGCTTAATTGCTAGACTGTATTTTTCAATAAGCTTCTTACTATATTATTAGGGTGTGTTTGGTAAAATTAGCTTGTGACTAGAGCTGAAAGCTTATAACTGAAGTTGGTAGCTCAGTTTTTTATAAGTGTTTGGTAAAAGTACCTAGAGCTTATATAATATATAAATTTACATAAATGAACAAGAAAACAAATGATAAATAAGTATATAAGGGGCATTTATGTTATTTCTTATATAATAAGCTGTGAGCTTATTTTATAAGCGACTTCTAGTAATTTTTCTTTCTAGAACTTATTTTTTCAAAAAGCTCTTAAATTTTTGTGGCTTAGAGTTTGAACTTATAAAAAAATAAGTTTAACCTTTCATAAGTGTAACATCCTCCTTATTGGTCTGGTAATTCCTCTATTTAATTGATTATTTAATTATTTTAGGAATTACCTGATATTATTTGTTTTACTGTGAAACTTAAATAAATAGATCCCAGGACTTATTGTGAATAGTGAAATATTATTTGTTTTAAATTAATCTAGTTGACGGTAAAATAAAATAATATTCTCGCAAATGATTTTTAGGTTCCAAACAATAGGTTTAGAAGGGGATAAAAATTTAAACAATTAAACAGTAAGTCGGTTTGGGAGCCGACCTTAAGACCCCTTTTGATTTCAAGTTTTCTTCATTTTTTCAATTGGCAAAAACTCTCCAAAACAAGAAACCATAACTTTGAAATCACAAACCTTTGTGTGATTTTGATTACTAGCATCCATTCCATCACCTCCATCTTGTTTATCTTCTTCATCATCAAGAAAAGTGAGTTTAGTATTGAGTTATATAATTGGGTTTTAGTTTTTAGAATGGATTTTAGGAGTTATTGAGTTATACTCGAAATTGAAGCTTGGTTTCGATGTTATAATGATTACCTGAAGTGTTAGATGTATTTAGGAACCTGAAACTGAGTTTGTTTGTGTTAAATTTGAGTTTTTATGAAAACAGCAGCGAAGTTCGCAGTCTCAGTTCGTCTTGTGAACTGAGATGTCACGGTGCAAACTGAGATTTTGCGAAGCGAACCGAGATCTTGCGAACTGAGATTTTGCTTTGCGAATCGAGTTCTGCGAACCGAGTCACTGCGATGCGAGTTGAACTTGCAAAGCGAGTTGAATCGCTGTGCGAACTGAGATTTATGCGTTGCGAACCAAAATGTTGCGAACCGAGATGACCTCCGAACTGAGATTTTAAAAATTTTGTTTTGGAAATTTTGAAAATGCGTAAGTCTTTTCAGGGTAACGGACAGGTGACAATTTCATTAACTCGGATTGGATTGAAATTCGCATGGTCACTCGGAAACGGCCTAATGATTCAGGCTCTATTGTAAGAGCCTAGGCAGTTTTTGGCCATTCTCGGTCATTTAGGGGCCGAAAATGACATTTTTCAGTTTTTTAAAAGTTATTTCGTGATTTTCTGAATTCATTTATGATTGAATTTCTGTTTGCCTAGACTTCAGGGATTACCTGATTGGATAAATATGCTATGATGATGATTATAAAATGAGTTACTAACTTATATATGATTTTCTGTTTCAGATCAACCTAAGACTCAGTGATATAAGAATCCTGAGTGTGGAGACGTCAGAGGTATCGGTGAGTGGATTTGGAACTCACTATTTGATTTAGTTGTAACTGTTTAGTTGCAACAAGTAAACGTAGATTTGATTATTTGACTGTTTAGTTTGTGTTATTGATTATAAATCTACGTGCTATGTGGCCTCTGTGCATCAGTATATTGAGGTCAACGTGTTAGTTGGGCTAGTTGGTTATTGTGTGAATTACACAGGGTCTTGATTCATTTGTTGTGTGAAGAACCTGTGTTTGATTACAATAACCATTAGCTATCGGTCTCGTCCGTTATGGCCATACGGATATGTACGATAAGTGTTCTTGGGGAATCCCCGGGTATTATGATATCCCAAGAACCACCGATCCTCATTGAAAGAATATGTGTTTACGATTATTTGGTGTAAACAAGTAGTTAAGCTAAGTTGAATTGTGGGTGACGAATTCATTCACTTACCTTCGTGCTAATCCCTCATATTACTTCCTGCAGGTTTTGTATGTGGGTGGTCAGGAAGTGATGCTTTTGAAAGCAGGAAATGTTTGACGAAGTGCTAACTCTGATATGGTTTTTGATAACCTGATTTTGAAATTATATAACACCCTGTTTTGTGAAGTACATGTACTGTGATTCTAATAATGTAAAACTATTTTATATCAAAATTTAAACAGCTCATGTACATTATGTTAGTGGATACTAATAAAGTATGTTTTCTTATACGCATCCAACTAAATATTATATTATATTGTCATATAAGAATGAGGGGTGTTATAATAAGCTAGAATACCAAATACGCCCTTAATCACACAATACTATACTTAAGTTTGAGCTTGTAGAAAATTAAATTCGATCACGTATAAACTACATTAATAAGTTTTGTTTCCAGATGCATACACATAAGCAAATAGTATTCTTGAAAATACCACTTAAGGTAACTCGATATGTAAAAATTTGATAATTTTAGTCAAACTGCGACTACTAGGGATATAGGATCAGAGGGTTTTTCAGGTGAACCTATGTAATGGGCCAGTAAATGTTGATCAGTTCACATTCCTTTAAGCTATTTGAGAACCTCCATGAAAGATAACAGAGGTTAAGGGGCCTGGTTGCGCTTCATTGCGGGGCCAAGCGGCACAGCACCCCTTACTGGAGTGGTCAATCCCCCTAGTAAAAAAGAGAGTATAGTAGCATACCACTAATTATATTACCCATTTTCTCGTCAAAAAGGATGTATGTTGTGTGTGATTTTGTTGTAAGTACGCCTGTAAGCTTGGCTCGATAGCTACGAGCTTTCACAATGTAGGTTGGAAGCCTACACAAAGATCTTCCACAATGGATCGAGCTCGGCTCAAAAAGTTTGAAATTTTATACTCACTCCATTCCAAACTTAGTGTCCACGGAACAAAAAAACATGGTTAAAAAATGTAATCATTTCATTGTAATTTTGAAAAAAAAATGACACTTTTACCATTACTTAATTTTCTCTTTTCATTTTATGAAATATATATATAGTCCCAAGTTAAAATAAGAAGGCTAATTTTCGTGATAACGTGAAAAACACTTTAAAATCACTTTTTAACTATCCAAAACATGTTATTTTACAAAAAGAAAAAGAAAAATCGTAGCTTCTTTTATAAATAACTTTTCGAAGTTATTTTTCAAATAAAATTTTTTTCGATATTTTATTATTTTTTTAATTATTTTTTATTCAATATAATCACATTTTATAAATTGATAATCACATAAATAATATGTGATTATCATGATATAATTTGTGATTATCTCGAACACATGATAATCACATTATATTAGAGAATAATCACATGTGATTATTATGTTATATTTTGTGATTATCTTAGATAATCACAACACTAATGATTATAAAAATAAATTCAAAAAAAAAATTAATATTTTTATTTATATTTATATCATAGCTTCAAAAAGTTATTTTAATGGTAATCATTGAAAATTTTTTATAGAAAAATGTGTTTCGAATAGTTAAAAAGTAATTTTGAAGTATTTCTCACGTTCTTACGAAAATTAGCATTCTCATTTTAACCCACCTCTATATATGTGTGTATTAATATTTAGAGAGTTTAATTAAAAGTTTTAGAAAGAAGAAATATTAAATTACTTTTTTACCCATCTAGATATTTTGATTAATCATCATAAATTTGAAGTCATTTACAATTAACTAAAAGTTAATACATCATAATTAATTAGTTACAATCACAAATGCTTTAACCTCATGATTATTAGATTATTTTTATCATATCATTGATGTAACCAATGTAATATAATGATGGATATTGAAATGTTGGCTGGGATTGCTATGATTTAAATATCAGTGAAAATGTAGCGGATTAGTTTCAAGTGTTCAAGAGTTAGAATTTTTATTTCAAAGCAAACTCAGATGTTCCCCTGAGATAACGAGTTGGACCATTAAACCGAACCCTTGATCAACCCGACAAGAAAATTTAAACGCATTAATAGTTTTGGCTTAGCCGGTTAATGGGCTTGGTTTCGTATCGAGTTCAAGTCGTGATGAGATTATCATTACGTATAATAAGAAAATGATATATTACAAAATACTATGTTCTCTATTTTATCGTGCTGCATCGTGCGGGTAGTAAGCTAGTATATTTTTATACATATATGGATATTATTACTTAACCATCTAAAAAGTTGATAAACGGCTCGAGCACATGCCTTTAAAACCTCCAGTTCGGTTTGATATGTATTTCAAGCTTGAGTTTTATGTTCAAGGTCGTGGTCGATCAAGCTCAAACTTGAGCCGAGCTCGAGTTGCTCGATAAAATTCGACTTGTTTGCATCCCTAGTATTAAAGGTAGCGTATGTTAGCGTAATTTCATTTTCAAACAACAAGTCTTAGAGTTTAATTGATTAAATCTCACATAGGACAGATATATATCTTAATAATTAAGTGATTATATCGTCTAGATAATACTAAATAACATTATTTAAGCATTAAAAAAAGAACAAGAATGCCAGAATTAATAAGATCCTGTATCTTAAGATTTGCAACCCTACAAAGTTATCAGATTTTGTTCGTTAAATTATGGCCGGCTTTGCACGACTACGATTTAAGGGGGAGTACATGTGAGTTTCTAAACTTTAAATATATTAAAAAAGAATCTCTACTTACTTCTGCCCCTTTGATCATGTCGTTCAATATTCTAATTTTTGTAACATACGTTAACAAATTAAAGTAGATCAAAGGGTTGGTATCCTTTGGCCCAAAACAAGAGTTAGAGGAGACAGACAGCTAGTTCTAGTTAATTATGTCTCAACTCAAAACCTCGTCAAAATATCACCAACAACTAACATTATTAATTTAAGTTCACAAAATTATTCCCAGGGGATCCTACCCTCCTCCATATATAACTTGTTTTTCTCCGTATGTGGAAAATAGTATGCGTTCTGGATCGACCTTGTAATGGTATCGAAGGGTAAGGCATATAATTTTGTAACTCCCTAAAAAAATACTATATGGTTATAGTAGATATGATCTGCGTTGCTAGCGGTACGCAAGATATGTACTGTTACAAAAACTGAATATTATGTGGTTGATCTTACGTTATGATTCTAAAACCGTATGTTTTTTTAAACGTGTAAAAGTACGCTTCTTACGTACATAGATCATTTCACTATCTTTGATAATGGTGTCTTTTTTTCTTCTTGTGCCATATGTCAAGAGGCGTACGAGGTTTTTGTTTCATATTTTGTCTGTCTTTTGCTTTATCTCATTGCAATTTTCTTCTTTCCGTTTGAATTAAGCATCTTCGCTCCAAATATATATCATACATTCATATATACCGACGATAGAAAAAACAAGTGATTGTTAATGTCATGTTTGTGCAGGGCAAATTAAGCTAGGGTACAAACTTAGATTAATTGTTGTATAGTAGCCCGTATGACAAGGTCATTTGAATACTTTAATTAGCTGTGCATGTATTCCATATATATACTTGTCAAGCGTTCCAACGATAAAAATCATATCTTATATTATTAGTAATAAACGTAGACGTTTTCTGTACACACGAAAATGATAGTATAATAATCATACGTCACCACATATTATCTTTTTAAGTTCTTATTAACTAATTTATTACTGACTTATTCGCCTGAAATAATCATGAATTAATGACAGTCATTATGTTCTTTGTGAAAACACATTTTACATTTAAACATAGTATAGACAGTTTACGGTCAGTACCTATCATCGAATAAGGTATAAGAGAATCGTGTGTTTTGTATGTGAAAACTGACTCAGCTCAGATCATTACCTTTGTTTAGCCTTCAAGTAGAAAACCATTAATTATCATTAGAAGTTGTTAAAGAGAGCTGATTACAAATTTGAAACATCATATCAAACAAAGCAAATATAAGGCCGTTTCACTAACAACGTACGCAACTAAGGATCTTATACTTGAATACTACGTGCCGGACCGTACTATCTTAACATAATCTAAAGTCGAATACTTATAGCGTGAAGTGCACATGCCCGCCAACAAGTACAAGACTGCAAATCATGTCGATCTGTTTGAGTCCAAATATATAGTGCACCCATAATCATCCAATAAAAAATGAACATCTTAAACACGTCTCTTTCCTCTGCTCACATAAGAAAGCTTATATCACTATTCAAAGCTTAATTAATTAGTAAACTCCCATTAATTAATCAAATACATACTTTAGTTGTTAAGTAGCTTCATGAATCATGCATGCATTAGTTTAAGTATGATACTAGTAATTAATAATGAGTATAATAATGATAAGGCATATATGTTGTGGCTATACTTCTATTATTCTGGTGTACAAAAGTCACAATAAGCGTATGTTTGGCAGCATCTTATTATGAGAATTCAAGGATATCAAGATTCTATTTTCAAAGCTTAATAAGCTCTCATGAAAAAGGGAACTTTATTAGGCAAATGAAAATGAGGGTGAATTATTTTTTTAAAAGTTATATATAAATATCCACCAGCTGTAATTCATTAAAATATACGTAAACTTCTACAAATAGTTTTTAGAATAACTCCAGCCACACGCTCGAGTGGTTCCAACATTAATTGTTGTCAAACATACTCTACACGTTTAGACCCTAAATTTAATGTTAGGCTGTTGTAAAAAACTTTATTTTGAATTGTTCTCTGTTTAAGACGCACTTGGAAATGATTGTTTCTATTTTTGCCAAGAATAGGTTAGAATATGGAATAGTAAAGCTTGGAATTAATATACGATAGTAATAAAATACTTGATCTACAAAATAAATAATATTTGTGCATGAATGCTCTAAAATAATTTAAAAAGCAAAATATTCCGGTCACAACTCACAAGTGCTGATTAATATAGTGAAAATGTTTGAATAATGTTTTTTTTTTACTAAAATATATATGATGGTTGTTAAAATTCTTAAGGAGTTATAAGTGCTGCCCCACGATCGAATTCAATTCAAGTTAAATTATTTAAATAGAATAAATAATAGAATAATTAATACTGATTAATTAAATTAAATTAAATATTAAAAGACAATTATCAGTTAGTATCTTCATTCTTTGTAGGTTTCTTTCCTCCTTTGGAGGTTTCATAGGAACATTCACAACTGGCTTCTCTAGTCACATAAGAGCTGAGCTTAATTAACACAATTCAAAGATTCTATTAGTTAACTAATTTGTATTTAATGTTAAATAAAATACCTAATTATTAGCTTCAAGGATCATGCATGGATTAGATTAAGCTAGTCAAGTTTATTATTGGATCACTCCAACCACAAAAAAGTAAGACTATAGTGACTTTATTTAGTTAAAGAAATGAAATATAAAACCTTAGTAAATAGCAAATACAATAAAAATAGGAGCAATGATATTTGGAGGTATTGACTATTGACCAATGACGACATCAATTATAATAAGACAAAATTATGTGCCAAAAGATTAAATCCAACTAGCTAATTAATATATATGGTGCATAATAATTTATATATATTTTTAATTTCTTTATTAATAAATGCAGTGGCTTTGTTACTAAATTCAGATATATTAGTTTAAGTGTAAGGTTCCACACGCTATCTGTATCTTTACAGGAATGGATCAGACGATGTTAACCGTTGATTCATGTGATTAACAGCCAACATTTCTACATTTTAACAATACTGCTGCATTTTATGTAAAATACATTGTGCACGTAAAATGCAGCGTTGATAACCTTGACAGCTAATCATAAAAATTAAAAGGCTTAGACCACATTGCCCTCATTGCAATCAAAATGGCATGATACCCTATGTTGATATATTTGTGTTACATAGAGTTTTTCTTTTCGAAAGTAAGAGTTTTATAGATTGATCAGTATAGAAGAACTATACAAATATTACATCATGAATGTTGATGCATAAATAGAGTTTATATGTGACTATATTAAACTTTGTTATGCTTTTTTGCCATTAATTACGTCATTATTTGTGCATAAACTATAAATAAGTTATGTTTCTTTGAGCTTTTGTATTTGATTCGTGAAATTCGATGGAATTTGAATCTCAATTTCATTCCATAAAATTGTTTATTTCACGAAGGAATTGATCTAGAACTTATCAAAATAATTCCCTCACTCAATGAAATTCACATTCCCACAGCTTTCAATTCCTTTGATAAATAATCAATTTCATCAAAAACATTATACGAACCAAAACTCAACCTTAATGTTCCTTACCACTTTAACTATAGAATTGATCATAATAACAACCAACAATTATGTAACACTTCGAATATTGTTTAGCTTAGCCATAAGGGCATAGACTTTTTAATTAAAAATTTCTTGATACTAAATGTTTAATGACTACTTGTATACATACATTTAGGTAAATAACTCTAATCTATTTGAATTATCATTGCTGCTAGTGACTTAACATATTTTTTAAAACATCATGCAAACATACACTGTCAACAACTGTTACAAATAAGCATGACATAAAAACGCGTATAGTAAGTCTTTAATTCTAAGGCAACTTTGTCGACAAATTATTCTGTCAACTTAAGCATAAGTGGTTGGTGATCGACGATCCAATTTCTAATGCAAATGACACTTTTCTATAATTTTTATATATGATATGATTATTTACTTATTTTACTTATTTTACATTAGAAACCACTAGAAGTCTGTCCGCGAAAAGCAGCGGGTGCGTACGTTTATTATTTACACTTTACAGTACTCATATTTTATTATTATTATTGCAATTTTTGTTAATGATAATAAAATATATTTTCGTTACAACGATTCACTCATTTAAATAAACAATATTGTATTTAATAATCGTACACTTGCACAATGTACATCTACTTTCTATTTGATATTTCATGGCTAAATTTAACATTGATGGAATGATAGATTGCCATAAACATTACCTATTCAAACATTTGCCTTAACTTTTTTGCACAAGCCAATTTGCCATAAATATGTAGTCTTATGACCTTTCCATATGTATCCTTATTATTTAAGTTAACAATTGAAGTCAATTGAAGGGTACTATCGTAATTTACGATCTTTAAATTGTATGGCATATATTAAAAATGCTTAAACTCTTTATAGAGTAGTAAAGATTATAATTTTTTTTAAATATTAAAAAGGGGGTTAAGTACTTTTTAATGTATATAACTATGCGTTAACATGTATTATGTATACGTAACAATATTGATCGCCATTATACGTCCGAAACTATTTATTTGTGTACGTTGTGTGCAATGTATATTGGTGACGTATTATCGGCTATAAAATGACACATGACATCTTTACAAGTTGACAAATCCCCCAAATCTACACTATGTACAAAGTAAATAGTTTCTGCATACAATGTCTATTAATTTAGCTACATATACGCAATGAACATCAACGTATAATTATATACATTAAAAATCACTTAACCTTAAAAAAACTTTAGAAACCATTCAAACCACACTCCCGGAAGGTTGAATGATTGATGTGACACCCGTCAAATTAGGGCTAGTACTTAGTACCTAATCACTGTGTTAATACATGTAAGTAGGATTAATTATGTGTATCATTAGGTGTATTGATATATTTTTATATATATACACACATACGCGATTTATTTAAATCGTGCAGTTCATTATCGAATGGATTCCAGTACATTTAAATACGGACGTTGGTGAACAATTTATCAAATAAGGTAAAATTAGTTAATTAACTCATTTTTATTATATGTTATTTGGATAATATATAGAAATGTATTTCGTATCGTCTAAAACTAAACGTACGCGACAGAAACACGCGAAATGCGCCCGACAAACGAAATAAACCCAAATTATATCTTTATAATTTATTATTAAGTATTTTGATAAAATACTTCAAGTAAGAATATTACGATTATACGCACACGAATAAAACGTTTAAAAACGTTACACAAGCTAAATAAACATACAATTACGCAACGAACGCGCAAACCGAGACCCGACAACATTTTAATAACTTGAAATAGAGTATTTAGAATAATACTTTCAATAAAAACAACGCGGTTTAAATTGTTAACAAAACACATATATTAAAACGTATAACGATAATTAAACGTTTAAACGACCAGGGAAACGAACACCGCACGGAGTACAAATTGAGGGATGAAAAATTGGTGAGTCCACACATGGTGTACCCACCAAAGCTGTCCCATGCAACCCACTCCACCACCCTTCTTCTTTGACTTACCAAATCCACACACACACTCCATTCACCACTTTACTCTTTCATCACCAACACTCCTTCTCTCTTCCTTTCCCCTCTCTCTTTAAATCAGCCCCCAAACACCACCAAAAACTACTATACCATTTAAACACCTTAAATCACCTCACTCATTTGGAGAAAAAGAATCACGAGAACAAGAGCTACGCAACCATCTTTTCGGATTTCTATCGCGCTAAGTTGTAAGAATCCTGACACTTTCGAAAAATCTTGCATTTCGATTTTTCTTGCTTGATTGTTGTTCATCTAGCTTTGTAATGTCCAAATATATGTTTCAAACTTGATTTCGAAACATTTTCAAAAAATGCCAGTTTTGGCCATTGTATAAAATCGACACCTAGAATGACTCTCGACACAAACCGATAATTTTTACAAACTCTACTAACAGTTCTAAGACTTGTGTAAAAGTTTCGGGTCAGACCGAGATCGTTTGACCACAAACTCGAGCCTTGAAAAACGACCAGACCCTTTGTGTCGCACCAGGCCTGGAGCCTTTGCGACACAAAGCCCTATGTCGCAGAACCATTACCTATGTCCCATATAGCGACACAAATGTTTATGTCACATTAAATTGTGTTGAACTCAAAAATACTTTTCACACTAAGCGTTGAACACTTACTACCACAAAACCTTATACGATGATACTCGTACCCGCTATACATATACTTTGATAAGCATACAACGAACATAATGATAATAATACTTTGACAATTATTATTACAACCGTCACCAACGGGCCGTACATGTTTTCAAAACACAAACAAATAATCCAACAAACCAATGTATTTGGACATAACTAGTTGGATGAACAACTAGCATAAGGTGATCTTTTGAGATACCTACTCACGTATTAACCAACGCGCGTCTTGAACACCCTCAGGTTACAGTCTTCGGACATCACTGCTTGGTTTAGCAACGCACGTTTATTGAGATAAACGCATCAGACTCAGGTGAGTCTCATAGCCCCACATTTTTTTTACTATTTTTACTCCCGGGGTGGGAATATATGCTTAGATTTGTTTTACACGTGAACACAAGTACAAAACTCGATATATTGACTGCATGAGTTGTTTTACTAATCATAAAGTCCTCCACCACATAGTTTGTTAGTATGGATTTAGCATGAATGTTAGTGTATGGTACTATATAGGATTGACTATCCCTGTCCGGGGTAGTCGCGCTACCATGACTGTGATGTCAAACGGGCACATTATCATTTGTTCACATGAGTGTAGATTAGGCACTCGCTCGGAGGCACCTCGCTCAGATCCTTAAAGGTGGATCCTGACCCCTCAGTTAAGCTCAAACTATGGATTCATGACAGTAATATACACATTTATTTGATTAATTTCAAACATATCATTAAATCTTGTGGTTCATACATTGTGGTTTTATCATTTACACCTGTGAGATCACCAGCTTTTAGCTGACCTTTTAGCATGTATTCTTAGGTACACAGCAGTAGTAGGACTGCTTAGGATATTACTTAGCTCGAGTCGCATGGAAACACGAACATCAAGAGATTTTTCTGCATTATTATATTTTGTATAAGTAGTAATGCTATAAAATCTTTCAGATCAGGGTACCGAGCTTATGTAATCATTATAACTATTGTAAACTTTTATTACAATCAATGTATTTTGTTAAAATGACGCATATAGAGTCGTTCGCTTTATCTTATGTGTTGTGATTATTGATTAGTAGCACCCCAAGTATGCTTTCGCCAAACAATAAAATTTGGGGGTGTTACATATTGGTATCAGAGCCTAAGGTTATAGTGAACTAGGTTGCATTTAGTGGGCCTAAACTATGACCGTTAGACAGTATTTTCTTATTAGGTGTGATTGGTTCAGGGATTACATCATACGAGTTTAATTTAACATAGCCTGATCAACTATGTACAATTAAATAAAAATGATGTAAGAGCTGAAACGGTTATGTTGAACAGGGATACATTAGTTGACTCTGACCACGAGAGAAACGGGACCATTACTTGTTTGTGCTAGACACTCTTGGCTATATTATATGATATATATATATATATATATATATATATATATATATATATAGGCCTCACTTATTGAAATATTCTTGCCAAAGAAATGGCCGACTCATCATCTAGACAAAACACACGTACTTCATCATCTCTCTCTCTCGCTCACGTCGCGGCCACCCAGAATCACTCGTGGCTAGACGCACTGGTAGTTCACATCGAGCTAGACCATACCACAATCCTACCATCACGGGTAACGTCTCTGCTATAGCTCACCATCGGGCAATCGCCCACCAATGGAGCTGGTTACCCACGGCTATGGCCACCTGGAGGATCGAGGAAAACATCGAAATTCTGGCTGATGACGAAAGATACACAGCTATGGATCTTTCCCCTTATACTCAAGAACCAACACATCTCATTGTTCCTGTGTTAGCTGCTCGAGTTCACCATCACTAAAGTAGGCTGCATGATATGGAAATCGAACAACGTAATATTCGCTCTGACTGGACGGAACAAACCCAAGACAGTGTCACACAGTTGTACATAGGACAGGCAGACATCTCTAAAACTATCAATCGTACGAACGATCACTGTGCAAACCATGGATATTGTCCACAATCAAGTAATCAATAACAGAAATGAAATCTCCGTTTTACGGTCCAGGTTGAAACAATGCGAGACACGCTTGAGAGAAACCGAGGACGCCCTCAGAATGGTTATCAGACTTGCAGATTCTGTGGACCACCTTACCTCCTTGCTTCCACAACTGAAGCTACACCGAGATTAGTGTAGTCGCTATCTTGTAATTTGTTAGCTATTTAGAAATCTATGTAATTCGACCGGATGTAACAATTTCCGGCATCTTTTGTGACTTTAGGTTCTATAACCTTTTGTAAACTTTGAATCATGTAATCATTTGAACTTTATATCGTGAAATGATTACTAACCTTAACGTATTATCTTACTCTGTTGATTGCCATGTTGTATATAACCTTAATATATACATATGGGATATGTCAAAATCCTATACAAACACCTCACTTATCTCTTTCTTGATTTCTCAGCACCATGCCTCCAAAAAGACACACGTACAGCGATACTGAAATCGCTCAACTTATTGCACAAAGTGTGGCACAAGCCTTAGCTGCCCGACAGTCAAGTTCTGGCAGTGAAGACACACTAAATAACAACCCTACAGCCAAACCCTATTCCTACAAGGACTTCCTCAACTGCAAACCCTTGTACTTCAAGGGCACTGAAGGAGCCATCGACCTGGTCAGATGGATCGAGAGAATGGAATCTGTCTTCCATATCAGCAATTGTGTGGAGGATACTAAGGTTAAGTTCTCCACCTGTACCCTTCAGGAAGGAGCCCTTACTTGGTGGAATTCATATGCCAATTCTGTGGGCATTGACACTGCTTATCTACTCCCTTGAGAGGATCTGAAAAAGATTCTCACAGAGGGTACTGTCCCAACGAAGAACTCCAGAAATTGGAGGAGGAGTTCTGGCGCTTATCGGTTCAGGGAATCGACATCATTGGTTATACCACCAGATTTCAACAACTTGCTCTGCTCTGCCCATCTATGGTAGACCCCGAGCACAAACGCATCCAGAGGTACATCCGCGGTCTCCTGAAAAATATCCAGGGGAACGTTGCCTCATCCCGACCAGCAACCATTCAGAGTACCATCCGCCTGGCACAGGAACTCATGGCAATGATTGTCAGCCGTGAAACACCCGCTCCATCTTCTAACAACAACAACAACAAGAGAAAATGGACTGACAACCACAACAACCAGAACAAGAAACCCGACACCATCAAGGCTTACACTTCAAACACCAAACCCAAACGGGGTTACATTGGGACGAAACCCTTTTGTTCCAAGTGCAACCGCCATCACGACGGTCCTTGTGGTACTCCTTGCAACAACTGCAAGCGGTACGGGCATCTTGCCAAGGACTGCAGATCTCCCAAGAACAACAACAATCCCAACAACAACACCAACACCAATCAACCCCGAGCCTGTTACGAGTTTGGAGACACCGGACACTTCAGGAATGATTGTCCGAAATGCAAGAACAAAGGCAACCACAACAATGCACGAGGTAGAGCTTTTGTACTTAAATCTAAGGACGCCCGTCAAGACCCTAATGTGGTCACGGGTATGTTCCTTCTGAACAACTTAATTGTTTCTATTCTGTTTGCTACTGGTGCTGATAAGAGTTTCATATCGAACGAGTTCAGCCCACTACTTGATACAACCCATGTTGCATTAGATACATTATACACTGTAGAGTTAGCTAGTAGCAAACTAATCGAGGTCGATAGTGTAATACCAAATTGCACCCTAAATTTCGCAAATGAACTTTTTCCAATAAACCTCATACCTGTCGAGATGGGAAGTTTCGGCATCATTATAGGCATAGACTGGTTATCCAAGCACCGAGCCGAAATCGTCTGTTATGACAAAATCGTTCGTATTCCTCTAGGCACTGGTAAGTACTTGAGAAAGGGTTATCAGGCAATCCTCGCACACATCATGGAGAAAGAGTCGGAGGAGAAGCGACTTGAGGATGTGCCAATCGTTTGAAATTTTCCGGAAGTCTTTCGTGAGGAATTACCCGGCCTTCCACCGCTTAGGCAGGTTGAGTTCTCCATCGATCTTGTGCCCAGTACAGCACCCGTGGCACGAGCACCTTATCGTTTAGCCCCATCCTAACTTCAGAAGTTGTCTACTCAATTACAGGAACTCCTCGATAAGGGATTCATCCGACCGAGTTCTTCGCCTTGGGGAGCTCCGGTCTTATTCGTGAAAAAGAAAGACAGTTCTTTCAGAATGTGTATCGACTACCGTGAACTCAACAAACTCACTGTCAAGAACCGTTATTCACTCCCTCGTATCGATGACCTGTTTGACCAACTCTTGGGGTCAAGTTTTTATTCAAAAATTGATCTACGATCGGGTTATCATCAACTTCGAGTTCGTGACTCCGATATTCCGAAAAATGCTTTCCGAACTCGCTATGGGCATTACGAGTTTCAAGTGATGCCATTTGGTTTGACAAACGCACCGGCTGTATTCATGGACCTTATGAACCGGGAGTGCAAACCATATCTTGACAACTTTGTCATTGTATTCATCGATGACATCCTCATTTACTCGCGCGACGAACAAGAATATGCGCAGCATCTCAAAACCATCCTAGAGCTACTTAAACACGAGGAGTTATATGCTAAATTCTCCAAGTGCGAATTCTGGATGCAAACTGTACAATTCCTTGGACACGTGATTGACAGTCAAGGAATCCATGTTGATCCATCAAAATTCGAGGCTATCAAGTGTTGGCAAGCACCTACTATGCCAATCGAAGTACGCCAATTCTTGGGTCTTGCTGGGTACTATCGGCGTTTCATTGAGAATTTTTCAAAAATAGATCAACCTCTCACCACACTGACTCAAAAAGACTAGAAGTTCGACTGGACAGATAAACAAGAGTCGACTTTCCAACTTCTGAAACAAAAGCTTTGCAGTGCTCCTATTCTATCATTACCCGAAGGCAACGATAACTTCGTGGTATACTGCGATGCTTCCCACCAAGTTCTTGGTTGTGTGTTGATGCAACGAGACAAGGTCATTGCCTATGCCTCCCGACAGCTCAAAGTTCACGAAAAAAATTACACCACCCATGATCTTGAATTGGGAGTCGTAGTGTTTGCACTCAAAATCTGGAGACACTATCTGTACGGCACTAAATGTACAATCTTCACAGACCATAAAAGTCTCAAACACATCTTTGATCAAAAGGATCTCAACATGCGGCAACGTCGATGGGTCGAGTTGCTTACTGATTATGACTGCGAAATCAAATACTACTCGGGCAAGGCAAATGTCGTTGCCGATGCCCTCAGTCAAAAAGAACGATCGAAACCACTTCGAGTCCGAGCCCTCGGTATGACCGTTCATAATGATCTTACCATTCAGATTCTCACCGCTCAACTCGAAGCTTTGAAAACTGAAAACATTAAAAGCGAAGCTTTGCGAGACATGATTAAACAGTTTGAAATCAAACCTAACAGAGTTAGGTACTTCTCTAACCGTATCTGGTTGCCTAGTTTTGGAAACCTACGAGACTTGGTGATGGATGAAGCTCACAAGTCCAAATACTCTATACATCCTGGATCCGATAAGATGTTTCATGGCATCAAGGAACTATACTGGTGGCCTAACATGAAAGCTGACATCGCCACGTATGTCAGCACATGTCTTACTTGTTCCAAAGTCAAAGCCGAATATCAGAAACCTTCCAACTTGCTACAACAACCGGAAATTCCCCAGTGGAAATGGGAGCAGGTCACCATGGATTTCATTACCAAACTCCCAAAAACATTTAGCGGTTGCGATACCATTTGGGTGATCATCGATCGTCTCACCAAATCTGCTCATTTCCTCGCCATCAAAGAAACCGATAAAATGGAACACCTCACACGAATCTATCTGAAAGAGATTGTATCCCGACACGGCATTCCCATCTCGATTATCTCTGACAGAGATAGCCGTTTCACATCTCACTTTTGGCAGTCACTTCAGAAATCATTGGGTACTCGTCTGGATATGAGTACCGCATACCATCCACAAATCGACGGCCAAAGCGAACGAACCATACAAACACTGGAGGACATGCTAGGAGCCTGCGTAGTTGACTTCGGTGCAAACTGGGAACATCATCTATCATTGTGCGAATTTTCATACAACAACAGCTACCATACCAATATTGGAGCTACACCTTTCGAGGCACTATACGGTCGTAAATGTCGATCACCCATTTGTTGGACCGAAGTGGGAGACTGTAACACCCGCTAATTTAGGACTTTAATTAGTACCTAAACTACTTGTAATTACGTGTATTTAGTTTACGTTGATCTAAATATACATGACCTTCTGTGTAATTACATACACGTTTACACGATTTGTTTAAATCGTACAACTACAAACCGGATGGATATCCGACACTGTTTACTATGGACGTTGGTGACAAACTGTTAAAAATAATGTGGATTTATCCAAACAAACATTATTTACTTTAATATATTTACTTTAATATATTATACGTTTTATCAAAACATAACTGTACGCAACGAAAAACGCGTGGAACGCGCCCGACGGATGGAATAAAGTCAAATTATATCTTAAAACACATTATTAAGTATTTTAACAAAATACTCCAAGTAAAAAAAAATATCGTGTTTTAAATCGTAAACAAAAAGTATTATATAAAACGTTATACGGTTAATTAAATATCGAAACGAATGGGTAAACGAGCACCGCACGTAATGTAAACTGGGAAAATGATTTAACCACCCACATGAGGGTGGGACCCACTGTAAATCTGCAGCAAATCAACCCCATGCCACTTCCTTTGCTTGTTTGACTCTCACCCATTCCCCCTCATTTTCACCTAAACCCTTTTACACTCTTCCACCACCTCACTTTCACTTTCTCTCTCTAATCCCTCCCATCCTCTCTGACCGAATTCAGGCTGTCACTAGCCACCCCCACACCACCTAGACACCACCGCAAGTCTACCATATCACCACCATAGAGCCATCACGAACTGCCACGCCGGAAATCAAGAAAACGCAAGAAAAAGAGCTTTCGACCTCACCTCTTTCGCTCTTCATCTAGATCTTTGTAAGAACTCTTTTATTTTCATAGTTCTATTTTCTTTATGATTATAGACATGTGTTAGTGTTCACTCAACTTCTGCATGTCCAAAACATTAACCGAAACGCGATTTAAAGCTTGTAATCTGTAGCTATACCTTCTGTCCAGAAAAATGGTCCAATTCCACGATTTTTATAAAATTCATATCTTAACTAAAATGGTCGCTTCTTAAGCCTAAAATGTATCTCGTGGTGTTAGCTTTCCAACGACACCTATTTCATGACATATCGATTTCGTTTACTATTTTAAAATAATATTTCCGTTAAGGTGCGTATTACTGTTCCGGCGGACAGAAACATTCATCCCATTCTCGAGACCATATCTTGAGTTCTAAACCACTAAAACGTATGAGACCAGTGCCAAAACTTCACATATTTTGTCAACTTTAAAAAGTCCTTCTATGACCATTACCAGAAATGTCTGTATTTTCGTGCATAACTCGATCTTTGAACATATAACCGTTTTGGACCAAGTCCGACCACACCTTTAAACTATTTTTGTTTAAAATAGTAAATGAATATATAAAAATACCATAAAGTGCATAAATGAACTAGACATATATGAGGACATGTGTGATTTTTGGTTAGGTATAAATCGGACTAGAAATGCTCCAAATCGAAAGGCTTAACGAGTTATAACTAACAGTGGTAACGAGTTATAACTAACAGTGGTAACGAGTTATAACTAACAGTGGTAACGAGTTATAACTAACAGTGGTAACGAGTTATAACTAACAGTGGTAACGAGTTATTAACTAACAGTGATAACGAGTTTAGTGAACAGTGGGAACAAAGTATAACACTTGTATTCTAGAAAATCATTGGTCCGTCAATCCTTATTATCGCATGAAATCGCAATCCGTGAATAACATTCACGGATAAACAAAAACCCATGAATTACTATTCTCGCATAAACAGTGTGTGATTTCCCATTGTCGCATAAAAACTAACACATACTTAAAAGAAAGTCCGTGAATTCCCATTCTCGCATGAATATTACTCCGTGAATTAATATTGTCGTAGGAACAATACTTCGTGAACCTATTGACGCACCAACAACATTCCGTGAATGCCATTATCGCATGAACGAAATCCTTGAAATATTATTATCGTATAAACAGTGTCCATGATTATCATTATCGGGTTATATATTGTCGCATGAAACAGAAAGTTAAATACTTTTATACTAAGTATTAAAAACACTACACTTACAAGATATACAAGCACAATGAATTACATAATAATAATACTTGAATTATTATTACACCTCCGTCACCAACGGGCCACACTTGTTTACAAAATGATCACAAACGTACAAACAAATACTTGGACATAACTAGTTGAGTGGACAACTAGCATGAATGGTCTTTTGAGACATTCACTTATACATACAACCTTATATGCTTAGGGCATTAGAAGGTTGCGGGTTCGCGGAACCTACGGGTTAACACTACTTTCAGACTTCACGTTTATTTAAACGTTTGCTTGCTTGACTCAGGTGAGTCTTACAGCCCCATTTTTACTGCTTTTCTAAACTACTGGGGTGAGATACTTAGCTACCGATTTATATGTGAACGCAATGTACTGTACTGATTTACTACTGCTTTTACACAAACTTTGCATGAGTTACTTTTATCCACTGAAATCCTCCTATCGTAAGTTGTTAGTTATGGACTTAAGCGCGATTACTAGTAAATGGATCCATTTGGGACTGACAATCCCTGCCTGGGGTGGTAGCGCCACCACGTACTGATTTACACGTAGAAACAGGCATATTAGTATTTGTTACATATGAGTGTGCGGATAGCACTCACGGGGGTACGTGATATATTCACACTACACGGTTAAGCTTCAACTTATGAGCTCATGGCAACTGTGCGTACATACTGATTTACTTACTTTGCTTGATAGCAACACTGGTACATTACTTGTGGTTCACAAACGATTACTTTACTACTAAACCTGTGAGATTCATCAACCTTTTGGTTGACCCTTTTAGCTTTGTATCTTAGGTACACAAACGGAGTAGGATTACCCCAGGGCTGATAGCTCAAGTCGCATGCATACAAACTTGTGGAGATTCTTTTGCATTACTTTTTGTATATCAGTTATGTATTAGAATCTCTAGGAAATCATCTTCGAACTCGAAGCTTGTTATTATGATTCAACAATGTAATACTTTTGTACTATTGTACGACGTTGCATATAGATGTCGTTTGCTTTACTTTGGTGCTTGATTATTGATTAGTAACACCCAAAGCTTGCTTCCGCGCAACAGTAAATTTGGGGGTGTTACAGAGACAGCCAACTCACAGGTCCAGAAATCATTCACGAAACAACAGAGAAAATCTTTGGTATACAAGACCGGCTGAAAGCCGCACGTGACCGTCAGAAGAGTTATGCAGACGTGAGACGCAAACATCTCGAGTTCCGGGTTGTGGATCGAGTACTCTTGAAAGTATCACCCTGGAAAGGTGTCATTCGATTCGGTAAACGCGGGAAGTTAAATCCCAGGTACATTGGACCTTTTGAAATCCTTGAAAGGATTGGTCGAGTGGCGTATCGGTTGCGGCTACCTTCCGAGCTTAGTAGCGTGCATCCCACCTTTCACATTTCTAATCTTAAGAAATACCTGTCTGATGAGACACTCATTATTCCGCTTGACAAAATCCGTATCGATGATAAACTTCATTTCTTCGAGACGCCAGTAGAAATCATGGATCATGAGGTCAAACAGTTGAAACAAAGTCGTATTCCCATCGTTAAAGTCCGGTGGAATTCGCGACGTGGTCCGGAATTCACTTAGGAATGGGAAGACTAAATGCGACTCAAGTACCCACAGTTATTCACAGACTCCACTCCATCTACGACTCAGAGCTAAATTTCGGGACGAAGATATCTTAACAAGGGGAGAATGTGACACCCGCCAAATTAGGGCTAGTACTTAGCACCTAATCACTGTGTTAATACATGTAATTAGGATTAATTATGTGTATCATTAGGTGTATTGATATATTTTTATATATATACACACATACGCGCTTATTTAAATCGTGTAGTTCATTATCGAATAGATTCCAGTACATTTAAATACGGACATTGGTGAACAATTTATCAAATAAGGTGAAATTATTTAATTAACTCATTTTTATTATATGTTATTTGGATAATATATACAAATGTATTTCGTATCGTCTAAAACTAACCGTACGCAACATAAACGCGCGAAATCCCTCAAACGCAACATAACCGTATCGTCTGATACCAGATGTAAGTCCCTAGTTCTAGGATCGATAACTTCGTTATCTGTAGTATTAAGGTGCGGAATCCCTCAATATGGTGTTATCTTACTAATAACGAGTAAGTTCGTAATTGCGTTTAATATGACTTAACTTTATACTATGAATCGTCAAAGTCTAGTCGTAGGTTATGTTTTCTCTGGGTTTTTTTGAATTCGCAGGAATGATGATCTGGTTGCCAAAGTATTCAATTGTTTTCGATTTTGCCAAACTAAATCGTTTATATATATTGTCTCGGCTCGGCTCGCATAGGCCTGCGAGTTCAGCCCAACTCGCCTCGCTTAGCCCAAGCCCAGCTTAGCCATAACGAGTTCAGTTCTCATCTCGCAGCTCACCTTGCTGCGACCTGAGATCTCGACTCGCTTCGCAACAAACGTATAATATAAATACGTTATTTCGTCTATCTTTAATATAAAATATTAATAACAAAACGAATATGCATTTACAAATATAAACCAATATATCAATACAATCACAATTACACTAGTCATACTTCAAGCTAGATCTGTTGTCACAAACTATGTCCCAACAGACTCCCCCTTGACAATAGCTCTAGTGTCTTTATCTTTTAATTGTCTTTGGTCTTTATTTGTAAATCTTGCTTCCTGCATAAATCTTCATCTTGAAACACGTTTTAACCATCATTTGATAATCTCTCCCTAAATCAGCCCATTCAATAGTCGTCAAAATTCTGTTCTCTTTTAACTTTAACAGATCCTTTCTCGACATATTCATCAGGTGTCGATGGTCATAAACTCTGAAGATTTCTCTTTCACCACCTTCAACCTCATCATCAGCTTCAACCATAACAGCTTCTCCAGTCTTTGAATCCACGTGCCAACTCTTCATATTTCCCAAAATATCCTGTGGCATTGTCTTTAATGGAATCTGCTGCACACATTTAACAGCTGGATAAATCTTTTTCCTTCTTCTTCTTCTAGTCCTTTGACTTCTCTCCTGTAGTTTCACAGTCTTTCCCTTTCTTGGCTTTATCATCTCAAATTTATTTGTACCAACCTCATGTCTAATAATTCGTTCAACACGATTAGCATACTCATCACGACTTGGGTTGTTGATCTCTAATCTAGCCAAGTCACGTATTTCATAACGTGGTAAGGAACTAAAAACTGCAAGCTTTCTTTCAAAGTATTGAACTCCGTCATATCTTTTTATTGCAAAAAGCTTCAGTTCAGAATCAAAGTACCAGCCTATAATCCCTTTACGCGGTACGCGTTTCTTTGTCATATCAATTTCAGAAATTCCAATCTTCTTCTTCTGTTTTGGAAGTTTCCGATATTGTACTGCAGGATTATTTGTAAAGACTATCTCTTCTGCTTCATCTTCCGATGTTGAGTCTTCAATATCTTCATCGATATCAACCACTGTTGGACCTTGCTCATTTTCAATAACAACTTCTGTTCTAGATGGGCTTACATGGTGTTCATCAACATTTGCATCTGGATCTACACCTATGTCTTGCACAATCTCAGGAACAGCAGTCCAATCAGCAGGTGGTAGAAATTCTCCATCCTCAAGATCAAAATCTATTTCTTCATCTATCTCGTCAAAAATATCTTCTTCCAAATCAGATAGATCAAACATCTCAAATCCTAGAGAAAAACCACATATACAAATCAATATTAATAATTTAAATTCTTTACTAATTTCCCTGAATTAATCCAAGAATTTCTTTATCAACTCTTTTGTATAATTTAAACCTTTAATTTAAACGCAATATATATATAACTTATAAAATCCTTTTATTGATTACCCTGAATCAATCTAAGATTCTCTAAAGTCTTATACAATACTTAACAAATAATAATTAATTTTAAATTCTAATGTATTGTGAAAAATCACCAAACATTTAAATTTACTATTAACTATCTTATATAATTTCTAAGTTTAATTGATCTTAACTTATTATCAACATAACTTTTAAATTATATATCATTTGTCAAGTAAACCAAATACATTTTTAACTTGTTAGTTATCAACTCTCAAGTCTAAAATGCATATGTTATTATAAAATTTTGACCGCCGAAAAATAATCGGAACACGCCGCTTGACTACCCATTGAGTCAGAAGACTTTCGATCACTATTTTATCTTAACATATTTATTAACTTAAATTATTTAAAACATATTTTACTTAAAATAATAATAACATTAAGTCGAATATATTAAACATAATATTAAGTTACAATTATTCAGTACAAAATGTTACTGACATTAATCTACACTATGCTAATACTAAGCTGTCTTACCAGCTTCTGTATCAACCGGTGCATCTTTATCAGCACTTGTACCAATTCCATCATCACCATCACCAGACTCCCCCTGAATCATAGCTTGCTGACCAGTCGTTGAAGGACCAGTCTGCTCACCATCTTTCGGTGCATTGGGATCATCGTCTTTATGATTTAATAAACTTATGATTTAATAAACTTAAAACTTTCATTGAATAAATAAAGTTATTACATTCAATCCAAGTTTTACAAATATTTAATCACACATATTACACACTATTTTACTAACAACTTCACCAATATTACTTCATCTTTTGACTTGAGTTAACTTCCCCTAAAGATTAAATTGCTGACTAGTCGTTGAAGGACAAGTCTGCTCTCTATCTTTATTAGATAACAATATCTCCCCCTGAGCAGGCTTTCCTGAATTAATTCGCAAAACAAGTCACAAGCTAATACTCTTAGGAAGTAAAATTCTCAACCAAAATAACTGAGTGGGATCCAAGATTCAAAACAATAAAGCTAAGATTCAGGACAATAAAGCCAAGATTCAGGACAATAAAGCTAAAATCCAGGACAATAAAGCAAAAATCCAAGATAAAGAGTGTATCCCACCAGACCAAAATAAAGGTCTCCCAAAAAATATGAACTATCAGACGCTTGAGCAACTGTATCAGTATGCAAAACATCCGACAGCACAAAGAACTCCACAACTAGGAGACAATCCTAGAAGGTGTGAAGACGCATGTCGTAACATGCTTTTGGGCAGAAGCAATCAACACTGATACATCCATCCATCCATAAGCTGAACGAAATCCCATGCCATTGCTTAAAAAAAAAATGCAGTAACATTAGTGGAAACTATCATGTATTATGAATTAAAATTCATCAAACATCGTAGTTTATCAATTTTTATATAACTTGTTACAAACATAGTCTCAAGTCGTATATAAATATTTAACTTATTACTAAAAAGTCGTAAGTCTAATAACAAAATGTGAATTCATTATATAAATGTTATTACGAAAATGTCTTAACATTTAAATTACACAATAAAAAATATAAACATTTTTTTTTTAAATTTGGATTCACAAAATCTGGCATGGCGAGATGAGTTCATCTCGTCTCGCATGTCAACTCGCTAACCAGTCAACTCGCCAATTCAACAAGTCAAACTCGCAAATGTCTCAACTCGCTAAATTAGCTCAACTCGCTTCGTTCAGATCTGCGAGTTGAATTGAAATCTCAACTCGTTCGATGAACCACCGTCGCGAATTGAAATTCAAAATCGATTAATCCGTTAATTTCAACATGATCTATCGATTGTTTTACATTTACTGATGTTCGTTTAACATAAACCCTACAGATTCATGTCCAATAACATCTTAAATGTTCATTAATCGATCGAGTTATTAACCGAAACCCTTAGTTTAGAAAAACTTTGATTTCTCGTTAATTTTACGGTGAAATCCGTTGTAATATACCTCAAAATGTTCGCAATCTAATGTTGTATAAAAGCTACGGATTCAAAAACTCGTTCCTTTCTTCGTAAAATCAAAATCAAACGAAAAGCTCGTTTCGCCTCGTTTCGCTTCGTCTGGACTCGCAGAGTTGTAGTGAACTCGCAAATCAAACTGGGTTCGGTAGGTTGGTTGACTCGTTTGACCACCCTTTATACTTTAAACTCGATTCGCAGAAATCATCTCGATTCGCAAGTTGACTAAGTCAACTCGCAGAATTAATATTAATTGCGAATTAAATGATAAGTATAAATTAAAACCCATTATTTTACAAGTCTAAAATAAACATATTTTTCACCTGTAAAATCTATGTTTGTTCAACACGAACTGAGATAATTCAGTATAATGTATTTCCAAAGGGTAACAATTATTATTAAAATAAAATAAATACGAACACACAACATGATATATAAAAAAAAACAGTGGTATCAAGTACCATTTTATTAATTACTTGAAAGATAAAATCAAATAAAATAAAATACATAAAGTGAATAAGAATTTATCTGCTTAGGGATCATATTAGAAAGAATAAGCAATTAATTATTTATTAAAGGTCTAAGTTGATTGTTAGTATACATACCTCATGAAATTAAAATAAAATACAATAAAATTACAACTGATTTTATCATTTACACATTTATATTTATAAAATTATATCTTAGATACCTTTATCCACATGATATAACATTTCATTGAAATATAACTTATGATATCTTATTATTCACAAAAGTGAAAGTTCAAATATCATAGACAGTTCAAGACAATTACCGGTATTATGATCCACATAAACAAATTACACACAGATTTCTGAGTCAATCTTTTATTATTAATGTGCACAATATCTAGTGTTGTCTACTATACAACATACTGAAGAATTCAAATACAACACATAACACTGTATCTTGTATTATCAAGGTTGAGATTACTAAATGATGTTCTTTAGAAGCATATAACATACACTTGACACGAGATACTTTGTATCTTTCATATGTAAGGTAGAGGTTACTAAATGATGCCCTTTTGAAACATATAACTCACCTTGTGACATTATGATACTTTGTATCATTTCACAATCTTTTATTTTAGATCACAGTGTATGATAGTACTTTCATTCAACAATTAAGACATATGTCATACGTTATATAACAGATCACATAAGATAGTACACATGACAGTTATACTTCTTAACTGCTCAGAAATCATAGCGTAACCTGCCTACCAATAAATTGTATAATGAAGCTGACTAGACTTAAGTTATTCTTATCACTTGTTAGGTAAAAAGACAAGTTATAATCAGTGGATATAGGTGTATAATCAAATAAATATAAACACATACCTGATAGAACTGCTGTAGTTCTAAAGTAACTTCACTTGAATCTATCAACACATCATCCTTAGGACTTAAGCTTATTATTGTTAAGCTTATTCTCCTAATGTACTATCATTTCCCTTGGTTTTTGCAGACAAAAACTTAAATTTTCTAAAAGAACTTCATGTTGTTCTTTTATTGGAGGCGATTCCCCTTAGGTAACAAGCAAATGAATGCTATAAGCCAGCCTTTTTTTTTTTTTTTTAATAATAACGACAAAATAAGTGATAACTATTACAAAAATACCCTTGGAAGACCAATCACTCTGGATTTCTCATTCCATTTCGTTGAACCAACATTTCAAATCTTGCTCTGTCGAAAGCCTTCGTGTAGAGGTCTGCTAAGTTATCCTCAGTCGGAACCTTAACTAACCTTATCAGTTTCTTCTCAGCACAGTCTCTAATAAAATGATGGCGAATATCAATATGTTTAGTCTTACTGTACTTCACCGGATTATTGGTTATCGACATAGTAGATTCGTTATCAATCATCATAGGAGTATTGGTTAAGTTTAACCCATAATCCCGCAGTTGCTGTTGTATCCAAAGAATTTGTGAGCAACAGCTGCCAGCTGCAACATACTCAGCTTCACATGTAGAAATGGCTACCGAGCTTTGCTTCTTGCACTGCCAGGACACTAATCTACCTCCTAGGAATTGACATCCTCCGGTCGTAGATTTCCTATTCTGATTGCATCCTCCATAATCCGAATCAGTAAATGCGTCCAGATCTAAGTCTCCTCCAATAGGATACCAAAGTCCCAGCTTAGGTTCCCCTTTGAGGTAACAGAAGATCCGTTTAACTGCTTGCATATGTGACTCTTTCGGATTAGCCTGATATCTTGCGCAAATACAAACAGCAAACATTATGTCAGGCCTAGAGGCAGTCAAATACATTAATGATCCAATCATGGCCCTGTAAAGAGTAGGATCCACATCCTGATCACTCGATGTATCTGGACCTAGTTTGTGATTGACTGGAATCGGAGTATTGTAGACCTTACTTTCATCCATCTTGAAGCGTTCTAATAGCTCATAAACATATTTAGATTGATGAATAAAGAATCCATCCTTCTTTTGATCAACTTGTAATCCTAAGAAGAATTTCAACTCTCCCATTGCAGACATCTCAAACCTTCTTTGCATGACTTTCTCAAATTCTTGACACATCTTTTCATCAGAAGATCCAAAGATGATATCATCAACATAAACTTGCACCAGGAGAAAGTCTTTCTTCTTCCACTTTACAAATAGTGTACTATCAATCGCTCCTCTTGTAAATCCATTATCAAGTAGATACGTTGACAGTGTCGCATACCACATCCTTGGTGCTTGATGTAATCCATATAGAGCCTTATTCAAACGATATACTCTATCCGGATACTCAGGATTGGTAAACCCTGGAGGTTGTGCGACATACACCAGTTCTTCAACTTTGCCATTCAAAAATGCACTCTTAACATCCAACTGATACACTTTAATACCTTTGAATGTTGCAAATGCTAAGAAGATTCTAATAGCTTCTAGCCTAGCGACTGGTGCAAACACCTCATTATAATCAATACCTTCTTCTTGGTTAAAACCTTGAACCACTAGACGAGCTTTATTGCGAGTAATGATTCCCCAATCATCTCTCTTGCACTTAAATACCCATCTAGTTCCAATTGGATAAATACCCTTTGGAAGGTCAACCAAATCCCAGACTTGTAGCTTTTCAAATTGAGACAGTTCTTCTTGCATAGCCTCGACCCACGAACTTTCTTTAAGAGCCATTTGAATGTTCTTAGGCTCAATTTGTGAGATAAAGCCAGCATAAAGACACTCATTAGTAATGCCTGTCTCCTTTAGTGCAGCATACAAGCTTTGTAAGTCACCCGTATCAGCATACGTATTAGGATAACTTGAAGTACTAGCTTTTGTTTGAGTCCTTGTTTGAACCGGAGTATTAATGTCACCAATGATATTATCAATTGGGTGATTCTTACTCATTCTTGTTGTAACAATAGTCTCAACAGGAATCTCATCTTCTAAGTTAGTACCAATTTCTTGTTGTTCAGACGGTTCTTCCAAATCTGGTACCTCTTTACTGAAAAGCCGAGAGTTATCATTATCCGAAGTTATTCTTAACTCTCTTAGTGGTGTAAGTACATCATCCACTACCTTTTGCATATGCTCTTCGTCAGTTAAAGGTATATCTACTTTGGACGTTTGAGATCCACTAGTAGATGGTTGATTTGGATCAACAATCTGGATTGCAGATGATTGAACATTTGTCATTGGAGTGTGGCCAGTATCCTCATCTCCAGTAAACACATGTTCAGGAATCTCTGAATCACGAACATAGTCACTTAAGGGAACTTTAAAAGATGCAAAAAGATCAGAATAATCAAATTGCCAATCTAAGCCCTTGTGTACATCCGGTGTGTAACTAGTAACCTCAATATTATACACAACTTCCAGACGACCTGTGACTTTATTAAAGACCCTCTTGTTTGGTGAATTAGGCATGTAACCTAAGAAAAAACCTTCGTCGGCCTTTTCACCAAATTTGGCTTGATGTCCAGTCTTTAAAATTGTGCATGATACTCCAAAGGGTTCAAGCCCTTTTAAGTTAGGTTTCTTTTTGTTTAAAAGCTCATAACAAGTCTTGTTATGCCGCTTAACCGTAAGAACCCTATTTAGAACATGACAAGCTGTATTCACTGCTTCTGCCCAAAATATGACCGGAAGCTTTGAATCAGCAAGCATTGTTCTCGCAGCTTCAATCAACGTTCGATTCTTCCTTTCAGCAACACCATTCTGTTGAGGTTCATATGGTGCACTGAATTGATGAACAATCCCTTTGCTTAAGCAATATAGATTCAACGTTGAATTCTTAAACTCTGTTCCGTTGTCACTACGAATACGCTTTACTCTCGTCTTGTATACATTCTCTACTAGATCAAAGAATTCAACTAGAATTCCCGAAGTTTCATCCTTTGATCCCAAAAAGAATACCCACGAGAATCTAGAGTAATCATCCGTCACAACCAAACAGTACCATTTGCCACCTAGACTTCTCTTGCTTATTGGGCCAAAGAGATCCATGTGTAGCAAATCAAATGGTAAGGAGTTTGAATTTTCAGTCTTAGATCTGTGTGTTTTCTTGTGCTGCTTTCCCTTCATGCAAGGGACACACTTATCTTCAGACTCGAAACGTTTTTGTGGTACACCTAGAACCAAACTATTTTTGGTTATATAATTCATTTTACGCCAGTTCAAGTGTGCCATTCTCCTATGCCATAATAATGCGTCTGCTTCTGAAGCCTTGGATAACAAACATGTAGAAACCATTGAGGAATTAGAATTACCCATGTTTATTGCATAGATATCCCTCCTCCTTGGTGCCCTCATTAGTATCCAATTGTCAGGTATCGTAAATCCCGGCTTCAGGACTAAGGCTTCCTTTTCATTAAAATAAACAGGATGTCCTTTATCACAGACTTGGGAAACGCTCACTAGGTTGTGAGTTAGTTCTTCAACGTAATTCACATTCTCAAGAGTTAAAGTTCCATTTGAAACTTTTCTTTTCCCAGTTATTACTCCTCCTTTGTCTCCTGCAAAATTTACTTTTTGCTTGAGACCACCCTGGAAGTCTGTCAGTAGACTTCTCTCTCCTGTCATGTGCCGTGAGCATCCACTGTCTACATACCACCAGCTTTCCTTGTTCACAGTCTGCTCCTGCACATAACACATAACCCAATCAGTTGTCAAGAGGGACCCAAGCCATTACGGTCTTGGTTTGTCCCTTATCATCTACAAACTTAAGTTCTTTAAAATAACCATCCTTCCCATCAGGAGCTTTGGTTACTTTCGAAGAAACTTGAGCTTGTGGACGATCAGCCTTAAGAGGTGAATTTGAGGAGAACCTCCTAGGCACAACATTCTGAGCTCTATTATTATAGTTATAATTAAACTCATTGGATCGCGAAGTAGTACCACTTTCATTAAGACTATGGCCTCTACTTTGATTTCTAAACCTCGACGGTGTCATATCCCTAGGCTTATAAACAGTATTTTCACTTGGAATATAAGTCCGTTTAGGTTTAGGAGGGGAGACACTATGTTTACCTTCTCTTTTAAGAATGTTAACAGGTTTAATACCTAAGTTAGATTTGGTATCTAACCTATCTACAGTCATACTAGAGTTGGTCGGTGTCCTTTTATCAATCACAAGCTTATGTGATGCTTCTGGCTTTTTGTTAGGACAACACGAAGCCACATGTCCTTTTTGATGACATTTAAAGCATGACATCTGCTTGCGAGATTTACTCACTTTTGCTTTCTCATCTGGAGTCTTAGGCACTAAAGGTTTAGTAATATGTTCCTTATTAACATTATCATTAGTCTTAGCATTGTTAATCACTCCACCCGATACAAAATGTATTTTGGTGAGATGAGAAACCTTACTATCATCTGATGAAGGGTTCTTAATAACATCCTTCTGTGCCTCTGACTGTTCAGGTTTATCAGCTACTGAAATCTCAGGATTACCTTCAGTCATTTCAGAATCTTCAGGAATAGGAGTGTAATTGGCATTAAAAGGAGGGGATACATTATTGTAACCTAATCCAGTCTTGTCCTTTACACTACGTTGAGCATCTAACAGTATATCCATTTGAGATGTCCTATAGTTCTCAAGTTTACGGTTTTGCTCAATTAATCTTAAATTAAGATTCACTATTTCCTGATCCTTACTAGCAATAGTCTCATTCAAGTCCTTGATGTTCATATAGAGTCCATCTATGATAACAGATTTTTCACTTATGGTATCTCTAAGTTTGGTCTTATCCGAAACATCAGACTTAATTTTATCTTTTAAGGCCTGTTTATCATCACTTAATCTACGGATATCCATAAGTGCTTGGTCAAGTTCAGATCTAACAGTCCTATAAGATTCCTTATCCAAATTCAATTGAGATGACAGATTGCTATTAGACACAGTTAATACACTATTCTGAGATTGTAAGTCAGTAACTAAGTAACAAACATCAGCAAGATTAAGAATATCTAAACAAACCTTCTTCTTGTCCGTTTGTACTTCAGCCATTCGTGCCACGAATTCTTCAGGACTCATGTCTGGAGTCAAATTCATATGCAGCACATCATCATCACTTGCCTTCACTTCTGACTCAGGCACATCTACTCTCTGTTCAACATCTGTGGGCATGTAGGACATTGATCCAGCAGTGGTCTCTTCAATTTCAGCCATCAAGGCTTCTTCTTCTGACTCAGTTTTCCAGTCATATGAGCCATCCAACTGCTTCACCACTAAGGCTTTGGAAGCTAAAGTACTTCCCGAACCTTGTGTCCTATTTGCATCTACCTTAGGTCTTTGGCATTCCCTCGCGAAATGACCAATACCTTGACAGTTAAAGCATTTGACCTTGGTTTTATCAAACCCTGATCTATTGCCCAACACCTTTCTACCAGTTCTCTTGAGGAAATTTTTAACTTTTCTAGAGACTAATGCTAACATCTCTTGAAGTTCCAATTCCTCAACATAATCCGGATCGATCTGCTCATAATCCTCATCAAACAATACAGGATCATTAATTTTTCCCTCAATGTAGTTCTTATATGATGCCACAAAGGAAGCAAGAACAGACAGTTGTTGCTCTGCAGATTTCACACTCATAGGCATCTTCTGATGCTCTTGAGATGACTTCTCAGCATTCTTTACCTTTGTCTCAACACCAGAGGAGGAAATAAAGCACAATTCTTCAGATATCATTTCTCCATTTCTACCTGTATCACCAACTAACAGTGCAGTGGTCGAACTAGAAGATGCAGTCGAAAGATTTGTTTTTCCATGATACAACCCAGTGTTCTGAACCTGATCAGAATCAGTATCTTTTGACTTCTTGGAGAACTCATAACCTTTTAGCTTGTCAATGACTTGCTCTAAGGTCATAGTAGCATATCTGGTTTCATTATCCGTTATCATAAGTCCATACATTTCCCACTTAGAAGGCAAACCCTCAATAAACTTGTCGGTTTTATCAACTTCTTCTTCAGTGATGTCATTGTATTCCAATTCACTTAACAGATGGTAGAATCGTGTAATATAAGCATCAAGACTTTCCCCTTTTAAAGCTTTAAACATAGTAAACTGCTTTTTAAGGAGCTTCTTCTTGCTAGTTCTCATTTGTGGACTACCTTCACCTCTTTTCTCTAGAGCTTCCCAGAGCGTTCTAGCAGTATGAAAAGATTTCAGTTGATGAGCGATATCCTTAGGAAGACACATCTTAATGCACGAATGTGCTTTGTTTTCATTTTTGTATGCTTCCTTCTGTTCATCACTCATGTTCTGATAGGTAAGAGTCACAATGGCATTCTGAACAGTTTGAGTAGGTGCAGTGTATCCAGTCTTGATACACATCCAGATTGACAGATCATGGAATCTACAGTAAGATTCAAATCTGTCCTTCCAGTTGTAGTAATCCTCGATATTTAACAACTTAGGTGGAGAATTTGATTTTCCCACCTCATGTTCCATTTCGATCATTTTACTTAAGTCAGACATCTTAAAAACGTAAGTTCAAACTGTTACGCGAAATCAGAAAATCTCAATTCACAGAACTCAGTTCAACTCGCAATCTCAGCTCGACTCGCAGAACTCAGTTCAACTCGCAGAACTCGGTTCGCAAATCTCAGTTCAGATTGCAGGAGATGTCGATTCGCAAGTGATCTCGGTTCGCAAGAGATCTCGGTTCGCAGAATAAAGCTCAACTCGCAGATTCGATAGTTCGACTCGCAAGTTCAACTCGGCTCGCAGGATCACCTCGGTTCGCAAGCTACGCTGGAACCCTAATCTCAACTCGCGAGACGGCTGTTAAACCCGAAAGCGAAAGTTTAAGGTATTTTTACGACTGAAACTAGCGATTTCAACCGTAAACAAACCCTAAAATATCCAGAGAATGATTTTGATTGTTAATATTGCTATAATGCACGTAAAAACAACCCGAATCAAAAACGCAATATCACTAAAACTTCGAACACACTCGTATTTAGCCCGAAAGCTCTGATACCAGATGTAAGTCCCTAGTTCTAGGATCGATAACTTCGTTATCTGTAGTATTAAGGTGCGGAATCCCTCAATATGGTGTTATCTTACTAATAACGAGTAAGTTCGTAATTGCGTTTAATATGACTTAACTTTATACGATGAATCGTCAAAGTCTAGTCGTAGGTTATGTTTTCTCTGGGTTTTTTTGAATTCGCAGGAATGATGATCTGGTCGCCAAAGTATTCAATTGTTTTCGATTTTGCCAAACAAAATCGTTTATATATATTGTCTCGGCTCGGCTCGCATAGGCCTGCGAGTTCAGCCCAACTCGCCTCGCTTAGCCCAAGCCCAGCTTAGCCATAACGAGTTCAGTTCTCATCTCGCAGCTCACCTTGCTGCGACCTGAGATCTCGACTCGCTTCGCAACAAACGTATAATATAAATACGTTATTTCGTCTATCTTTAATATAAAATATTAATAACAAAACGAATATGCATTTACAAATATAAACCAATATATCAATACAATCACAATTACACTAGTCATACTTCAAGCTAGATCTGTTGTCACAAACTATGTCCCAACAGAAATGCGCCCGACAAATGAAATAAACCCAAATTATATTTTTATATTTCATTATTAAGTATTTTGATAAAATACTTCAAGTAAGAATATTACGATTATACGCACACGAATAAAACGTTTAAAAACGTACACGAGATAAATAAACATACAACTACGCAATGAATGCGCAAACCGAGACCCGACAACATTTTAATAACTTGAAATAGAGTATTTAGAATAATACTTTCAATAAAAACAACGCGGTTTAAATTTTTAAAAAACACATGTATTAAAACGTCTAACGATAATTAAACGTTTAAACGACCGGGGAAACGAACACCACACGGAGTACAAATTGAGGGACGAAAAATTGGTGAGTCCACACATGGTGGACCTACCAAAGCCAGCTCATGCACCCCACTCCACCACCCTTCTTCTTTGACTCACCAAATCCACACACACTCCATTCACCACTTTACTCTTTCATCACCAACACTCCACCTTCTCTCTTCCTTTCCCCTCTCTCTCTAAATCAGCCCCCAAACACCACCAAAAACTACCATTTAAACACCTTAAATCACCTCACTCAATTGGAGAAAAAGAATCACGAGAACAAGAGCTACGCAATCATCTTTTCGGATTTCTATCGTGCTAAGTTGTAAGAATTCCGACACTTTTGAAAACTCTTGCATTTCGATTTTTCTTGCTTGATTTTTGTTCATCTAGTTTTGTAATGTCCAAATATATGTTTAAAACTTGATTTCGAAACAATTTCAGAAAATGTCGGTTTTGGCCATTTTATAAAATCGACACCTAGAATGAGTTTCGACATAAACCGATAATTTTTGCAAACTCTACTAACGGTTCAAAGACTTGTGTAAAAGTTTCGGATCCGACCGAGGTCGTTTGACCACAAACCCGAGCCTTGAAAAATGACAAGACCGTTTGTGTCGCACCAGGCCTGGAGCCTTTGCGCAAAGCCCTATGTCGCAAAACCATTACCTATGTCGCATATAGTGACACAAATGTTTATGTCGCATTAAATTGCGGATGTCACACATAGTGACGCAAAGACCTATGTCGCAGCCATGACCTGCGACACAACAACCTGTGTCGCACCCAGTGTCGCACAAATCAGAACCATCAAAACACAAATTTATACTAAGTGTCAACACTTGAAATTTTATCACTTACAATACCCAAATTCAGATTCTAGATGCTCGACCCCAGCCAGGGACTCTGCCCCTTGGACCCCGCTACCAGGGGCGCTGCCCCCGGACCCCCGTCAGCCAGGACTCGAAAATACTTTTCACACTAAGCGTTTAACACTTACTACCACAAAACCTTATACGATGATACTCGTACCCACTATACATATACTGTGATAAGCATACAACGAACATAATGATAATAATACTTTGACAATTATTATTACAACCGTCACCAACGGGCCGTACATGTTTTCAAAACACAAACAAACAATCCAACAAACCAATGTATTTTGACATAACTAGTTGGATGAACAACTAGCATAAGGTGATCTTTTGAGATACCTACTTACGTATTAACCAACGCGCGTCTTGGACACCCTCAGGTTACAGTCTTCGGACATCACTGCTTGGTTTAGCAATGCACATTTATTGAGATAAATGCATCAGACTCAGGTGAGTCTCATAGCCCCGCATTTTTTTTACTGTTTTTACTCCCGGGGTGGGAATACATGCTCAGATTTGTTTTACACGTGAACACAAGTACAAAACTCGATATATTGACTGCATGAGTTGTTTTACTAATCATAAAGTCCTCCACCACATAGTTTATTAGTATGGATTTAGCGTGAATGATAGTGTATGGTACCATATGCGATTGACAATCCCTGTCCGTGGTAGTCGTGCTACCATGACTGTGATGTCAAACGGGCACATTATCATTTGTTCGCACGAGTGTAGATTAGGCACTCGCTCGGAGGCATCTCGCTCAGGTCCTTAAAGGTGGATCCTGACCCCTCAGTTAAGCTCAAACTATGGATTCATGGCAGTAATATACACATTTATTTGATTAATTTCAAACATATCATTAAATCTTGTGGTTCATAAATTGTGGTTTTATCATTTACACCTGTGAGCTCACCAGCTTTTAGCTGACCTTTTAGCATGTATTCTTAGGTACATAGCAGTAGTAGACTGCTTAGGATATTACTTAGCTCGAGTCGCATGCAAACACGAACATCAAGAGATTTTTCTGCATTATTATATTTTGTATAAGTAGTAATGCTATAAAATCTTTCAGATCAGGGTACCGAGCTTATGTAATCATTATAACTATTGTAAACTTTTATTATAATCAATGTATTTTGTTAAAACGACGCATATAGATTCATTCGCTTTATCTTATGTGATGTGATTATTGATTAGTAGCACTCCAAGTATGTTTCCGCCAAACAATAAAATTTAAGGGTGTTACAATTGAAAGCTCGCTTTGTTTTAATTAAAAGGGTACCAACTCAATTAAATTAATACATACGCTAATGATAAAACTAATTATCTGATATCAACAAATAATTGGAGTATTACTACTAGCAATTTTTTGCTTATCTCGGGAGTCTTGATATTTAGTGTATTAATCGGTTCATTTGTTCTTGCCATCAACAATATTAGATCACTCGTAATCCATAACACCAGAACTTCTATTTTTCAGGTGTCACATCAGCATAACACCAGAACTTCTCTTTCATCTTCCTAACACATAATACTAGAACGCCCATTTTTTCCTTCTCTAGGACCCACCACCCACTAACTAGATTTAATTTTCATTTTATTAACAAAACAAACACAATTTAAATATAATACAATACAATAATTAAAAAATACAATACAACAAATAACTAAAATAAAAACAATACAATAATTAAAATACAATACAATAAATTACTTTAAAAAATACAATACAATACAATAACTAAAATAAAATACAATATAATAACTAAAATAAAATACAATACAATAACTAAAATATAATACAATAATTAAAATACAATACAATACAATAACTAAAATAAAATACAATACAATAAAATCTAATAAAATAATTAAGTCGTTGATTGATTTAAGCTGCGAAAATTTGATGGAAACGTTCAAATGTGCTCGGTGAGATCGTCCCATAGTTGGTCGTGCACATGTTTGTCACGTATTCCCTTTATTTTAGATGCTCGATCTTGAACACGAGTCCTAAAATCACGACGAGGTCGGTTAGCAGGGTTGTCGATCAATTCCTGCTCGATAGATGATATTGCGAAACCGTTATTCTCTTGGATCATGTTATGTAATATGACACAAGTATACAACTGTCTTCGCATCTTGTTGACACTCATAGATCTCCTCGCAATCTTTAAAATTGCAAACCTTCTGATAAGTATCAAATAGATAGTATATTTTATAGTAATTTATCCCTATATTTATACATTTTTATGCATTTATATGATTTTAAGATACTTATTTTGTTAATATTTGCAGAAATGTATTTTAATTGAAGATTGGAGAAAAGGAACGAAAATAAGACCAAAACTGAAGAAATTAAAGCAATTGAAGAAAAGAAGATTTAAACCTTAAAGAAATGAAGACTAAGATGATTATATTAAAGAAATGGGTCAAGAAAACAAGTTGAATCCGTTTAGGAAGAAAGAAAGTCCATATTGAAGCCCAAACCTGTTTGTGGAATATTCTGGAAAAACAATCCAACCGGCGGTTGGATTAACCAACCGGCGGTTGGGGTTAAGGGGTTCAAGTCGGTGTAAAGCGCAGAAGTTGGAGTAGGATTCAAATAACTCCAACCGGCTGTTGGAAGTCCCAACCGGCGGTTGGAAGTCCCAACCGGCGGTTGGAGGGTCGGCCAGAAATATTATAAATAGAAGCTTAGTTTAAGCTATACCATATACGATTCTTAGAATACAAAGTCGATTATTAGGGTTTTAGGTCGACTAGAGGTGCGAATTTGGAGGCTAAGGAGCTAGGGTTTGAAGGTTTTCAACCCTAGGAAAAGCTAGTTCGTCAATTGGTTCGGTTTCTTTATCCTTGTAACTTTATTAACCTTTTGGATTACTATGGATATTGTTTATTTGAATTAATTGCTTGTTAGATTTTCGTTATGAATGTTTAAATGTATGTTTATTAGGTTTATTATATGAATTATATCTTTATGTTGGAACTATATTATTGAATATTATTATGCAAGAATTATGTGTTATATTATGTTAATGATCATAATTAACTAATTTATAGATAAACTTCACTAATCTTTTGGGTTTTTAAAATAAGTGATTATGTTTCATTAGATGTTAAGTAGCATTATAATTCAACCGACCCTGGAATTCCATCTAGATCTTAATAAATAGTGATACTTTACATAACCTTTGACTGTATTGCTATATGAAAATTATCTTAACCTTTGTGGTTTTCTACATTAGTAAATCACAATAATAATAGTCAACACGCAAATAGACATAAGTTGATATAATAAGTTTAATAAATAATAGTTTAAATAGTCATAATCTTCTACCCAATTGAGTATTCTTAAGTTGTTCCTTAAAACTTATCTGTTAAAGAATCGGTATCAATTATAAATATGTTCGATCGGAACTAAAACGTCCCCCCTATCTTGTATATTATTGTTAAATTGTATATTGATTGTAATAATTGTAATTAGGATAAATAAATAGTTAGTTATAGATTAAATCACGTTCCCTGTGTTCGAATCTGGACTTACTTATAAAACTATATTCTATGATCAGGATAACACTTGCCTGAATTGTGTGATAGTATTATTTAGTATTTACTTAATTAAAACTTGTGATTATAATTGTCTATATACTTAGCACACATCACCTTGCCCGGATAGGACACTAGGAGATTCGGGGATTGTCTATTCCACGTCGGACATATTCATTGCTCGGATAGACTCAGGTGAGTCTCACAGCCCCACTTTTACTGTTTTTAAACTTGGGGTGAGATACAATGCTTACTTGTTTTCGTGATCACTGTTATTCGGTTAGTTAATTTAGTTATTAACTCTGTTAAACATGTTGGTTATCATTGTCGGTCTTGATTTTCATTGTTCGGGTATTGCATGAGTGTTTTAATACGGGAAAGTCCTCATCATTGCATGGTTCATTAACTTAATAAGGCGCGATTACTAAAAGATAGATCTATCATGGGAGTGACGTCCCTGTCCGGGTTGCTAGCTACAACCATGTACAAACGGGCATTTTAGTAATTGTTATGGGTGTTGACACCGTTCGGGAGGCACAAATCGGGTTAGGCCTCGAACCATGGCTTAATGCAATACAAATGTCATTGTCGGTAACCTTAATTGGTTAATAATAGTTCGGTAACCTTAATGGTTTAATCATTGTTCGGAAACCTTAATTGGTTTATCATTGTTCGGTTGTATTATTTAATCTTTATCGGTATTAAATCGTCGGATAATCATGTTGATCACATCAATGTTTATGTTAAACCTGTGAGATTCACCAGCTTTATAGCTGACCTTTTAGTGTTGTATTCTCAGGTGATCAGTAATAGTAGGATGGCCCTCAAGATAAGCTATCTACTTATGAGTCGCATGCATCTATTTGGACATGAAGATTTTCATGCATTATGTTTTGTATTAATGGTTATGTATTAAAATCTTCAAAATCAAATGTGAACTCGCTGTTACTGTAAACTTATAACTTATGACTTAAAACTTTGTACTACTTTTGTAATATATTCATAAACGTCTCATGTAGAGTCGTTTGCTTGTAACCTCTATGTTTGATTATTGATTAGTCACACCCAAAAACAATCGCTTCCGCAAAGCATGAAATTGGGGGTGTGACAGATTGGTATCAGAGCCTGAGGTTATAGCGAACTAGGTTGCATTTAGTGGGCCTAGACTATAACCATTAGGCAGTATTTCTCATTAGGTATAACTGGTTCAGGAATTACATCATACGTGTTTAATTTAACATAGCGTAGCTAACTATGTACAATTAAATAAAGATGATGTGAAGTCTGAAAGGGGTTATATTGAACAGGAATGCACTAGTTGACTCTGACCACGAAAGAACCGGGACTCGTATTTGTTTTATGCTAGACACAACTAGGTGGGTATATACGTGTACATGGTATATACGTATATGATAAGGCTGTTACATATATTGTATGTATATGAATAGGCCTCGGATATTCTTTAAAATACTCGGTGTTTATATAAATATATTGTATATATATACATAAGTCACGGATATTCAGAATTATACTTAGTATATATGCTATCATACCTTGGATACTCGGTAACATACCCACTATTCGGATACATCATAGGACTTACCGGTCATAAGTTAATCGAATCAGGAAAAATAGTACCGGGATGTACCCTTGCTTTAGAGAGTCATCTCTTCGAGTCAGACTTACCCCGGTAAGGTTAGAAAATTTCGTCATTCACTCTTCATCATGCTTAACATTCAGAATCGATATTCCTCTAAGGACTGAAATCTTTTCCTATCATTCCTAACAAATTCCCTCGAACTAAAACGGCAAACCCCACAACGGATGACCCTGCTTCGAATAACGAACAAATTCTAAATATCTGTCCAGATGTGATATTCCTGGCACTTCTGTAAACTTTAACTCTTGTAATCTTTTGGACACGCTTGTTAAATGATTACAATCATATTACCTTCTATTTTTCTCATTTGACGCATCATGCATCAATTCATTATTCAGTGTTCATACAATCGTGACAATCACTTTCTTCGATTCAAAACTCTGACATGTCCCTTGTCTTTATTGAAGGAACATGCCTCTGAGATGACAATCCTTCACTCCTGCTGAACTTGAACAGCTAATCACTCAGCGAGTAGCTGAAGCTCTGGCCGCTCGACAGACACCTCCCAAAAGCAGGTCAGGCCCAAATCCAGAAAGCGATGAAACTCCGAACAACACCCCACCAACCAAACCCTGCTCCTACAAAGACTTCCTCAAATGCAAACCCTTGAACTTCAAGGGCACGGAAGGAGCCATCGGCCTACTGCAGTGGATCAAGAAGATGGAGTCTGTCTTCCGAATCTGCAACTGCCCAGATGACTGTAAGGTCAAGTACTCTATCTGCACACTGATGGAAGGCGCACTTACCTGGTGGAACACTCATGCCCAGACTGTGGGTATTGATGTTGCTTACAAACTTCCCTGGGATGATCTGAAAAAGATGATGACCGAGGAGTATTGTCCTAGAGAGGAAATACAACAACTGGAAACTGAATTCTAGAATCACACCATCAACGGCAATGACATAGCTGGATACACTACCCGCTTTCATCAACTAGCCCTCTTGTGTTGAACTATGGTCAACCCTGAATACAAAAGGGTCGAGAGGTATATCTTGGGACTCCCCGCAAGCATCAGAGGAATGGTGACTGCTTCCAAACCAGGGACCATTCAAAGTGCTGTTCGTATGGCTCACAGCCTCATGGCACAAGTTGTCCATGAAGGGAAGGACAACAAAAGAAAATCTTACGGAAACCCTGACAACCAAGGACAAGCCAACAAGAAGCCTGCAACCACTAAAGTCAACGCCTCTGGATCTGAAAACAAGAAGGAGTATACTGGAACCAAACCCTTCTGCTCAAAATGCAAACGCCACCATGACGGGCCTTGTGGCACCCCCTGTGACAAGTGCAAGCGTTATGGTCATCTTGCTAAAGATTGTCGAGTAAAAGCTTGTTACGAGTGTGGAACCCTAGGACACTACCGAAATGACTGTTCTAAGCTGAAAAATTACAACACTGCTAAAGGAAGGTTCTTTGTGCTGAATGCAAGGAACACTCAACCAGACCCTGACACTGGTACGTACTTTGTGCGTAATGTCTATCCTATTCCTTGACGGTAAATATACAATTAGATTAGCAAATTGTGGATTATCGAATTCGGTAGTGTAATACGTAATTACACTTTAAAATTCAATGGCTAGACTTTCTGTTGAGATAGGTAACTCGGAAATCATTGATAATATACATTGGCAAATCGGCCATCTTGTCAGAATCATTCATTCGGTGAAAACTAATCGTTTTCCTAATCACGGATAAACCAGTGATAGTGTGTGCTATAGTATTCGGTTAGCCAAGACGGTATATAATTCGGTTATCACTTTGGTGATCTGGTTCGGGTATCACTTCGGTGATATAATACGGTTATCACTTCGGTGATCTAGTCGGAATATGGTTATCACTTTGGTGATATAAATCGGGATAAGTATCGGAAATCTATATTTGCTAATATAGAACGGTTGTACATCTAGTACGGTAGCTATAGTTACGCTAAACTCTAAGGACATAGTAAGGTCTACATAGTTCGGTGGATTATAGATCCAAAACGTGGTAATGCTTGAGGATACGGATTGACCTTGTCACATAGACAACGGTAGAATGGAAATCAGAACTCTCCCTCATTCCTTTAAATGATCGGTAGGCTTAAATCTAACAAGGGGAGAGGAGACTCGGATGTCTTAGAATTAGACATGTCATTTAGTCGGCCTTAGAAACACGCGTATTTAGGTTTCGCTTGAATTTCGGGACGAAATTCTCCTAACAAGGGGAGAATGTGACACCCGGTCAAAATTAGCCCCTAATTTAAACCTAAATCGTTCGTACTCAATACGTGATTAAACAAAATTTTTCGGATATTATATATATATATATATAACATTAAAATGATTATTTAATAATCACATACCATCAAATCTTAAAGAACACGCAATCTCAAATACGGACGTTGGTGCAAAGCATTTTTAAATAATGTATTATTAATGAGAATAATAATTATTTACTTGGTTGCGAATTTAAACGCATATTGTACACTGAAAACTATCCGTCAAACCAAAGAGAAAGAAAAATATAATTTATATATCTCATTAAAAGTATTTTTATAAAATACTTCGATTAAAAATCTATACGATTTCATATTTAAATTTTATCATTTGAAAATATTATACTAGTTGTCGATCGGGTATAAAAACACGGGTATTTTGTACTACGCGTGGGAGCCAACCAACTCCAATAATTGGAGTTGGCCGACTACTTCTCCTTCTTCTTCACTTTCTTCTTCCATTTTCCTCCATCTCTTTCTCTATCTCTCGGCTCTCTCTCTCTCTCGGGTATCATCAACAACAACAACATCAGTAACAATCATCATCATCATCACATTCATCTTCATCTTCTTTGATCATCATCACCATCCGGATCCTCATCCTCCTCCTCACGGGTTCAAATTTTAATTTGTAAGGAAACTCAAACTTTACTTTAATTTCGCGTTTATATCATATACTAGTGTTTTATATATGAGAATTTGGTTAAAAATGAAGTTAAAAACTGGGTTGGGGATGAACTGCACGAACAGAACTAGAATAGGCCTAAAATAGGCTACCAGCCGAACGGCTGGACTCGATGAGCCGAACGGATGGACTTCCATAGCCGAACGGCTAGGACTTCCATAGCCGAACGGCTAGGTCTTCCTTAGCCGAACGGCTAGGTCTTCACAGCCGAACGGCTGGAATACTCAAACAGGACAGTTTTTGTAAAAATGCCGAAGAATTTCACAAGTTGTCAGGGTAGCTTCTCGATGAAAAATTTATTATAACGGTTTGGGCTAAAAGTCACACGGTCACTCGAAAACGGCCCAATGATCAAGGCTATGTACCATAGTGTAGGCGGTTTTAGGCCTTTCGGGGTCCTCTAGGGGTCGAAAATGACATATTTCAGTTTTTGGACCTCGTACCAAATTTCGTGACTTATGAAATAAAATATAACGAATGTAAGGACAATTGTAAACAATACGATACATCCATGAACGAGTTATATAAATGCAAAAACACACGTTATATATCTTTAGAATATAATTTCAATCCGTCACAAACGGGCCGTACATTTTATAAACTTTAATCGGAAGTACAAATATAATCACTTGGACATAATCAAAATGGATAAACATTAATACGGAGAAATATTAGATAATCAAATGCTTATTAGAATCTCGCGTATTTAGGACACTAGGAGATTCGGGGATTGTCTATTCCACATCGTACATATTCATTGCTCGGATAGACTCAGGTGAGTCTCACAGCCCCACTTTTACTATTTTTAAACTTGGGGTGAGATACAATGCTTACTTGTTTTCGTGATCACTGTTATTCGGTTATTTAATTTAGTTATTAACTTTGTTAAACATGTTGGTTATCATTGTCGGTCTTGATTTTCATTGTTCGGGTATTGCATGAGTGTTTTAATACGGGAAAGTCCTCATCATTGCATGGTTCGTTAACTTAATAAGGCGCGATTACTAAAAGATAGATCTATCATGGGAGTGACGTCCCCGTCCGGGTTGCTAGCTACAACCATGTACAAACGGGCATTTTAGTAATTGTTATGGGTGTTGACACCGTTCGGGAGGCACAAATCAGGTTAGGCCTCGAACCATGGCTTAATGCAATACAAATTTCATTGTCGGTAACCTTAATTGGTTAATCATAGTTCGGTAACCTTAATGGTTTAATCATTGTTCGAAAATCTTTATTGGTTTATCATTGTTCGGTTGTATTATTTAATCTTTATCGGTATTAAATCGTCGGATAATCATGTTGATCACATCAATGTTTATGTTAAACCTGTGAGATTCACCAGCTTTATAGCTGACCTTTTAGTGTTGTATTCTCAGGTGATCAGTAATAGTAGGATGGCCCTCAGGATAAGCTATCTACTTACGAGTCGCATGCATCTATTTGGACATGAAGATTTTCATGCATTATGTTTTGTATTAATGATTATGTATTAAAATCTTCAAAATCAAATGTGAACTCGTTGTTACTGTAAACTTATAACTTATGACTTAAAACTTTGTATTATTTTTGTAATATATTTATAAACGTCTCATGTAGAGTCGTTTGCTTGTAACCTCTATGTTTGATTATTGATTAGTCACACCCAAAAACAATCGCTTCCGCAAAGCATGAAATTGGGGGTGTGACATCTAGTGTACTGCCCTTTCCATGCATTCGAGCAATTCTTCCATTGTCAATGCATACAGTCAATGCTCCCTAGCATTCCTTTAAACCCATGTTTCTGCTCGTGTGCTGCATATAGCTGAGCAATATCTGTATTCGCCGGCTTTCTCAAATATTCCGCCGAGTATAAATCGAAGACACACATACAAAAGTTATTTTGACAGTCGGTTGACGTTTTTTCACCAATTTGTAAGTATTCATTGAACATATCAGCAGACGTGCCATACGCCAATTGGTGCATGGAGGACTTGCACTTTTATAGCGTGGTAAAACCAACCGACCAAGTGCATCTGGTTTTTGTTTAAAATATTGAAAGTGCTCGGTATAGGTTCAAGAGAGTAGTCGGATATAGCTTGTACAATTCGAACAAATAATTTTCGACGCATACGAAAGCGTCATTTAAACAAGTTTGGAGGATACTTTGGGTGCTCGGAAAAGTAGTCATCCCACAAACGTTGTTGGGCACCTTCACGACCTCTAGGCATGTAGCCTCGACTGCATGGTGGTCTTGAACTTTGACCGATGTCGATATTTTATTGAGCCTTGTATTTGTTGCATAAGTTTAATAGCAAGTTCATCTTCCGAAGAAGATTCACAAATCAAATTTATCAAATCCATTTTTTAGAAAAAAAGAATGGTGGTGAAAGTGTTTGATGGAAAGAGGTGAAAGTGTATAATTTTTTATATAAAAATGGTGGATGTAAATGTGTAGTATTTACAGAGAGGTCGATTGGAAAAAAAAACCGTTGGAGCATTCCTGTATTTTTTAAATTTTTTTTACCGTTTCAAACGATTGATTTTTTAAAAAAAAAAAAAAATTTAAAAAAAATGGTGTTAACGGTCAGAAAAGGGAAAAGAAAAAAATATAAAAAAACCAGTGGGCCCCACAGAAAAGGCTCGTTTTCGCCCCGTTTTTGCCCTGACGATGCCCGGCCAGAAGGCCCCGTTACCGGCGTTCTGGCATTCTGATGTCGGAGAACGCGTGCCACCTCACCGCGTTATGAATGTTCTTAAGTATGATCACATCCATAGCACTGAAAAAACTCATCATCACATAATAAATTACACTAACAATATACCTAGAAAGATGCCAAAAATGTTGATTGATACATGTAGTTGATCTAACGGTTATGGAAATGAGAGAGAATGAATGATGTTATGTGTTGTGAATTGAATGCTTAGATTTATTTAGGCTTATAAAATTAGGTTCACATAAGCGGGTGCAAACGACTGTCTCGCTCTGGAAGCTGATGTACGTCAGCTGGCCGACGCCATCGGTACAGGCGTGCCGATTTGCCGCGTCGGTTGGGCTACGTCGGTATACCAATGCACACGGTGTGCTTAGCTCATTTTTAAATGTTTTTATTTTTTGTTTAATGTATGTAAACGGAGGTATATTGGTACCTGTGATGCCCAAAAATTAAAGTGACACGGTCATTGTATGTATCGTTGTGTCGGTTGTATTTCACTTTGAGAAGTGCTGAGGTGGCGTTGAAATGACATAAGTTACACACAAATGATATAACAACGGTTGTGAGTGGTCTAACAATGCTACTTTTACCACATATCGAATCAAGAGCAAATGTCTTTATATCTTGGTTAGAAAAGGTGAAAGGCGATCTGAGATGCTAGGCCCTAAGGTAAGAGCCACGCGTAAATAATACACCTATAAACAAAAGTTGCAAATAGAACGCCTATAAACAAAAGCTAACTGCTTCTCTAATAGCAAGCCTGGAGTCGAGTGAATTAAATATTAAAACCGGAGAAATAGTCAACTAGAATTTCAATTAACTCATAATCCGGCTTCAAGTTGACTCCAAGTTGTTGTTTCTAACTTCAATTTGAAGTGCGGAGACCAAAGCCGAATGGGGTGTTCCAAACGTGTTCTACCGTTTTAGATCCGTTCTTCACTTTTAGTTTTGTTAGAAAGTTAGAATACTAAACTTCGAGTATTTATTTTAAAGTGTATTATACTTTGTCTCTTTGACTATTGTATGAGACATACTTTCATTTGGTTCATTATATGTATTGAACTTGTAAATTTCATCTAATATATGTGCACTTTCCTTGCATTGACAAAACGGAAACTTTCCTTTTCTTTAACGCCAAAAAAAAGTATACATACAATAGACGAGATTTACAAACTCGATAATTACAATAGAAGTTCTGAAAGTACACTTCATAATATTAGGGGTGTTCATGGACGGTTAACCAGGGGTTCGGTTAACCGAGAACCGGTTAACCGAAAATTAAGTTTGCTAATTTCTTGAACCTAAACCAAAACCGAAAAGTTCGGTTAACCGGTAACGGTTAACCGTTTTTCGGTTCGGTTAATCGGTTAACCGTGTTACCGTTTATTAATTAACAACTATTATAAAAAGTAATTAATAACACACAAATACACATTCATTAATAAGTGTTCATTATATTTAAGATTTTTTGATAATAAAAACATAAAATGATAAGCATTTTAATTTTTATAATTGTTTATTTATAAAATACGTATGTTAATCTTCGGATATAATTAGAATAAAGTATAAGTAGTTAACATATTAGGGCAAATTTAAACTAGTAAACTACCTTAAAATTAAACCAAAACATATACAAATGATTATATTAAAATACAAGTATAAATATCTATATATATATAATATATATACATATATTTAAAACTATGTATAAACTTTTCATTTTTTCGGTTAACCGTTTCTAATATCTATCCCAAAATCATGAACCGAAATCGAAATCGAAAATCAAAAAAATATCGGTTCGGTTAACCGAAACCGAAATATGGAAAAAAAATCGGTTTGGTTAATCTATATTTGGTTCAATTCAACCGGTTTACGGTTAGGTTTGTCGATTTCGGAATATTTTGAACACCCCTACTTCATATTATAGTAAAAGAAGTAAAATATAATATACTTTCAAACCATAAATCTCTAAAACAGTTAAGCCCAATTTATAAAGGTCATACCATAATTTGTTAAAGAACCAAGGGCAAAACTAAGGGTGTGCGTGGTCTGGAATCGGACCAAACTTTTTCGGTTCGGTTCAGTCCTAAGACCTGATTTGTAGCAAATTTTTGGACCGAGTACCGGACCATACGTCATCGGTTTGGTTCGGTTCGGTTTTGAAATGGTCATGTTCGGTTCGGTCCAAAAGACCTACCCGATTGGTTATGCGTGATTTCATTATCATTTTATGTATTGCTGATGTTTAGTACCCGTTAACGTGGGAAATATTTTATTATCAGTTTATATGAGAATTATTTGTTAGATTCTTGTATTTGGGTCCTTGTTTGGGGCTTACTTTTAAAGTCATATATCATATATCATGTGTATGATTGTAATTTGTGAATGATATACAAGTGGTAAAAAGCTATAGAAACATATCTTCATATCTCATTTTTTCAGTTGTGAAACAGTCTAAATTAATGGCACTCTAAGGGTTGAAGCTTAAAAATTAATGATTAAATAAAGGAGCTATATATTTTGACGTAATTGCATAAACAAATCCAAGAATAAATGTTTAAAGAAAATAAACTATAAAACACCTTGGTAAAATAAACAATCTAACGCTTTTGAGTCACCCCAAGATGTACTGATATAGAGGTTTGAACTTGAGACATTTAATAATGTTGTCAACCATTAGACTACCTTGATGATGATTATGTTGACCATTATATAATTTAGATATAGATAATAGATATATAATTTATAAGGGAACAAAATATGAAGCCATGAAGTGTATAAACATATATACAAATGATTTAAACATAGGTAATAAGGAATTTGGATGAGCAGGGTTTTTTTTTTTACCATAAGGAAATTATGTGTTATATATTTAATGAATATATACGGATATTCGGTTTAATCCATTTCCCGTTTTTCTCGGGTTTAGTATAGGACCGGACCAAGTCTCAAAAATTTAAAAAACTATGAACCTAGAACCGTACCATATATCCTCTGGTATTTCAATTACGACCCGATTCCTCCTCGATCCTCATATATTTATTTTTTATTCTTCCCTGCACACCCTTGTAAAACAAGGCGCCAAAAGTGTCATTCACATTGCTCGGCGCCTAGCACCACCTAAACAACCCCTAAAGTCACTCCAAAGTCCAAAGAGCTCTGTTGCCTGAATGCACCTAATTTAATTATTAATGATTTAGTTCTCTTTATTAGAGCATCTTTAAAGAAAAGTTTGTTTTTGTGTAACACCCCCATTTTCGTAATATATATTTTATAGTTTGCGAATGGTTTTAACTAGTATGTATATTTATGTAGTAAAAGTATATTGTAAGTTCGGAAAGTTGACTATGAAGTGTTAGATTAGTTAACTAGTTAAATGCTAGTTAAGTTATGGTTAAATGAATTGAGGGGTTATATATGACAATCAGGAAAATAGGGGCTCTAAAGTGATAATATATTAATTAGACCCTCTTTATCAAAAATCTGTAAAACTCCATATTGTTTGTGCCTGTGTGCATGGAACGGACAAAGAAAGAGAGGGAGAGTGAGCAAGAAGAAAACCAACAAATTGAGATAGATTCTTGGTAGTTTGAGGCTTATAAACCTATATCTAACATCTTTGAGGTAAGATACATCTCCTACAACTTGTAATTTGAGTTATTTGAATACTTGAATGATAAACCCTAATTGAAAGATTTGGGAAAAGTTGAGTTTTAGGGTGTAACATACTTATATTGTTGTTTGTGATCATAAGTGAGTTTATTAATGTGTAAAGAGATGATTTTTAATGTTGTTTATATAATTTAGTGATTTTAGTCCAATTGAAGAATTTTTATGGTAAAGATGATGATGATAATATATTGTTATTGTGTTATTGTTGTTAAATGAGGACTAAGAGATCTTTTTGCGTGCTAGTTTAAGAGATAAATTGTGTAGATGGCTAGTTGTTGTGATTGTGGTAATATGAGAATAGTTGAATCAATATTGAGTTAATTGAGAATCTAATGTTAATGAGGATAAACATAGTGGAATTTGATGTTGAATCTTGTTGAAATCAGTCATAAATGTATTGTTAAGTTGGAGTTAATTGATGAAAGTGTTTTATTCATGTTTGAGTCAATTTGACATGTTTTTTATCAAAATTCGGAGTTTGGACAGCTTAATGTGCAGAAAATGTCATTTGTTTGAAAAAAGCATAACTAAATAACCGTAACTCCGTTTTGATGTGTGATATATTGTTGGAAAGGTGGGGGAGTCTACTTTCTGTTGGTTATGGCCTTGGTGTCTAAATCTGATTTTAAGTTGGTCGAATATGTGGATTAAGTAGCAGCTGTCCAGTTTTATAAAATATATAAAAAGTGTTAAAAAAGTAATTATTAAAAGTAATAAGTTGTATAATGGAAGTTAACTTATTTATGAAGTGAGAAGGGTAATTTAGTAGATAGAGTAGTGATCTAAATAATCATGGTAATGCTTGAATGAAATTGATAAAGTGGTGGTTAATTAAGTTTTGAAAGTTAAACGGGTCGAATAATGTTAAAGGGGTAAATTAATAAGAAAGAGTTGTATGTGATATCATTAGTGTAACATGTCGTTGAATTATATATGTATATGTTGATTTCTAGGTGCTAAGGAAATGGTGAAAACTCGTTGAAGAATGATTATGCTCTAAATTTACAAGGTGAGTTATACATGTATTAAATAGATAATGGTTGTGTGTTTCGAATTGCTTCCGAGCAAGAGGTTCACAAATCTTATGAAGCATTATTGATTTATATATTTATTGAGCTGTTATCAAACCATATAATTGGTTGATCTGAATTATTTGGTTATATGGATTGATATGTATTGACTAGAATGTATATATGGACTTGTTAAGTCATATTGAACTAATTGCCTTGAATTGAATGTTGTTACATGACTTTGGATGAGATAGAATTAGTTGACACATAGATGGAATAAGATAAGAATGATCGAATTATGTTGAGGTCAATGATGTAGGTGAAACGAGAGACTTAATAATAGAGTTAATTGACGTAGATATTTGATTTAGTTGACTGCCATGGCTATTATCTGACCAGTCACGTATATTCATGTATCTGATCAATACATGTTCATATTTGACATAATTGACAGGAGATAGTTGACAGAGTTGACCGATGTGCACACGATCAATATTTGATATGTTTGGCCAATAAGTACTTCGGTACATAAATTTATTTGCGGATCCGCTCAGTAATTAAATCGTATTTGAATAACATGCTCAATAGTTAGTTGACCATTAAGGCATAAGTTGACCAATGAATGTTTGACTAAGGATGTGTGTGAATATATGATTAATACTTGTTATTTAACAATGGAAGTATATTATTTGTTTAATTGTTTGTATGCTCACTAAGCTTTAAGCTTATACCGTTTAGTTGACTTATTTTGTAGGTAATGGTTCGGTTGAACCCAAAAGCACATGATGGGTGACTTATGGATGCTTTAGAAGGCGTGGATTGAAGCTTGATCATTGGGTAGTCAAGCTTTCTCTTTAGAATGTCAATATGATATTACTTGTGTAGATCGCCCAAAAGAAAATATTTGATGTTATGTATTAATTAAAAGAAAGATTTTATAAGTTGCAATTGTTGTACGCAATGGATTTTTGTAAAGCCAATTATGGTTATTATTTAACACAGAAACTGTATGTTATTGAAATGGGGCCAACGAAATGGAATTTTATTTGTACATTATATGATATATGACTTTTAAAAAGAAAAATTTTAGGGCGTTTCATTTTGATTTTTTTGAAAAATAAACTTTTTGAAAAGGTTTTTTCATAAAATTTAATGGTTTAATCCTTTAAAGTGTTAAATCAGTAAGTCAATACAAACTTCAAAGATTAAATCATGACAAAACTTGAGTTGTTAAAACGCAAGGGAAAAAAATCCTTTGAAGATTAATCATTATTAACCTAAGATCCAATTACTATTTTGTGTGTGTAGCTTTTCAACATATTATTATGGGAAAATAATCTTTATTGTTTAACCACATGATTTGAAAGATAATGTTACTATTAATGTAAGAATCATTTATGTAAATATAAAAAAGTTGAAGGATCGAAAATGTAAAATATATTGTTTTTTGATTGGTCAACATTACAAATGAATTGTAATGTCAATATTACAAATGATATCTCCGATAAATATTATGTATGTATGAGTTTTTATAAAAAATAACTTTTAAAATGCTCTGACCATTGGAGTTTAAAGGTTTTCTATAAAATTAAAATGGTGAAATGATAGATTGTAATAAAAAAACACTTTTTCAATAGATGAATTCATTGTGGATGGACAAATAATTTTTTATGGCAAGATGGGCTAATCACATTGATAGAATTGTTACTAGTCCCTTCGTCTTAAAATAAATGTCCACATTATAATATATAAATGTATCATATATTAATGTCTCAAAATAATTGTTCATTGCTAAATATGAAACGCCCCAATTACTTTTTCTCAACAAAATTCCAATTAATGTAAAACAACATACTCGTATTATATTTGTTAACATATCGTATTATATCAATCATAATAACATACAAACTAAGCAAAACTTTTCAAATGTAGGTGGTTACCCACCGGGTAATCCCAAAGGCAAAACCTTGCTGTGACATTTTACAAAGAACCTACCCGTTTGACACCCCTTTACCCGCCGTGTAACCCGATCGAGTAACACCTAACCCGCCAGGTAGGTAGTGTACCCGTCGGGTACACAGTTGCTACAACCACTTTACACTTAAACCAACAGCCTGCACTTTTATTACCAAATCACCAATTTCAAAATCACATAACTTTTTACTCGATTACACTTAGACTATCAAAATTTGCAGGCACTTCTCATACTACATTACAAAATCATACAACAATGGTAAGCAAAACATGCTTAGTAACTAGAGGAAAATAAAGCTACTACTGCAAACTACTACAAGATAATCGTATTCATACAAGCAACTTACTACAATTTATAGAACATACTCGTATGCTCTATCTACAATGCTACTAGGTGATCAAATACACTTGAACCACCTACTACATAGATCATTCTCGAACGATCTATCCACTTTACTACAAGGATCCTCTACTGCATTGTTCTTCATCAAAGAACACTACAATGGTATCAAACATTTCAACTACGTACATGACATACTCATATGCCATACTTACAACAAACTACTCATCATTCAAAATCACAAACAAGTTTAATTGTTAAACTACCATCCCTACTACTTACCTTGGCATTGATAAGATACACAAGCTCAATATTTTACTCTTTACTTTTCCTTGATCACCTAATCACACAACATACAAATAAGGTCATTCAATAATCACATGAAAATCTTCTACACAACAATTTCTCACTTTCAATTAGTTAGCTAACTCTTTCTTTAATTCATACAAACTACTTTTACGTTCAATCAAGAACATATAATCTTAACTTTAAACTAAAACTCTTCCAAACTACACAATTTTATCAAAATTTGTTACTACATAATGATAACTACTCAATAACACCTATTCATCATCATCCATGTAAAATTCTCTAATTTAACTAAACCTACAATTATTCAAGTTTTACTTTAAAGCTCATAATCAAACATCTACACAAGCTCTATTATGCATATTAATTATCATCTAGCATTCCTACTTCCAAAAAATCATCAATTTGACAAAAACCCATTTTAGGGTTCATCAAAAAGCTACTAAATCGTCAAATAAAAGATGAAAGGATGTTGTTCTTACCTTCACAATGGATGATTACTTAGTTAGAATCTTAAATACACACAATTGGGTTTTTTTCCGAAAAAGGAGTCAATAATTCTCTTTTTTATGTTTTGGGGTATCATATATTCCTAACTTTTTAAAATGAACAACTTATTTGATAATTATGATTAAAGGGTATCAGTACCAAATTAATCGACAGTTCTTTGCCGAAAAATGAGTCATATTAACCGATCATTCTCCGATCTATCTTATATTAACCGATTCACCGACATTAGCGTGTTTTCGGGTTTCAAAGATTTCGAACTTTTAGCCTTATACCCTTTAATCATAATTTTCAAATAAGTTGTTCATTTTAAAAAGTTAAGAATATTTGATACCCCAATACATAAAAATGAGAATTATCGACTCTTTTTTCGGCAAAAAACCCACACAACTTAGACCTCAATTTGGTGAAATTGGTTCTTGGTCCCCTTCCCCTTTTTGATCGACATAAAACACACCACACTAGAAATCTGAGTTTTCTAGAGAAAGGAAGAAGGAGGTGAATTTATATTCACATTTTCATTTTACACCCCTCCACATTCGTAACTTTTCATATTTAGTCCCTCTAGTTTCTTAAATATAACTTAACTAATTGGCTAACTAACTAACTCCACTTCACAATTTAACTTTCTAAGCTTATAAGATATAAATTTTACTACATAATATTTACATACTATTTAAAATTACTCTTTATCTTTAAAATATACATACTTAAGAAAATTGAGGTGTTACAAAATATAACTACTCAAATCTATTAAACTTCCCATTTTACCTTCATTTATTACTATAAACGTTAGATGAAGTAATTTTTATATAAATTGAGTCAAACTTGTCTTGAATATAAGGTAAAGTGTAAACTGACATTTATGTAACATATCTTAACTCTCAGGATAGTTTTTGTGAGACGAGGGAAGTATAAAATCGTTGATGGCAAGATGGAGTGATGGACTAATCAACTAAGATTCCACCTGAAATTTCCATGTTAGAGCAACTCCAATAAAAGTTTTTTCTATAGTTTCTTTTATGAAAAAAACTTTAAAAAAGCTTTTCTTCATTGAAGGAAAACTTTATTGTGCAAAAGCTTGATAAATCTCTTAAGTGTTGGACGAAAAGTTTTTTTGGATAATTATGTGTTTTGTTTTTGAAAAGAAAATCATTGTAAAGATTTTTATCATTGGAGACAAAGCTTTTATAAAAAAACTTTTTTTCAAATTAGTGAAGTGGTTAACAAAAAAGCTTTTTATTATTGTGGATGCCCGTACCAATCTTGGGACCCTTGAATTTCGCCTAAAATTGAATCACAACTATTTATAAGGCTTGTTATTTTGTCTAATCATATAGTGTAATATCTTTCATGAAGTACTTAAATAATATTTTCTTGAATTTTATATCAAGTTCCTAACAGAATCACTCTTACCGTCACTACTGACACTGATTATGATCTTTTGTATCTCCTGTATAAATTTTCTTATAACCAGCCTGCAATTCGTTAGCTTTATCTTTAAGCTTTGCTCTCTACTAGCTTTAATGGATTCCATGAATCTTTCACATCTGTATGACACACTATTTCTCAACAGGGGCGGAGCTAGAATGGGGGCAGTGGGGGCAGCTGCCCCCACAAAAGTTTTGAAATTACGTAAAAAATAAAAAAAAATTAAGGTATTAATGACAATTTTAAATTCTAATTAAGACAAGAAGGTGACAGATTTAAGATCCATATCTCTAAACTGCATATGTAACTAAGCAGACCTACAATAATGCATTGATGCATACTTTATACAAACATATAAGCCTAAACCAATGCTTTATTTAAGTTTCATAAAGCCATATTACACTCATTGATCAAATTATATTGCTTTCTCCATGAGTCTTAGAAATAATAAAAGTACAGATATGAGTACTGGTTACATGAACTCCATTCAAGAACCAGTAATAGCAATCAATGCTTTTTAGGAAATAAGGAAAACATCAAACTTAACTCACGAGCACGAACAATGGCTTGTCTCCTAATCGGTCCCGGCCCTAAAGTAAGAAGGCGGTATAAATTAATAACAGGTTGATAGTTATTTCATAGTCACAAAATACAACCTAAAAGTCATGGCACAAGTATGAAATATAGATAGTGATTCATTGCAAATGTTGAAATAAATAAATGTACCTTTAGATCAGGCAATTCAATAACGCAAGCACATTCTACTACTTTCACGCCAACCCGCTCTGAATGACAAGTAAAAATAAGTTAAGAGTTGTAAACTGAAGAAAAATGGGGACGACAAACAAAAATATTACCAAGAAGACTGATAGCAGCACACAAAGTTCCACCAGTTGCAATCAAATCGTCTATGACAAGAGCACGCTCTCCTTCTTGAACAGCTCCAACATGCATCTCGATTTTATCGGTACCGTACTCCAAGGAATACTCTTCCGATATAACGGGTCCTAAAATTATATAGTCATCAGCACAAAATCTTGTAGAGAAAAGAACATTGATCTTCATTTGTATATAAACGTGCATATCACAACAGAAGTATCATATTCCATCAAGCTATGCAGAAAACATCACAAAATCAAAAAGTAAGATAACAACTTGCTTACTTCACATGAAGAAGATACATTACAAGAATGATGCATAAAAGTTTATCCTAACCATATGATGTATAAAAATCGATCCTATATGCATTCTAATGAAACATACAAAAATACTAACTTGGGTCCTTGCTGATTTGGCACATAGACTAATCAAGTATACACACACAAAGACTTGAAGTTATAAGGGAAATATAACAAAAGATTATAACAAAAATATATAAAAAAATGTACCAGGTAGCTTATTTGGTTTTCTCATCGGAACGAACTTTGCACCAATTGCCAATGCAATCGGAGGACCGAATATGAATCCTCTCGCCTCAACACCTACATTATTACAACCAAAATCAGCCCATTCTAAAACCAATACTACAGTATTTCAAACAATTTCATTAAATCCTTACAATCTTGGTTTTGCTATATCATATGCAACTAAATTAAATCAGCATTAAAAAATCAAAATCATAGCTACCTTTTCATATAGAAAAACTATAACTAAAATTACAAATAATTTAAAAAAGATAGAATCTTCACCAGCAACAACGGAGATCTCTTTATCTTTATACCTCTCAACAAACAGATCAATCGTATCCTTAAACGCCACCGGATCAAGCAACAACGTCGTTATATCCTGGAACAAAATCCCTAAACACAAAACCCCAATCAACACTTCCCTTAGATTAAACACAATTATTCGCACTAAAAAGAGTTAAAAAAAAAAAAAAAAGTGTCTACCTGGTTTTGGGAAGTCAGGGATAACGCGAATTGCGGAAGTAATACGAGCGATACGGTCATCGGAAGTGGGAGCAACCGCCATGTTGGAGAGACAGGAGCAGCTGGGATTCAGATCGGCGGCGGCGGCGGCGTGGAGATGGCGGCTGGCGAATGTGGTTGACGCGGAGGAGGAGATGGAATGGTTATGTTTGCGCGTGGGGTTGGGTGGAATGATGAAAGTGGGAGGTGGTGGTAATATATGTGAAATGACGAAATTGCCACTGTGTAATAATGTGTGAGATTTTACGATGACGACATCGGAGCTAAAGATATTGGGTGTATTCATGCCGCTTTTTGGTTGTGACGGTGGGACGGAAAAAGGAGTGGCGTGCTTTAATTATTATTTGGGTGAATGAAACTTTATGGAGTACTTTAGAAACGTGATTATTGTGAATTTTTGGTAAGGATTTAGGCTTTTGTGTTTTAATCTATTACGTAGTTATATTTTTATGTGGATTGTCGTACTGATTTGGTGTTTAATGTCACGTGGGATGAATGTGTAGTGACGTTTGAAGAAGAGAGCAGTACAAACGATATACTACGTACATAATATCTAGATGATACCCAAGTTTATATATTTATACGCATAAAGAATAAACATTTTGGGTTCGAGTCTCCAGACCAATAGAAATGCACCATGAGTTATAATACTCATTTTTCCTCACGATTTTAAAAATCAAATATCTCCAAAAAGGTTTAGATCGGCGGGGAAACCCTGAGTCCGAAGACCCCCCTGTCATCGCGCTTCTACCAGCCCCAGGCAATTAGTCCGAAGACTCCCCTGTCACCACGCTTTGGACCAATGGGTGGGAACGGATTCGAACCCGTGACCATTTTCTCCAAAAGTCTCCATTGACCAAAGTCAATGATACTTACTCGGGGTGCGTGCTGCTGCCAATTGAGCTAGGCTCTCTTGGCTTAAAAATCAAATATCTCATAAACGGTAAGTCGAAAAATTATAAAATTGCACCATTATAATCAGCGTTTAATTCTCTTCGATTAAAAATTTGACAATGTATACTTTCGACGACTTATTTGTTTTTAGGTTTTACAAATTGTACAAAATTAGTACTACATGTGGTACTCGCTGGTATCACATGTGTTACTAGCCGGTACCACATGTGTTATTCGTTTTCAAAATCAATCGAAAAATGAAAAAAAATAAAGTTCGTCGAAACTATACTTGGTCACATCTCTAATCGAAAAGAATTAAACACTGATTATTATGATGTAATTTTTATGATATTTTGATTTACCATTTAAGAGATATTTAATTTTTAAAAATATGAGGGAAAGTGCGGTAAGTGACACATGGCACATTTCTATTGATTCCTCCATTCTCACTCAAAAATGTTGTACTCATTTGAACTTTAGTCTACAAAATAAAATAAAAACAAAATAAAATAAAAACAAAACAAAAAAGGAGATGCGTTTAGTTACAAAAAATTCTCAACTTTGTGGAAAATTTCTCAAGAAAATTATAAAACGTATTCAAATTTGAATTTTTTAAAAAACTTTCTAAGTAAATAAAAATATTTGTTTTTCTTTTTTATAAACACAAAGATGAAAACTATTTTTAATGGTTTTCTAAGTTTTCCGTCTCTTCTGCTTTTTGAAAAAGGAAAATTTCACCCTTTGCAATTAAACATGTTTTCTAGATTTTCTATGTTTTTCTAAAAAAGGTAAAACACTTCTCATTTTTTAAAAAATTGAAAAAGAAAATGGAAAAACTATTCTGTAATTAAACGCTCCCATAAATTTTCAAATATTATATGCGTGTGATTCATTTGGATATTCATTTATTTCAATATCCAGTATCCTATTTCACATCAATTGCTTGTATCTAATCATTTGATATCTATTTAATTATATCTACTTTGTGTTGTAGTGAGCATGTTCGTTGTATATTCATTTCATTCATTCGTACTTGTTATTATACTTTATATATATATATATATATATATATATATATATATATATTCATCGGGCATTTGATACCGTCACATTCTCTGTTTTCGGAACAGATAACTAAATAAAGTGTGAGGATGAGTGAAGAGTGTTTAACATTGAACATTTATTTTTGTGAATGATTCTAGACCTATTAAATGTTAGCATTCGAATTTATATCGAGGTATATTTGATTTGAGATTGTCACATTCTTATTATAAAATTTGTATTACCGTGACACATGTAAGAAGACTGTTTGGTCACTGACCATGCCTCTATGATTTATGTATGATAGCACTGTTACTTGGACGCTGATAAGTCTTCAGCGTCCTTTTATTTTTGTGGTCTCGCTGCATGTGTTTTGCAGCGTCCCCTGTAACTTGTAAATTATCACCAGCTTATGTATCTACACTGATCAACTTAGAAGAATACAAGTTACTAATAGCTGCTCGAAGACTCACTGAAGCATTTATCTTAAGTCAAAGACTGAAGATAAAGATAGAAGATTTCTGATTGAAGTGGAAGATCAATAGTTATCTTACCTGCTCCAGCAACTATTTCCAATGCAAGGTACACGGGTCTGACAAATACCCGTTTACCCGAGAAGGTTCATTCTTCAAGGTGGATAATAGACGTATGACTTGCGTGCAATAATACAAGAAGTCAACCCCTATTATTTACAGAAAAAGTACTCTACTTTTTCTGTAAACTTGTATTAATTAAATCAAAGCACATTTTCAAGAATGAGTTGTTAAGATTTATTAAATCATTAAAAAGATTTAATAAAATCTTTACTAAATATTCAATCGATTTGTATTATTATTCTCTGGATAATATTGAAAATTTATGGCTATAAATACTCAAGCCAACAACCGAATTGAATACACCTTGAATTGCATTATGTATAATCTTTGATCTATAGCAGTCACTAGTCAGCGAGCATTGTTCAACACTTCTGTAGTGTTGAGATCACTTATGATTATCAGCGTCCCTTGTTGAGTGACTTGTTATATTAAAATTTGTCATCAAGTTACAATTACTTAGATTAGTATGTTTTTTCTCTTCCGCAAGTAATTGTTGTAAAATATTATTTGATTCAATCAATAAAATTACTTTAAACTTGAAAAATTGTATTCCCCCTTCTACAATTAATTGTGTTAGTAGTAGTTAGTTTATTTACTTAAACGGGACTAACAAAGACTTTTGTGTCTATTGATATAAGTTAACTTCGTGTTAGCATGCTATTTTTTCATCTAAATGGTAGAAGATAAATGTATAGTCTAAAGTGGCGGAAACTCTCATGAGTGAGGAAAAATGGTAGACCAAAACTCGGGAGAGAGGATAGATTAAAGTAAGAAATGAATAAGCTCCTTATGAGGACCGCAATAGTTGAAAAGGTAGAATTAAGAAAGATGATTTTGGGTTTTAGGCGTTGTTTTTCACGTATAGAGTTTTTTTAAGCAATCTAGTGTATGCATTAGCACATATATTTTTAAGCATGGTTCACGGTCCCAACCCAAAATCAATGTTAATTTTTGTGATGTTATATATATTATATCTAGGGTTTAGTGTCTGGAAATGTACCAAACTTTGACCAAATATCTATTGTGTGTACCCAACTTACATTTACTAATTTTAATGCATCCAACTTCTAAAAAAGATGTTTTGATGTATTTTGATGACGTGTCATTCGTATAGCGCTCCACATGTCATACGGAGAGAGTGACACGTCATCAAAATATCCTTTTTGAAAGTTGGATGCATTAAAATTAACAAATATAAGTTGGGTACACACAATAGACATTTGGTCAAAGTTTGGTAAATTCCCAGACACTAACTGTGAGTCCCTAATCACTATTATGTTAGTGATAGTGAATCGTTAACAGTGAGTTAATTTGTAGAAGGGGGGGTTGAATACAAATAACAACTTTTCTTTTCTTTGTTATAGTGTTATCTTTGTTTAGCAAGTTTTTAACAGTATTAAGGTAGCAACAATATGAACACAAGTATGTATATAAGATAAACAGTTCAGTTGCTGATACAAATGTAGCTGAAAGATAAATTCTTTTATTGATAAAATTTATCTCTTGTTGATTGCGGAATAGATTAGCCAAAGCTAATCTAAATCAAACAATACAGCTATTACAAAGGAGATGAGCAGTAGTGGACAAACACGCTAACTGCTCACTCGCTGAGATAAGCTAGTAGTGGACAAACACGCTACTAGTTTACTCACTGGTGTTACTTGTATCTTAGACAAACTATTCACTGACAAACAAGTGACAATACAAGTAATCGACACGAAATGAAGTACAACATACTACGCTATTTATAGACGCTGAAATCCTTGATTTCCGGATCTGATGGACACGTGTCGCTGCTTGATTGGAGAGGTAGTTGAGATGTGATATATCATGGCACGACATTCTGTCTTGGGAAATATCACCTTGTACTATAGACCAATCAAAAGCTTCCACGTTACTCTTTTCAAGTTACGAGGAACACGTGCTGCGCCGTAGTAACGCCGAATGTTGACTTCTTATTTAATGCGACATTTAATGCTGCAGTCGCTGATAGATATATCAATTCTCCTCATTCTCGATGTGAGCTAACATGCTCTAAAGAATGACTTGAACAGCTAATCTTCAGCGACTCCTTTTATTCAGCAGATGAGAGAACTCAATAAGACTTGGAGACTCTCGCTGATAGATGAGTATCAGCGACACACATAGTTGAGTCTTTGATCTTTATAAATTCTTCCTCTACTGGTCTAAGATACAATCAGCGACAAGAAAACCTTCAGCAACACTATCTTCAACTTGAATCATTCTTCATGTACTGAGAGTAATACTCTCGCTGACAATGATCAGCGACACACAGAGTTGAGCATAATTCTCCTTCAGTAACTCAGAGTGAGAGAAGATCAGCGAACATAAAACATCAGCAACAGGAGCTTGACTTGAATCATTTCTTCTTAGAGAGATTTTCATTAAGTGGGTCAGCGACATGAGAGAATAAGACACCATCAGTGACTTCGCTTATCAGCGACTATTGACTTCAACAATCTGCTTATAGACATTGTCTCAGTCTCCCCCTTAATCATTGAGATCAGTGACCATCTTGAGTTTGCAGATCAGTGACTCAACACTAACCCCTTATATCTAAGGATTGTTGATTGCAATAGAAAAAATAAACTTTTGTGTATTATCCTCTATTCTATTGTCAAACACCATCATTTTGATTAGTGCGTCGTTTGATCCACTTTAAATCGTTGATTATGTAGAGGTAAAATTAGCTGTAAAACGTATAGAAATCAAGTAATAACAATAAAAGCTCATTTTTTAACAATCTATTATTTCATATGACCAATTTAGTTATTAGTTATGTCTTCGTAATAGTTATTATTTCATCGACCATGAAGCTACCACAATTAATCAATATAAAAATCTTTCGTGATTGACTTAAGTATGTAATACGAAAAAAGATAAATCATGGGGGAAAATATCATAAAATTAAGTAATACAAAGGGGAAAAAAGGCATGCATATGAAGAAAATATAGTTTATTTTGAAAAAAAGCCTTTTTGATGTTATTTTAATAAGATTATTATTTTAAGTTAACTCTCCTTTTCTTGTTAATGAACCAATTTCTAATTTATAAAAAAAGTGAGATACTGAAATGTAATAAAAAACACACTTTTAGACACGTTAATAAAAAAATTAGATAATGTTTCAGTTTTCAAAGTTAATCATAAAAGAATGGCATTGTCTCAAGCATAATAAACTTTTAGAATAGAACTTTACGTTTGAAAATGTTTTAAGGGATTGTTATCTTTTTGAAAATTTTGAGAGAAATATATTGATTGAACATATGGAAGATGTTTGGAAATAATAGTAAAAGCGTTTAATGAAATAAAACCACAAAATAAGTAGTAGATATGTTTGTGTCGAAATAGTAGACATGACCATGACTATATTTAAGATATGTTAAACATTTAATTAACTTTTTTATGACGTGTCATTGTAAGAAGTAGTATCACGACACAAATTTGATGGAGGTTATAGAAATTTTATTTATAAGAAATATTGTTAGACTTTTTTGTTTGAATAAAGTATAATTTTTACAATTTTTGTCAAAATAAAAGGTTACAAGATGTCATGGATTTAAACTTTTAAACTATCGTGTATTTTTATATAATAAGAATGAAACGATAAGGAACAAGAGAAGAGTAAATAATAAGCTGATCATTTTGTTATTCATGAACATTAATACTTAATGTACTTAGAAGTGTTGGCGTGAAAAATGAAAAGTTATTGTAAGCTAAGCTATATATGGGGATAAAAAGAAAGAAAATTAGATAGAAAAGAACAAGAAATAAACTAATTTACTATTTTATTAGTATGATTCAATTTTTTTATTACCATAATTTTACATTTTATTTTTTTGGTTTAATATTTTATTAATACGATTTATTCTTTTGTTTTTATGATTCAAAAGTTATAGGTAAGAAAAAATCGAATCATAATAACAAAATAATGAATCAAATTGTTTTTTCTTCCTCTCCCTAGATTTTTTTCTCCCTTGAACCGAATATATATATTTATGAGAATGTATATACTCTTATTTTTGAAGTTATGAATTATGTCTTAAATAAAAACAAAACAAAACAAAACAAAAAAATAAGTTGATATAGATAAATACTGTAAAGACCAACGTGACACATCCCTTAGATGTTGAGGTGCCAAATTTTTAGAGCTTTCTTCTTGTAAAGAATAGACATTTTATATTTCATATAGATAAATATTGTTTGATTTATAAAGTTGATATTTTAGAGGTCTTTCTCGAAACCGTCTTTTTAATCTATGGTAGAGGTACGATTGTCTACATTTTACCTTCCTTATATCCTCCTTTTGATTGAATTGGATAAAGTTGTTGTGATGATAATTGTATAGTCTAGCTTGTGATAACAGAAGTTTGTGGAATGTTCTCATACACATGTTTAATCTCTAAGAAAACAAATGTTAAAGTTGTTATCACCTACCCGCCCAAAATTACATTGAGAGAAACATACACATCAATGAACTCAGCCTACAAAGTCACTAGCTTTGACATAGCAAAACCTTGCCAATTGTTCCTTTCGTGAGACAAGAGCTTGGAAAGTTGGTATACATAAACGGGCTAAACGTAAAACAAATGTACATTTTTGTTACACATGAGGCCCAATACTTAAAGCCCAAGTGTTTCTCTCAAACTAAAATGCATATCCAATTAGGCTTGAACAAAAAAATCGAGTTTTAAACCCTACCCGGTTTCAAACCCGAAAACCCGACCCGGTCATACCCGGTTTGGGTTTTTTGAATACCCGGCGGGTACGTACCCGGGTAGGGTTTTTAGAATTCGAAATCGGGTTAAACCCGGGTTGAAATAGGGTCGGGTTGGAAACCCGGTCAAATACCCGGTTGAAAACCCGAAAAAACCCGGTTCGGGTTGGGTCTAACCCGGTTTTTGACTTTCTTGACCAAAACCCGGTTCAGGTTTCGGGTCGGGTCGGGTTGGGTGAAAACCCAGTTTTGTTCATGTCTATATTCAATACAAACTAAAGCCCAACACAGCCTTTAATGATTTCCGTACCTTTAATGACTTCCGTAGATATTAAACTCTTACTTTGCGTTTGGTTCGCGAAATTCTTTCGATGGAATTGGAATTGATCAAAGGAATTATAATTTCATGGAATATGAAATCATTTGAATGGGAGAATTTGATGACTTAGAACTCAATTTAAATGTGATCTAAATATGTTTGTGAAATGGAATTGAGCTTTCAGTTCCATCAAATTTCATTGAAATCCACGAACAAAACACAACCTTATATTTAAAGCCTATGGAGGTTCCTTTTTGTTTTTTCATTTAGTCTTTTCTGTAAGCTCAAACTCGTAGTATTGTTGATAAACTAAAATATAATAGCTTATACTAAAAGAAAAGCTAAGTTTTAAAAGATATTACAGCTTACTAAAGGTGTAATCACAACAATACCTTAGTAAAAATCTTATCTTATACTATTATATTTTTTGTTTTTTCAAGTTAATTAAAAGCTACAACTATATACTTTATCAATCACTTCTAAAAAATATAAACTCAAGCTTTAGCTCTAAATACAAACTCGGGCTATATAGTTTCAACTAGTATTACAGGCTCTAACTATAAGTCAGCAGTGTAACTATTACATTTATTCTTAAATTGTGTACATATTTGTAGTATTTATGTTTGTTTACAAATTTAGTTTATGCAATTGCGAATTCGTGAACTATATAGTAGAATTCGATCCACTAATCTCAAAAACATAAAAACGTCTTAGAGCACCCACATCAAATGCTTTTTCTCTAAAACTTTTTATTAAACGGTGTCTAGCTTTTTTGTAAAAATCTTTAGAGAAAGTTTTTGATGCAATGATAAAAACTTTTCATCATCCAAACATAATAAAAAACTAGTATCAAACTTGATAAAGAGAACATTTAAAGAGTTATTGTTAAGGGGGAGTCTGTTGGGACATGTTATTGTGACAACAGATCTAGCTTGTAATAGTACTAGAGATTATTGTAATCAAGTTTGTAAATTAGTTTTGAATTGTAATGAATATATCGGTTGGTAAATATTTTAGAGTTAAATGTTAAATACTGAAAAATGTTGACCAAGGTTGACCAAGAACCTGCGATGCGAACTGAGTTGAGTTCGCAGGGCAGGTCTGCGAAGCGAGTCCAGTGGATTCGCTGGGCCAAGTTGGGCTGCGAACCGAGTCGGATCGCAGAGCCCATAAGCTGCGAACCGAGACGTGTTTATTAACAAATTAGGTTTGAAACCTAATTAACTTTTGCCAATTGATAACTACGAACGAACTGAACTTTCCAGTTCTTTCAACATAATCTAAGGGTTAGGTATTGATCGATTAACATCAGTTATAATCAATACAAAACATATTAGATTATTGATTTCACTAATACTTGTGAAACAAACCGTTTACAATCCGTAAACACTGTATTAAGGGATTCCGCACCTTAATACCTAAAGATAACCTCGTTATCGATCCTAATACATACGGACTTACAAGTTTCAACTAGTATTACAGGCTCTAGCTATAAGTCAGCAGTGTAACTATTACATTTATTCTTAAATTGTGTACATATTTGTAGTATTTTTGTTTGTTTACAAATTTAGTTTATGCAATTGCGAATTCGTGAACTATATAGTAGAATTCGATCCACTAATCTCAAAAACATAAAAACGTCTTAGAGCACCCACATCAAATGCTTTTTCTCTAAAACTTTTTATTAAACGGTGTCTAGCTTTTTTGTAAAAATCTTTAGAGAAAGTTTTTGATGCAATGATAAAAACTTTTCATCATCCAAACATAATAAAAAACTAGTATCAAACTTGATAAAGAGAACATTTAAAGAGTTGAGAAATCTAAAGCTATCACTCACTTTCTCTTCCTTATTTTATTACTTTTCACGATTATAGAGGGATGAACAAATTTTATATCATCACATCAAAAGCTTTTTCTAAAGTATTTAATAAAAGGGTTAAGACGTCATTTTAAAAATAATACTAGTAATAAAAAAAAATGTTAGAAAAAACCTTTGTTGTGGATACTCTTAATCTAGTCGCATTGTCAATAATTACTAATTGATATAGGTTAATGAGTTTTGTCTAAGATGTATCAAAGTGCATATGTTAATTATATAAGGTTCATTAGATACAAGTGTAAACTTTTTAGTAACTATCAAAGTCCATTAATGAACTACTATATAATTAATATCCAATTCAGTTGGGTTCAATCAATAATTCTTGACCTATTTATTTCCTTATAACGAATATAAGTCAAAGTGTCTTGTAGTCGTAATCGAACCCTCCATATGAATCCTTGAGATAAGAGGAATAGATTTGGCTGTAGTCGTACGTAATGAATTTGGGTTTCAAAGAAACAGACAAAAAATGGTGAATCAATTACTAACCACAAAAGCAATGGCAACCAACCTAGACGACACTAGAAGTTTCAATACCATGCACAACAATAGCCACAAACGCAAACGCCCAATTCAAACTTTGACGCGTACCATCTTATATGGCCTCATCTTAAGATATTTTTTCTATTTGTTGTATTTTATCGATTCTTTTTAATGCAATAAATTAAAATTAATATTCTATTATATTGTCTTAGATTAGAAGATATATGTGGTGTTGTTACTATTTAATTATTGTTGTTGTTGATCCTTGTTATAACTTTTATTATAAGTCACATGTTTGGAAGTTATCTAACTACAAACTTAAGAGGTTTACGGTTAGTCAATAAAAGAATTATTTTTTCATTTCTATTTCTATTTGTTACTGTTTATTTTATATTTCAATCAATTGAAATTGAAATGGGTATAAATAATATTTAATTGGTGAAAAATGTAATTAGTGGAGTTTCAAAAACTATGTGATTAGTTAGTGTGTTTGGCATAGGGGATTGAATATTCTAGTTTTAATAATCTTATAATCTTCAATTCTTATAAATCAAAAGTCCTATTTGGTAACATTAAAAAAAACAGGATTGTTAGAGAAAGAATCCCTAAGAATCATTTTTTTTATATAAGTTCTTTCAAGTGGCTTCTAAAAGAATTTTCATTATTTTCAGCTCTATCATAAGCTCCAGCTTCATTTAGTTTGTTTTCAAATATAACCTGAAAGTGAACACTTTAAATAAGATGAATCGAATATTAAAATAAGTCATTGTAATAAGAAGACCATTGAATTGTTTTATCATTGCATATAAACTAAAAAGTATATATAACGTATGTTAAAATAATTTTAAAATAACCTAACACACAAAAATATGTTTTATTGTAGGCCAAAATAATATACAAGTGCTGGTGTGGTTGATATTTGACCATTGATTTGATAAGTCTCAAATTATAATGTATATTGCAAATTAGTCCTTGAATAACTCGTAAAGATGTAGTTTAGTTCATTGGCAACAATTTTTTGCTCTCTGATCCAAAAGTGGTTATGATTTTGTTTTGTTTTACTTCGAGAGCCTAATCGGGTGTAACATATTTCCCTTTTGCTAAAGTAATATATATTTTAGATTGGGAGTTGATATATACAACACATATATTACTTCATACAACAAAACTGTGTATCACTATACTTGTATTCTATGTTGTAATCATTGTACATATGTTGTTTGAATCAACTTTTTTTGTTGTGTATATCACTACCCATTTACATTACTTGTTAGGGGCTACTTGGTTCAAACTAAGTAACCAGAAAGACAAAGGAAAAATGAATATTAAGAAAAGGGAATGAGTATACTCATTGCGTTAACCTCGTTCCATCCCTATAATCCTTTCGATTACCTTATATAATCCATGGTTCAAAGCTATATAATCATTAAGCACTATATATTTATTTATTATAAATATTATATATGAATTGTCTGTAACTACAATCTAGTTTCAAGTTTATGCACACGAAGAAAAATCTCATTGAATTAAAAAGAACATGACAACCTGACATGATCGTGAAAAACTACTCAGCAAAGTTCATGAATCACATATTACATTATACTATAGTTAATTAGAACAACAAAACATAATATAATCATTTTGAAAGAAATTCTCATCTTGTTACAAATCACAAAACAGATGTATAACGAATTAATGATACCGAAGGAAAAAAGTCAACCAAAACATTATAAACCCAATTAACATTAACATCTACAATAAACTGTGAAGAAAATCCCATAATCAAAGGGATTAAAGATTGATAGTTGCTACACTCAGCGAAGATCTGTTCAAGATTTTTTCTCCGCAATGTTTGATCGATCAAATAATTTGTTAGGAACTGTCAAAGTGATGAGAAAAATAGGAGGAATAATAGGAGTGAAGATACAGATAGGCAAGCGAAGACGAGGTTGAATTATATGGCAAGGTTAATTAGTGGTTAATCAAAACCATTTCCCCTAATATAGTGGGTAATGGCCCATTACCCGGTTCTAAGTAATGGAGGATTGCATTACACTCAACCAAGCCCATTAACTTATACAAAAGTAAAGTTTTTTTTTTTACCAAACTCTTATATTAATCAATTATTATTAGCTTTTGCTATATATATAAAGAGAAACTACAATAATTAATCTGGACCCTCTAAGCGATGAAATTATGTACAACAATTCATACTTTACGCTAGTCTGATCTTTATTACGTATTAGTTATCGCACTTATAAAACCACACTACGTTACCAAAACTTTGAAGTAATTCATCTGAAAATTATGTTATCTTGTATGCATTTAGTTATCAAACAAACTTCTAGTTTACATAATGTTTTGACACATAATCGAGTATCCACAATATAATTAAAAATGTCAATTGAAAAAGAAAAAGAAAAGGAACCTCTATGTACATATATAATACTTAAGGGACCTTCATGAAAATATCATTGAACCCATGTAAGCAGTCTTCTATAAATAATTTAGTCTCGTTCCTTGTGCTGATAAAATTAAATAAATATTCGTTCACATTATCTCTCGTTATTAATACTATCATCTCTGTGTTTTGTCGTTACCTACCCCCTTCTATTTTCTAATAAAATTCATTTTACCTAAAATTAATTTGTGTTAGGGTTTTTGATCGGAGATGGAAACAGCAACTGCTCTTCGATCTTCTTTCAGTACTTCTTGTGCTATTAGACCATCAAATTCGACCGATTTTGGTCGCTCACGAAATGGATCCGTCGCATTTGCTACTGTTTCCAATAAGGTATGATAAATTCTATCCTAATTAATTAATAAATTAATCACTCCTGATTTTGTTATCTTTATTATCTGTTGGTTTGATTCTGATATTCTGTGCTGTAATTGATTGATGATTGTTTTATTGCTTCTAGATTAAAAAAAAAAAAGATACAGAATTTGGTGAAATTGTGAATTGGGTATTATATTAGTTAGAACATTTTTATTTATTATCTTAAATAAGTTAATTTTTTTTCGTCCTTTAAAATAATTGTAGCAAGCATATGTGTTTATAACTTATATATGGTCTTATGAGATGTGTTTAGTTTACTAATTGAGATTACAGATATTTGGATTTAGATGTTTAGGTTACAAGTTTGGAAATGTAAGTATCCGGATTATGACTAGGCCATTAGGGCTAATAGTACGGTGCGAAAACTGGTTTGAGCCAAACTGAAACTTGACAACATCAAATGGTGATATAAAACTATGATGTTTGCTCGTATGTTTTAAAAAGCGGTTACTTTTGGTCGTGTATTAGTTGGATTATTATTAATACATGTTTGATTGGTTGGATGTGCAGCGGTTCCCTTCGTTTTCAAATCCGAGAGTAGGACTCAGAAGTGTATCTAATCAGAGTAGAAAGAAGAGAACCTCCTCGATAAAAGCGTCGTTATCTTCTGATTCGGCTGGACCTGATGCACCAATTGCTCCACTTCAGCTCGAGTCTCCAATTGGACAGTTCCTTTCACAAATTTTGGTTAGTCACCCACATTTGGTGCCTGCAGCAGTTGAACAACAACTTGAACAGCTTCAAACTGATCGTGATGCTCAGAAACAAAATGAAGAACCTTCTGCCGCCAGCACTGATCTTGTCTTGTACAAGTAAGTAGAGTTCCTATTGCATTGGTTATGTTGATGTTGGTTAACTTTTGTTTTCAGTAAAATGAACGCATGAAGGTGAGGTTATCTATGACATATCAAATATCTTCACAAGATATGATTAGCAAAGTTGTACGTGTTGGTGATACGTATGTTGATTTAGAAGAAACATAACAAACATAGAACATTGCATCATTCGGATTTACATTGTGCCCTTTCAACCTTATTTAACTAGATTTTCATTTTACTTAACCAATTTATATTTCTTTATGTGTTTTCGTTAAGGAAACAATTTACACGATTTTATGTTGTCGAAATACTGGGTCATTGTTAAAAGTCAAGTATTTTTTGCTATGTGTTTAGATTATAGGTGTAGGATTTAAATTACAGCTTCAAAATAAACACGGTCAAAATTGTATATACCTAATACTATAATTGTTCAACAATATATTTCTTGGAGTATATTGATATACTTTATTATCTTTATATAAACTAATAAACTATATTTATGCTATCAAAATACTTCCTATCAATTATGCACCCATCAACTGTTTCGGAATTTTCTCTTTATGCGTAGAGGAAATCCCTCTACATCTTACCACCCCATACCCAACATATGCAGGATTGGTTGTTGCTGTTTTTATTCATTGTTTTATAATTTCACTTTTACAACTCAGTACATTTTTTTTCCCATAAATTATCCAAATATTGCTTCACGCAAAACTTAAAATATTTATGAACAACTGTGCCTCCGTGCATCACACAGGTAATAGCACTAGTTTGTGTTTATAGGAATGGAAAGTCATAAATTTTTATCAACCCTTTAGTCTTTGATGTGTGCATAATTCAAGTAGGTGATGTAGTTGCATCTGTTATAGTTCAACATTGGTATATTCTAATACAAAAAGGAAAAAAATCACAGCTCTGATTGATTTATTGATGCTAAACACGTGTAGGAGGATAGCTGAGGTAAAGGCTAACGAAAGGAAGACAGCTCTCGAAGAAATATTGTATGCTTTAGTTGTGCAGAAGTTCATGGATGCCAATGTTTCTTTGATCCCATCAGTATCACCCTCCCCTTCTGCATCTTTCAAGCCAGTTGACGCATGGCCCAAGCAAGATGAAAAGCTTGAACTCCTTCATTCTCCAGAAGCTCTCGAAATGATCCAAAATCACTTATCTCTAATTCTTGGAAACCGCATTGATGATTCAACATCTATAGCTGAGATAAGCAAACTCAGAGTTGGTCAGGTCTATGCCGCATCTGTGATGTACGGTTACTTCCTCAAACGAGTTGACCAAAGGTTCCAGCTTGAAAAAACCACAAAGATTCTTCCAGAAGGTGTGGAAAGACAAGACGATAACATTCAACAGCATGCCTCAGGAGATGAGAGGGTGCCTCATTCTAACAGTTCTGCGCAAACTCACCCTGAAGTCACTTCGTGGTCAGAGATACCGAACTCGGGCGGTTTTGGGCAGGCAGTGAAACCATCTAGGTTGAGGAACTATGTGATGTCATTTGATGGTGAATCTCTTCAGCGATATGCTACAATTAGATCCAAAGAGGCTGTTAGTATCATTGAGAAACACACGGAAGCGTTGTTTGGTAGACCCGAGATCGTGATCACACCTGAAGGAACAGTCGATTCTTCTAAAGATGATGTCATTAAGATCAGCTTTGGGGGGTTGAGGAGACTTGTGTTGGAGGCTGTAACATTTGGTTCGTTCTTGTGGGATGTTGAGAGCTATGTGGACTCCAGGTACCATTTCGTTGCAAATTAAGCGTCTCAAAGTGCATCCCTGAACAGTGCGATAGAAGAAATTAACAGGGGATGCTAAACTAAACCAACTCGATAGTACTACCATAAGTTACAAGTGGTTGTGACATGAATTAGATTGTATATAAACTACCATATTCTTCGTTCAGATTTAGCAATACCATACAGGTTACTTAGGATTCATTTTCTTTGTTCGAACATAATTTAAGATCTTTGTTGCATGGTGCTGTGTTTTATAACTCTGTTTTCTTGGTACGCACTACCCGGTTGAAATTTGATTGTTAAGCATCCTTTGTTTGACATGGAGGGTTCTTCGGGTCCTGGTAACTTTTAGGATTTGCGTTTTCCCCCTTTAAAGCTTGCACTTACCGATTGTACATTAACGTCATTTAAAAGGTACTACATTAGTGATCAAGCGTGTAATTAGAAAGTTCTACTGCAAGGTTATTTTTTTTTAACAGCAAACTACCTACAACCATCACAAATATTTACAATTCATCACTGCCTTAAGTGAGGCTTGAACCCCCAACCTCTAGGTTGAAGGGTCTCTCTCATACCGCTAAGCTAAGAGCCTTTTGGTAAAAATCTTGAAATAGGAAACTATTTATGGTCTTGAACTTATAAGAGTTATTGTTATCATTTTTAATTTAATGGGGAAAAGTAAGAAATTTAGGGTGTGTTTTAATGGGGAAAAGTAAGAAATTTATGGTGTGTTTAGTTGTGGAAAATTTTCCACAATTTTCCATTTCCAATTTTTTAAAGAAAATCGTTTTCAAGAAAAGTGTTAGAAAATTTAGAAAACACGTTCAAATGTTGGAAAAGTGGATTTTGAAAAATTAGTTATATATCTTGGAAAATTTGGAAAAGTGTGAGGGAATTGTACAAAGGAAAATTTGGAAAAGTGGAGGGACGTGTTTTCGACTTCCAAGTTATATTTTGGAAAAGTGGATTTTCCATTTTCTTGGAAAATTTTCTTAGAAAAATTCATTTTGAACGCGTTTTTCAGTTTTTTACTTTTCTTGAATTAATTTTCTAGAAAACTCCATCTTTTTTTCACAACTAAACACCCCCTTGGTATTTAATAAGATTTCACACGACACGAAAATATTCCAAGTCCTATGTAAACACTGTTCTAGTATTTGCCTTCAAAGCGGTGCTAATGATGTAAACGTTTTAAATGCTACCGAAAAGGTTTTAAGCAACAAATGGAGAATCGTAAATTCATATGGAAGTGGTAGAAGGAGTTCGGAAGATAGTAAAAGTGGAGTCACGTGGCGAGTTACTGGTGTGCCACGTACGTATGCAAGTTGGTGGCGGCCACAGTCCCCGGCCCACTACTTACAATACAAACTCAAGTCAAATTACTACTTACATTGTTAATTTAATCAACTATGCTTAACCCGGCCAACTATATATTAAAGCCATTGGAGTTCATTTTAATTTAAAATCAAAGAGCCTTTTGGACCTGTATTTACGCGATTTCAATATCTTATATGACTTTAATTGATGCATAATAGCTAGTTACGTTGGTATCAATATATGAGAGTTGTTAGTTGTAAAAAAGAATGTATATGCCAGAGATGCATTTCTCTTTACTCAACTATTTTTCAAGCATACATCCATCCACAAACCAAACACTAGTTTATCTTAGCTATAAAATCAGTGTTAAGATTCAAAATACTTGTGGTGAATTTTTTGCTGTTACATGAATCATCATTATCATTATCATTAATTAATTAATACTAGGATAATTATGAGATAGTTGGCCAAGTAGCCAGCCGTTTGTCACACACGCACACAAGTGAGCGCAACACGCAAAGCCAAATCCTCATAACCGACTACTTTTATTCACTTCCACCACTTGTCACTCCAACTCCATCCCCTCTTTTTTTCCCAACACTCCTCACGCAACTTCCCTCCTGATTTAACACTCCCTTACCTATCTATCTATCTATTTATATAAACCCTAATCTAACTCAGTTCTTCATTTCACTTGATTTCACAAATTCACTATTTATATAAACCCTAATGGCGCTCGAGGCGTTGAATTCTCCTACTACGACACACAACACTCCTCCGTTATTTCGTCAAGATTCGTTCAATCATTTGCGATATTTGAACTCGTCGTCATATACGAAAGGAAAACGTTCAAAACGACCACGTATCGATCATCCACGTAGTGAAGAAGAGTACCTAGCTCTATGCCTCATGCTACTCGCACGTGATAGGCATAATTCCTCTCTTAGTATTACACATGAAGAGAAAAAGGATGTTATTACAGCTTCATACAAGTGTAGTGTGTGTGATAAGGCGTTTGGATCTTACCAAGCACTTGGTGGACATAAAGCTAGTCACAGGAAGAACAATCCCGCCACTGCTGACGTGGAACAACAGCTGTCGACAACAGCTGCCACGTCAGCCAGCAGTGGCGGAAGGAGTCACGAGTGTTCTATCTGTCATAGGTGTTTTGCTACTGGACAGGCGTTGGGTGGACATAAAAGGTGTCATTATGAAGGCACTGTTGGTGGTGTCCACGTCAGCAAATCGGAACATAGTCAACGCGGTTTTGACTTGAACTTGCCGGCCTTGACCCCGGAAAATATGGTTTTTGGATTTGGTGGTGATGATGAGGTGGAAAGTCCTCATCCTGCCAAAAAGTCAAAGTTGTTTGTTCTTTAATTAGATTCATTGTAGATCGATAAATTAGATTATGAAAACACTGATTGTTGGCGTTGGATTAAAGCAGTTTTGTTAATTAGAGAATTGGTTTGGTTCAATTCTTAATTTGTCGGCTTAATAGTAGTAGGAATAGTGTAACTTTTTGTTATATGTTATTGTTATTATTTGTATTGTGAATTTTGAATCGTGAATCGTGATGTAAACAGTACCAAGCAGTCTTGGCTCTGTGCAACGGGCTCTAAAGTGGGAGTTAATGTAAAAAAATTTAAGAAATAATAGATCATAGTTCATTGGTTAGCTTTGATTTGGGGTTTTCTTATTAAAATAATATGAATTTCATGAAACTAAACCTTGTTGGAATAGTAAATTATATCGTCAACCAACGAAATAAACGGTTACTTAGTACATTTAATAAACTCAAAAGGGAAATAAAATATAATTATACATTTAATACTTATTAATTCAATCTAGTGTAAGATGTAAGGAACGTACGGAGGAGCGAATCTGATTAAAAACATGAAATGCCCCGTAGGGATTAGTTCTAAGTGACTTCACTTAACTTGCCGTGTATATGCTAGAATAAAAAGATTAGTAAGTAAAAGAATAAATAAAATCTAGTAACTTTGTCTTATATTTTAGTGTGATTCAATGATTCTCACATATGGCTTCTAAAACTCAAAAAGAGTCGTGACATTCAAGGTTATAATATATGGAGTAGTAATTAAGATTAACTTACGTACAGTTTAGTAATGTACCAAATTAAGCTAATTATAGGTGATTAGCTTCTGATCCATGTATAATATCATGAAAAATGGACCACTACGGTACCATTAAGCGTTAGGGACTTATATTCTAAGAAGAAATTAATTTGTTATATAAAGCCAATTAGGTGTTTTTAAGAGGCTTAATGTAGAGGCTAATGGCTCTCGTTGGATTAGACACTATAATGTCTAATTGTGCATAACAATAGGCACTTATTTGACTTACGTAATTGTTAGATAATTAACGGTTCATTGTCAACATACCTTGTATAATATAATAATTGTATTAAACGACCATCAAGTGTTTGACAAGCTAACCTAACAAAAAGATAATTATGAGTTTGATCACCACCTAATCTCTACAAATTATACTGAAAAATAAATAGATATTATTAACTGATAAATAAATAATAAAGAAATTATATGTTAGGATAAACGAGTCGAGTCCGAACGGAGCTCGAGATCTATATAATAGGCTTGAAACAACCCGAGCATGAGCTTAAGCTTGAGTTCAACGTTTACACACCTTATATCCGATTTCTCAGGATTTGAAAGATCAATGGATATATATCAAGTTTACTATACCAAGGTGTTTGTGTATCATAAAATATAGAAAGAGTCAACCGGAGGATAAAGTGGCCTACATCACTCACCAAGAGTCGTTAGAACAAAGTCATAAACGCGTCTCCTGTAGAGGACTTTTACACACGTACGACCCGCACACGACGCCGACGGTACCTAAATTAAAGCAAGTGTAGGTTCAACTATTACACGATTTATGTACTTAAAATTACTTTTCCCAATAATGCTCAACTTGCTTTGTATGCAGTTAAATTGAGGGACAGAGCTAGAATTTATATATTGATGGGGAAAAAATTTTTACTTATTTCTTCATCTTTGAAGGTAAAACCTATAAAATATTATAAATACTTTTAAAAAATTATTTTTTACATGATTTAAAAATTCGTGGGGACGATTGCCCCATGCCTCCCCTCTACATCCACCCCTGGTAAAAATAATACACTTATATAAACTTGTTTAAAAAAAAGTTAAAGTACACTATTAATATGGCCGCATTAACACACTAGTACTTAGTAAATATATATCACAAAATTCATTTATTAAACTTACTAGTTTCTAATAATACATCTACATCAATTACATTTATATAAAATGGGTTATTCAACTTAATTAATGTCTTTAACATGTGCCAAGTTAGATTTTTCCATGTAGCAATATCATTTAGAATGATGTGTATGTTATACTTCATCCGTCTCAAAATAATTGTTCTGTTCTGATTTTTTAAAGTTTTTCATTTTCAACTTTGACCTTAAATATTTTTATTTGTGTTATATAATACTTGATATGAAATATGTGAACGGATTGGATTTTAAATATATTCATTGATATAATTTTCATCCAATATTATATAACAAACAAAAATATGTAAGGTTAAAGTTAGAAAAAAATTTAAAAAGTCAAAATATATAGACAATTATTTTTGGATGGAAGGAATAGTACATTAGTAGTGATATTTTATTGTTTTGACCGTTTCATTTTGAGATGAATTGTTTAATAATATTCATTTAACACGTTGTAATTTGAATTTGCTACATCTTTTAAGTAAAGGGTAATTTGGATGGTACCGCTGACCCCTGTATTATATTTCAATGGTATGCTTTCGTTCCACCCACAAGGAGCATCAACGCTGGAACAATTACCTGTCTACAAATCAACTATGTGACACCCGTCAAATTAGGACTAGTATTTAGTGCCTAATCAAGTTTTAATACATGTAATTAGTTCTGTGTTAGGCTAATTAATGTATCAACATATATATTGATGAATATATACAAGTATGCGATTTGATTAAATCGTACAAGTTTCAAATCGAATGCAATTCGATTCAATTAATACGGAAGTTGGTGAACAATTTTATTAAATAATATAACATTATTTAATAACTCTATTTTATCCAAAATATTATTTAGATAATATTTCAACTCAAATTTGTATTGTACAAACTTCAATTATGCGATTAAAACGTTAAACGCGCAAACAAACGAAACAAGTAACATTTTATAACATAATTATTAAGTATTTGGTAAAATACCTCAACAAAAATATTGAGTAAATATTCGTATTTTAAAACATATATTTAAACGCGTAAAATAATTATTTAACGTTTAAACGATCGGGAAAACGAACACCGCACGGAGCGCAAATGCGGAGATTAAAAGTTTTGGGAGATTCCCTCCCCAAGCCCCCCCAAAACCTGCGCCCCCCCCCCCCTTCCTTCCTCATTCCTCACTTTTCTTTCTCTTTCTCTTTCTCTTACCTTCTTCTTTTTCTCTCAAACACAAACACCACCACCACCATAAACAACCACCAATAACTACCACCAAACGGCCTTGAATCGTCACACTCATTTAGAAGAAAACGTTCCTCTCGTCACGATCTACATTTCCATCTTTCCGGATTTTCACGGCGTTAACTTCGTAAGTTCCCGACAAATCCCGACACCTCTCGTTTTCTATTGTTTTCAACTTATAATTGTTTGTCTATGCTTAAAATGTCCATATAAGGGTTGGGTAAAAGATTTGGACCGAACGGTGGCCGGAAAACTCATTTTCGACACAAATTCCGGCCATCAGACCGTAACGTCGCTTTTGGACCAGACTTTATGCGACGTCAGCTACTACGTCGCAGAACCTCTCACAATGTCGCATGGTGCGACATCAACCTCAATGTCGCATTAAATTGCCGACGTCGCACATAGCGACATCGACCCCTACGTCGCACATAGCGACATCGACCCCTACGTCGCAAAGACCAACAACGTCGCACATAGCGACATCGACTCCAACATCGCAGGAACCTACAACGTCGCGCATAGCGACATAACACCTAATGTCGCATTAAATTGCGGATGTCGCCCTTAGCGACGCCATGATCAATGTCGCACCCATGACCTGCGACATAACAGCCTACGTCGCACCTAGTGTCGCATGAAACAGAACCAAGAAAACACAGATTTTACTAAGTGTCGAGACCTAAAAATTTTATCACTCGATTTCACCCAAATTCAAGTCCAGCTCGACCCCAGCCAAGGGCTCTGCCCCTTGGACCCCGCCAGGGGCTGCCGCCCCTTGGACCCCGCTACCAGGGGCGCTGCCCCCGGACCCCCGTCATTAACGGGCTTCGCCCTTACCCTAGGTTCACAAGTAACGGTTTTACATCTAAACTTTCACACAAAGTGTTAAACTTGTATAACATCAAACACGAATGCGACACAACTTCTAAAACACATTGGAACTTAGTTTTAGGTATAACACTTCAAAATCATCAAAATAATAATGTGGGATTATTGTTACAAACAATCACCAACGGGCCGTACACATTTTCAACCACTTAAACAAACAACCAAATCGCGGTAATTTGGACATTCTAAGTTGGACGAACAACTACAAGGACAGTCTTTCGAGATGTCTACTCAGGTTATAACCATTGCGTGTCTTGGACACCCTCAGGTTACAAGTCTTCGGAAAACAATTCCTTGCTAATCAATTCAAGTTTATTAAGTTAAACACTCGGGGCTCAGGTGAGTCTCATGGCCCCTATTTTACTGTTTTTCAATCAGGGGTGTGATATTATTGCTCGTTTTGTTTTACAAGTTGAACGCAAGTACAAATCAAAATCAAATACTACATGAGTTACTTCAACTAATCAATTTAAAGCCCTCCATAGCATAGTCTGGTAATACGTAGTAGCGTGAATGTTAGTATATGATATCATATAGGATTGACAATCCTCGTCCGGGTTAGCACGCACTAACTGGTCAAACGGACGTATTAGCATTTGGGAAGACGAGTGTAGATTAGGCACTCGTAGGAGGCAACTCAGTTGGGTTTCCTTAATTGGACCTGACACTCAAGTTAAGCTCAGACTATGTGCTCATGGCTGTATAACTTTTATTTTGCTTAATTGCATTTTAAATTCAATTAAATCTTGCGGTTCATACAAATATGTGTTGACATACAAACCTGTGAGCTCACCAGCGTTTCGCTGACCCATTTTAGCATGTATCACAGGTGACCAGCAGTAGGTTGGCTGCTCAATCAAGAACTATTAGCTCGAGTCAGCATGCAAACAATCAGAGATTTAACTGCATTATTATATTTTGTATAGGTTAATTATGTACTTAAATCTCTCAATTTCAAACCGAGCTAATGTAAACAATATTTTGATGTAAACTTTGGTTTTATTGATATCAGTGTAAAACGACGCATATAGTGGTCGTTCATTATATCTTATGTGCTGTGTATATTGATTAGTCGCGCCCCGACCCGATTCGCTTCCGCAACCCGAATTTGAGGGTGTGACAGATTGGTATCAGAGCCTAAGGTTATAGTGAACTAGGTTGCATTTAGTGGGCCTAGACTATGACCGTTAGGCAGTATTCCTTGTTAAGTATGATTAGGTTCAGTGACTACATGGTATTGGTTTAATTTAACATAGCCTGATCAACTATGTACAATTAAAAGGATATGATGTGAGATCTGAAAGGAGTCATGACTGAACAGGATACACTAGTCGACTCTGACCTCGAGAGAACCGGGACTCAAACATGTTTGTGTTAGACACTTTAGGCTATTATGTGATATATATATATATATACATAGATAGGCCTCTCTCACGCTCAATATCTTAGGCTATATTATATATGTATTATATGAATATAGGCCTCATTCTTTCTAACGCTTTGTCTCAGAATGGCAAACACACCACCCAATTTGTCACGCTCTCATCCGTATGGATCGCGAAATCCAAGGGTAGCTAGGAGGAACACCAGGTTGCCTCGAGCTGACCCATACCCCATTCACTTCACTTTGTCAGATTTAGCCACTAGGCTACACCGACATGAGCAACGACTTGATACTATGGATATCGAACTCCAAGAAACCAACGAAAACTGGAGACTCACATCACTCGAACGTATCAATCAAGTCTCCGAAGACCACGAAAATACAATCAACCACATGGACACCCTTGACAACCGTCTGGGTGAAACCATCAGAACTATGGAGGTTGTCCACAACCAAGTGATTGGCAACCGAAATGAAATTTCCGTCCTACAATCAAGGCTGAACCAGTGCGAGACACGTCTAAGGGAAACCGAGGACGCCCTCCGAATGGTTAGCAGACTTGCAGAATCTGTGGACCATCTCACCACACTACTACCACAACTCAATCTACGTCAGGATTAGCTTAGGCTGAACCTGTACTCTATTATGCTTTCATAGTACCTATGTAATTCGACCGGATGTAACAATTCCCGGAACTTTTGTAAAACTTCTAAGTCTGTAGCTTTTGAAACTTGTGATTTGGGATTGTCTGTAATCATTTAACATCGTAATATCAATCAACAATTTCTCTCGACTATTTTACATTGTTAATTTTCACTGTGTGATGTTGTATATTACCGCTTAAATATATATACATCTATTGAATTATCATTCCGGTACAACTTCTCATGTACCTCTTGTTTCTTTCTTGAAGAATCATGCCGCCAAAGAAGAAAAGTTACAGTGATGCCGAACTTGCTGCTATCGTATCTCTAGCAGTGGCCGATGCTTTGGCTGCTCGGGATTCACCCCGAAACTCCCAAAGTAATGACGAAACCCCAGTCATTACCCATGTCATCAAGCCTTGTTCCTACAAGGATTTTCTCAGATGTAAACCACTTTACTTCAAAGGCACGGAAGGTGCCATTGGTCTGATCCGATGGATTGAACGTATGGAATCCGTCTTCAACCTCTGCAACTGTGCTGAGGAAAACAAGGTCAAATTCTCTGCCTACACCTTTCAGGAAGGTGCACTTACATGGTGGAAAACCCACGCCAATTCTGTAGGCATCGAAATAGCAAACCAACTACCCTGGGCTGAATTGAAGAAGAAGCTAAGGGAAAAATACTGCCCCGAAGAAGAACTGCATCGGTTGGAGGAAGAGTTCTGGCACCTGACTGTGCAGGGAACTGACATTGCTGGATATACCACCAAATTCCAGCAATTTGCACTGTTATGCCCGGGTTTGGTTGATCTGGAGGAGAAGAGCATCAAAAGATACATCTGCGGCCTCCCGGAAAATATCCAGGGGAACGTCGCTTCATCTAAGCCAACCACTACTGAAAGTGTTATCCGGATAGCACATGAACTCATGGCAATGGTTGTCAGCAGTGAGAAATCCAATAAATCCTCCTCCAACAACAACAAACGCAAACCTTCTGAACATCACAACAACCAGAACAAGAAATCCAACACCATCCAAGTTTACAACACCAATTCCGAACCCAAACGTGTTTACACCGTTGACAGGCCATATTGTTCCAAGTGCAACTACCACCACGACGGTCCATGCAGTACTCCCTGCAACAACTGCAGGAACTACAGGCACTTGACCCAAGATTGTCGAGCCCCCAAATCCAACAACAACACCTCTCGCAACAATTCCAACCAACCCAAATCCTGCTTTGGGTGTGGAGAAACAGGACACTTCAAGAACGAATGTCCTAAAAACAAGAACAACGGCAACAACAACAACAACAACGCAAGGGGAAGAGCGTTCGTACTCAATTCTGGGGATGCCCGCCAGGACCCAAATGTGGTCACGGGTATGTTCCTCCTCAACAACTTATCCGCTTCTATTCTGTTTGATACTGGTGCCGATAGAAGTTTTATTTCTGATGAGTTCTACCCTCTACTTGATATTGCACCTATTGCTCTAAATGTTAAGTACACCGTAGAACTTGCAAATGGTAAACTCATAGAAACTGATAGTGTGATACCTAATTGCACTTTAAACCTAGCCAACGAGATCTTTTTAATCGATCTTATGCCTGTTGAAATTGGAAGTTTCGACGTCATCATTGGTAAGGACTGGTTGTCCAAACACCGCGCTGAAATCATTTGTTACGACAAACTCGTTCGTATTCCTCTCGCTGTCGGTAGAACCTTGGTCATACAGGGGGAGACCGGTGGGGCGAGACTAAACATCATATCTTGCTTGAAAACTCGAAAATTCCTGAGAAAAGGTTATCCGGCAATCCTCGCACACATCATGGAGAAAAAGTCGGAGGAGAAGCGACTTGAAGATGTGCCCATCGTTCGAGACTTTCCAGAAGTCTTTCCCGAAGAACTGCCTGGTCTGCCACCGCCAAGACAGGTTGAATTCTCAATCGATCTCGAGCCAGGTGCTGCGCCTGTGGCCCGAGCACCATACCGATTAGCCCCATCCGAACTTCAGGAGCTGTCCACCCAATTACAGGAACTTCTGGAAAGAGGATTCATTCGACCGAGTTCTTCACCTTGGGGAGCTCCGGTCTTATTCGTGAAAAAGAAAGACGGTTCTTTCCGAATGTGCATCGACTACCGAGAGTTGAACAAATTGACCATTAAGAACCGATATCCACTCCCTCGCATCGATGACCTGTTTGACCAACTACAAGGGTCAAGTATTTACTCAAAGATCGATCTTCGGTCAGGTTATCATCAACTTCGAGTTCGCGACACCGATATCCCGAAAACTGCTTTCCGAACTCGTTACGGGCATTATGAATTTCAGGTGATGCCCTTCGGTTTAACGAACGCACCGGCTGTATTCATGGATCTTATGAATCGGGTGTGCAAACCTTACCTCGATAAGTTTGTCATTGTCTTCATTGACGACATTCTCATATACTCGCGAAACGAACAAGAACACGCACAACACCTCAAAACCATCCTAGAGCTACTTAAACACGAAGAGCTTTACGCCAAATTCTCCAAGTGTGAGTTCTGGATACAATCCGTTCAATTCTTTGGACATGTTGTTAATAGTCAAGGAATCCATGTCGATCCATCGAAAATCGAGGCCATCAAGTGCTGGCAAGCACCAACATCTCCAACCGAAGTACGTCAATTCTTGGGTCTTGCCGGATACTATCGGCGATTCATCGAAAATTTCTCGAAAATAGCTCAACCACTCACAACCCTGACTCAGAAAGACAAAAAGTTCGATTGGACTAATAAACAAGAGTCAGCATTTCAACTTCTTAAACAAAAGCTTTGTAGTGCTCCGATTCTATCATTACCCGAAGGCACCGATGACTTCGTGGTATACTGTGATGCTTCTCACCAAGGTCTCGGTTGCGTGTTGATGCAACGGGATAAAGTTATTGCTTATGCTTCGCGACAGCTCAAAATTCATGAAAAGAACTACACCACCCACGATCTCGAGCTAGGAGTTGTCGTCTTTGCCCTCAAAATATGGAGACACTACCTCTACAGCACTAAGTGCACAATCTTCACCGACCACAAAAGTCTCCAACACATCTTCGATCAAAAGGATCTCAACATGAGGCAACGTCGATGGGTCGAGTTGCTCACCGACTACGATTATGAGATCAAATACCATCCGGGTAAGGCAAATGTTGTTGCCGATGCCCTCAGTCGAAAAGAACGAACGAAACCACTTCGGGTCCGAGCCCTCAGCATGACCATTCACAATGATCTAAACATTCAGATTCTCACTGCTCAACTCGAAGCTCTGAGACCCGATAATATCAAAAACGAAGCCTTGCGAGGCATGGACAAACAATTCGAAATCAAGCCTAACGGGATTAGGTATTTCTCAAACCGAATCTGGTTACCCAGTTTTGGAAACCTACGAGACTTAGTGATGAATGAAGCTCACAAGTCCAGATATTCTATCCATCCTGGATCTGACAAAATGTATCACGGAATCAAGGAATTTTATTGGTGGCCGAATATGAAAGCTGAAATCGCTACATACGTCAGCAAGTGTCTTACTTGCTCGAAAGTTAAAGCTGAATACCAAAAACCTTCTGGTTTACTCCAACAACCCAGCATTCCTGAATGGAAATGGGAACAAATTGTCATGGCTTTCATAACCAAACTACCTAAATCATCGAGCGGTTGTGATACCATTTGGGTGATCGTCGATCGTCTCACAAAATCTGCTCACTTCCTGGCCATCAAGGAAACCGACAAAATGGAACGCCTCACACAAATCTACATCAAAGAGGTTGTTTCTCGACACGGTGTTCCAATCTCGATTATCTCCGATAGAGATAGTCGTTTCACATCTCACTTTTGGCAATCACTACAAAAGTCATTGGGTATCCGTCTTGATATGAGTACCGCATACCATCCTCAAACCGATGGCCAAAGTGAACGAACGATTCAAACACTGGAAGACATGCTACGAGCTTGCATAGTTGACTTCGGTGTAAACTGGGAAAAACACCTACCGTTGTGCGAGTTTTCGTATAACAACAGTTATCACACCAGCATAAATGTTGCACCCTTCGAGGCACTTTACGGTCGTAAGTGCCGCTCACCGATTTATTGGACCGAAGTGGGAGACAGTCAACTCACTGGTCCCGAACTCATTCACGAAACAACCGAGAAAATCTTCGAGATTCAAAACAAACTCAAAGTCGCACGTGATCGTCAGAAAAGTTATGCTGACGTGAGGTGCAAACCACTCGAATTCCAGGTTGGGGATCGAGTACTACTCAAAGTTTCACCTTGGAAAGGTGTCATTCGTTTCGGCAAACGCGGTAAACTGAACCCAAGATACATTGGACCTTTTGAGATCCTCGAGAGGATAGGTCCAGTGGCATATCGATTGCAGCTGTCATCCGAGCTCAGCAGCGTGCACCCCACTTTTCACATTTCAAACCTGAAAAAGTGTCTGTCTGATGAGACACTCATCATTCCACTCGATGAAATTCGTATTGACGACAAGCTTCACTTTGTTGAAGAACCCGCAGAAATCATGGACCGTGAGGTCAAACAACTCAAACAAAGTCGTATTCCCATTGTCAAAGTCAAGTGGAATTCGCGGCGTGGGCCGGAATTCACCTGGGAACGGGAGGACCAGATGCGACTCAAGTATCCTCAGTTATTTGCAGACGCTACTTCAAGCACGACTTCAACTTAAATTTCGGGATGAAATTCTTTTAACAAGGGGAGAATGTGACACCCGTCAAATTAGGACTAGTAGTTAGTGCCTAATGAAGTTTTAATACATGTCGCATGGTGCGACATCAACCTCAATGTCGCATTAAATTGCCGACGTCGCACATAGCGACATCGACCCCTACGTCGCACATAGCGACATCGACCCCTACGTCGCAAAGACCAACAACGTCGCACATAGCGACATCGACTCCAACGTCGCAGGAACCTACAACGTCGCGAACACCTAATGTCGCATTAAATTGCGGATGTCGCCCTTAGCGACGCCATGATCAATGTCGCACCCATGACCTGCGACATAACAGCCTACGTCGCACCTAGTGTCGCATGAAACAGAACCAAGAAAACACAGATTTTACTAAGTGTCGAGACCTAAAAATTTTATCACTCGATTTCACCCAAATTCAAGTCCAGCTCGACCCCAGCCAAGGGCTCTGCCCCTTGGACCCCGCCAGGGGCTGCCGCCCCTTGGACCCCGCTACCAGGGGCGCTGCCCCCGGACCCCCGTCATTAACGGGCTTCGCCCTTACCCTAGGTTCACAAGTAACGGTGTTACATCTAAACTTTCACACAAAGTGTTAAACTTGTATAACATCAAACACGAATGCGACACAACTTCTAAAACACATTGGAACTTAGTTTTAGGTATAACACTTCAAAATCATCAAAATAATAATGTGGGATTATTGTTACAAACAATCACCAACGGGCCGTACACATTTTCAACCACTTAAACAAACAACCAAATCGCGGTAATTTGAACATTCTAAGTTGGACGAACAACTACAAGGACAGTCTTTCGAGATGTCTACTCAGGTTATAACCATTGCGTGTCTTGGACACCCTCAGGTTACAAGTCTTCGGACAACAATTCCTTGCTAATCAATTCAAGTTTATTAAGTTAAACACTCGGGGCTCAGGTGAGTCTCATGGCCCCTATTTTACTGTTTTTCAATCAGGGGTGTGATATTATTGCTCGTTTTGTTTTACAAGTTGAACGCAAGTACAAATCAAAATCAAATACTACATGAGTTACTTCAACTAATCAATTTAAAGCCCTCCATAGCATAGTCTGGTAATACGTAGTAGCGTGAATGTTAGTATATGATATCATATAGGATTGACAATCCTCGTCCGGGTTAGCACGCACTAACTGGTCAAACGGACGTATTAGCATTTGGGAAGACGAGTGTAGATTAGGCACTCGTAGGAGGCAACTCAGTTGGGTTTCCTTAATTGGACCTGACACTCAAGTTAAGCTCAGACTATGTGCTCATGGCTGTATAACTTTTATTTTGCTTAATTGCATTTTAAATTCAATTAAATCTTGCGGTTCATACAAATATGTGTTGACATACAAACCTGTGAGCTCACCAGCGTTTCGCTGACCCATTTTAGCATGTATCACAGGTGACCAGCAGTAGGTTGGCTGCTCAATCAAGAACTATTAGCTCGAGTCAGCATGCAAACAATCAGAGATTTAACTGCATTATTATATTTTGTATAGGTTAATTATGTACTTAAATCTCTCAATTTCAAACCGAGCTAATGTAAACAATATTTTGATGTAAACTTTGGTTTTATTGATATCAGTGTAAAACGACGCATATAGTGGTCGTTCATTATATCTTATGTGCTGTGTATATTGATTAGTCGCGCCCCGACCCGATTCGCTTCCGCAACCCGAATTTGGGGGTGCGACAAACTACATGTGCTGAGGAACGGATTTGAACACCTGACATATAGGTCGCACACTCACATATGTAATGTCTAAATGTTTGCAATGGCGGTACCAAGCATAAAGTTACAAACGCTAGATTACATATTTGGTAAAATATGTTTATGTTTATGTGATAGATATCGTGCTATCGAAGAGTCGAATTATCTAATGGAGGTGACGGCTACCATGCTTTCCATATCTACCAACAAACATAATGTATACAGAGCATTTGAGTTGCATAACTATTTTTAATTAAGAGTTGATTTTTAGAGTGATGCTTTTTTTATAAAGGTGTCTATTTCGATACTAACTTTTAAAATGGATCAAATAAACTAGTAAGTTTGATCAAATACTGATCCAATGCGGTAGTGGGATTGCGGATATTGATGAATCAATACGAAAGGCGTTTACAAGACCCTGTTTTATCAAATACTGATTTGAGTAAAATATAATACACAGAAAGCGAGTAATTGAAAGCCCAATCTTAAGCCTCAGCTAGTCAGCTCTGGCAACGGCCCAGTAAGGTGTCAATATACCGGTATTTGCAGGCCCATCTCTTTGCCAAACTCCAAAACTTGAAGGCACAAGAACAAATCCTAAATGTTGTTTTCGTTCGGGAGAAAATGAGAAATGGAAAATAGTTATTTTTCTCCGCTCTTTAGATTTTGAGAAGAAGAAACAATAGTGATCTTGGTTTCACCTCCTTTCGTTTCTATGAAAACATGTAGATTGTGATGGAAAATATTGTTTGTTTCTTGGTTATGGAATTATTTAGTTTAAAACTCGTAATCTCTCCGTCTCAAATTAAGTGGGGACAATCACAGATTACACTAATAAAATTTCATGTTGACCTTTTAAAAGTATTTTGATGGATGAAAAGTTTGAAATGGATATTTATTAGACGGCTCCCAACAGTAACACTAACTGAAGCGTCAGTTTTTGCCAAATCAGTGTCACGTCAGCAGTTCACAAAACTGACATTACACTGCCAACGGTAAATATCACTTTAGTTTTACTGTACCCCACATTTATCAATATACCTTTATTTTTATACACTAAAAGAAACCAACGCCCGTCAGTTTATAGACGGCCACAAAACTGACGGCAAAGTGATGCCATGGTGCCAACAGCATCACCAAACCGACGTACAACCCGTCGGTGAAAGTGACGGTCATTGGGAAGAGTCTTATAAGACAAACTAAAATACGAGTAGAAATGTTCATTTAATTTGAGACCGATAGAATTACTTATGAGAGCATTTATTGAAAGGAATCTTTCTACAAAAGAATTTTTCATTTTGGAAGTTTGAACTTGAAATGTCGTCTTTTTTGTGTTGAAATGTACGTCTTCCATTTTTTTTCTTTAATAAACTGATTCATTAATATTAATATATAACTAATATGCTTGTGTATGCTCCATAATACTATGATTTTTAATTTTTAACTATTAGACCACTGCAAGCTAAGGTTGGATGACTGAACCGCAGAACTAAGGCCAAAAGACTAAAGAATTGAACAGGGGCGGAGCCAAGATTTGAATATATGGGAGCTTACTCAATAATTATATACCAACAACAAAAAATTATCCGCACATCATAACAAAGTATTATTATTTAGATATATAAATTAACAACGATAAAAGTTTTAAATAAAACGAATGTATGAGATACAGTAACACCTAAGTTTTGCAAAAATTAATCTTCAAGATAAAAGCTAAATTCTACGCACACCGATCCGTTTCTCATTGAGTAACCTGTTACAAGTAATCAAATAGTTAAAACACTAGCATCTAAATATTAATAAAACATAAACTTAAAAGTAAGCTTAAAATAATTGTACCTTAGGACCTTGAAGTCGGACTCGTCTACGTTTCTTGAAAGTGAAATCATTTCTATCTCATCCGTAGAAAATGTATCGGCAATATCTCTCTCAATGTAAAGAATTAAACAACTTCTAAGAAAGTCATCGCTCATGCTGCTACGAAGTCTTGTTTTCAATATTTTCATTGCTGAGAAAGCTCTTTCACTTGTTGCGGTTGAAACCGGAAGAGTTAATACAAGTCGAATCAATCTATCAAGCATTGGATACACTTCTGACCTCTCTGTTTCTTGTAAGCCTCTACATAACTCGGTAATCGTACGAACCTTTTTTAACTCTGGATGATTAGGTACATCTAGCTCATAATGTTGCAACTCAAGTTTTAGCTGAATATTTTCTTGCTCTGTAAAGTTCAATGGATAGAACGTTTTTGCCAATTTACAAATATCACTTTTATTGAAAGGCTTTCTTGGGTCTAGAGCCACACTGAGTCGAAGAAGTTCTGTCATAGACTCACCGAATCTAGAGTTCAACTCTTGCAACTGACTATCAACAGCAGCAATGAAGACATCAACTTGATAATGATGTTCAACGGTCACATTGTCTCTTTTTAGACGAGACCGAACTATATCTTTGTAAGTTCGAGTCATTTTAGGAACTCGAATGCTATTAGCCTCGCAAAAAGCAACAACTTTATCAAAAAGTGATTGTCAAGCCTTGATCTCTCAAATTTTGAATCAACCTCTTTTTTGTGGAAAGCAAACTCAACGCATTAACTATATCTTGAGATTTACATTGAAAAGCCTGACAAAGCTTATCGATTTTTCTCATTATTTTCTTCATTAAATGCATAACAATAACAAAATCGAATGACAATAACTGTGTAAGAGCAAAAGAAGCATCACCTTTTTGAGATTGAGTAGACCCATTAATAGCAATGTCACGTAGCACGACAATGGCAGGACCATATAATTTCAACAAGTTGCGTATTGATCGATAATGTGAACTCCATCGAGTATCTCCAGCTCTTTGCAAACTTTTGATTTGATTTGCACCTCTGCCACTCTCTTGCTCTCCCATTTCGGCCAAGTGTGCAATTTCATGAATCTGAGCATCTTGTAATTGATCGTGACGCTTGGAGGAAGAATCAATGACATTAATAATGAAGTTTAAATTCTTAAAAAATTTGTGCACCTCAACCACCTCTTTAGATGCTGCCACTAAAGCTAGTTGCATCTGGTGAGCAAAACAATGTATATAATACGCATAAGGGCATTCTTTCAACATTAAAGCTTGTAATCCGTTCCATTCTTCACGCATATTACTGGCTCCATCATATCCTTGACCTCGAATATCTTGTACATCAAGCTTATGAAAAGATAAAGAAGATAAGATTTTATTTTTTAAAGTCAACGAAGTTGTATCTTTGACATGAACCAAGTCTAACAACCTTTCTTTGACATATCCATCTCGGTCAACAAATCTCACAACAATTGCCATTTGCTCTTTTTTGGATTCATCTTGAGACTCATCAACTATCAAATAAAATTTTGCCGTTCCAATTTCATCACGAATTGATTTTTGTACATTTGTAGCAAAAATATACAAAATTTCTTTTTGGACATCCGGTGAAGTATACTTTGCATTTTGAGGAGCATTTTCCAACACAATTTTCTCAACTTCCTTGTTATAAGAAGCAATAAACTTTATCAATTCTAAAAAATTTCCTTGATTTTTTGAATCCGGTCGCTCATCATGGCCCCTAAGAGCACAAGCTTGCATTGTTAGCCATTTAATCATCTCAACAGATGTTTCGCAATCTGTTATCAATAATATCTTGATTGCTTCTCTATCACATTCTCTATATGACTCAACTGATTTCTTAAATCTTCATAACATCTCACAGAATAATTATGAGCCGAAGCTGGAGTTGTACCTTCGTGTTTGATGAAAGCACAATCTTTGCCACGATTAACTTTTTTCCATATATTGAACCCTTTTTTGGTAAATGTATCGGAACCTACTCGTCCGATAGGCTTCTTAGCAAACAGATAACATGGAAGACAATATGCAGCATTCGTTTTCTCGGAATATTCTAACCACCAGAATCTGCTAAACCAAGCTTCTTGAAAGCTTCGATTACCACTTGAACCACTAGCAGTTAGAGCATACTTTGACTTACGAAGTTGATAAGGTCCATATTTAATATAAGCTCTTCTAATCTCATCACGTTGGTTATTTGGATAATCCATAATTGGAGGTCGTAAGCCCGAATCTCGAACTAATGAATCTGTATTAAATTCCCGTGAATTTGATGTATCATCTTTTTCAAGATTAACTTTAGGAGACTCTTCCATGATATTTTCACTATCCGGTTGTGGGTCATTAACAACATCTTCCATAACAATATCTTCGTTTTATTGTGACTGTTGATTAGCAGCAGCATCATCTTTTCGCGTAAAAAATTCACGAATTGTTTTTTGGGGACCCTTGGTTTTTTTTGGACCCATAATTCAACCTAACATAAAGCCAAATTAATAAACAATAGTACACTTTAGTTGAATAAAAAAAGTAAAAGAAAAAATAATAGAACATTGTAAATACTAATGACCATCAAATTATAAGGAATACGAGAGTCCAGATAACTAACTACTCATAAACGAAAAAAATATAAAAACACAGATTCATTAATTCTTAAAGATGATCTTTGATCTAGTTATAATATATAAACTAATTAGAAAACAGAAAATATTTAATGGAATTAAAAAAAGAAGATGAAAAAGACAAGTAGAAGAGAACGAACCAAGGTATATGCGTCACAAAAATCTAATGGAATTCTTGATTTCGTAATTCGTAAACGAGAGAATACACAGAAACTTCACGTAGTTAATTAATAATTTGTGTTTTTAATTTGTGCTAACATTTAGTTAACTTTTGGGCTTGGATAAAAATCTTTTAGTGCAATTGGGCCATAGGAATCTAGCATTAATATTTTTTCATAGTTCATTAAGGGGGGCTCAACACAAATTAATGGACTTGGGCTATTGTAAATTTATGGTAGTTGGGCTGGTTGGGGGTTGCTGAGCACCCACAAGCTACCCTATTGTCTCCGCTTCTGGAACTGAACACTGTCCATTGTGATACAAAGATTAAACTTTTAGATCTCATATTTACCAATAATACATTTAACATATATCAAAAACAAGGAAGAAAAAAAAAAAAACAAATTCAGAATTGGCCTCATATTTTTTCATCCTTCTCCCGTCTTACCCTTGATGCACATCAACTAAGATGGACCAAGGACCCATCCGTGCTATAATGTCTTCTTGAAAGCTTGGAAGACGGGAAGACTGTGCCACCATAGTCACATATTTGTTATAATAACACATTGTTAATGTAATTTACTGTGGCTCGTAAGTAATTTCATAAATGATGTCTATTCATACGAGAATACCCCTGTTAATCTTATACAAAAGCTTTTAAGAATCATATTATTAAATATTCAAATTCATTTGCAAGTTTTATGGTATTTAAATATTTATTACTATAACTTAACTGATCTTTTGATTATCCTCGTTGATCGTTCTAAAATCTTTATTGAATAAGCAAATCTTGTAATCCGTATCTAAAATGACATGAGGATATTATTGAAGCCATGACCATGACCTTGATCATTAGAGCATGCCCAATGTATAAATCTTTACAAAGCTTTTTTTGTTAGACACATCATCAACTTTAAAAAAAGGTTTATAAATTTTTTTTATTTCCAATAGAAAAAGTTTTTGCAAAGCTTTTTTTTTTAAACCTATACACACAATTTGGTGAAAAAGCTTTTGCTCAAAATGTTGAAATATGTCAAACTTTACAAAATAAAACCTCTTACTTCATTGATAAAAAAAAAATTCAAAAGCTTTTTCACATAAAAAAAGCTTTTGATAAACTCTTTGTTGGAGTTGCTCGGTTGCATGTAACTCATTACCAATCTACCACCGTAAACAATTATCATATAAGAAGTAAAGTTGAACTAAGTTGTCTAATACGGAGTAATGATATTAAATTGAGTTTTAATTAAAAATATTTGGCTTCTAACTTGTTTACATTTTCTTTTTTGGACACTCCAAATTAATTGTCGACTTTCAAAAGTAGGAGGGTGTAATTAGCTAATTTTTATGATACTCCTACTTTATATGTATGTAAGAAAAATGTAGTAAAAGTAAGGGTAAAACTGTCACAATATACAAAAGTAAATTGTAATAATTATGTTTTATTAAATTGCATAAGTTTTTATCTGTGGACAATAATTTGAAACGGAGGGAATAGCTTACTACACCCTTCTTTGTCTATGGGTGCCTAGGTATCCACCGTAAGCATTTCCTCATTTAAACCTCGCCCTTAATTTTAAGGCTATGCCATCCTAAGGTGCTACTAAATGGACGGATCTTATCAACGTCCATAAATAATAAATCATAGATCAAACCGTCAAATCGGAAAAATTGGATGCTGTCATATAGCTTTGTATCAGATAAGTTCACAAGTTGGAGATAAGTAGACTCGAACCGCTGACATCTGTCGCAGGGTAAATCATCGCCTCTCATGTCCCCCGACTGATTCCAACGATAAACAATAACTCCCCTGAACACAGCTTACAACTTTTATCGTATTGTGCTCTCCAAAGAGCAATTCTTCTCAAAATCTTACTCAAAATTTGCTGAGTTGGAATCCCATAAATAAATAAAAAAACAAATAGAAAAGTTGAAAGCAATGAGAGCCGCGAAAACACGGAGCCGCAACACTTCCTTCTGAAACATCACCTCTATCACTTTCCCACTCATTTCTTTTTTACTTTCTCCCGTCCCAATATTATACAATACATGTTCATTTTATTGTTTATTTCATAAATATTAACATTAAATTAGATATATACAAGAATAAATACTCCTAATCTTAAATTCTCAATGTATTCATTGGAATATGTCTTTGTTAATGTACTAAACGGAGAAAGAAAGTGCTTAGTTGTGGGAATAAGAATCTTACAAATTTGATCACATTGCTTTTAGATAATATCAACGAGATAAAGTAATTTTTTTTTTGTTAAACATCATTTCTTGCACGTAAAATAACTCACTTCTCTCTTATACAGTAACCTATAACCTATATTAGTGTATAAATTAGACGTATCTTTCCTTATATATATTTGCCATATTTAAAATTAATAAATTACTTTTTTAACCACATTTCTAACAAGGAATGGTTAGGTTCCGGGTGAAGCCATAACTTGCACTCAAGTCACTCACTTTGAGCCGAGGTTGAGTGGTAGATTTCTCTCATGTCGTCTATCAAGTCGGACTCCATCTACACCTCTATGGCACTAGTCACAGCTCCTCCGTTGTTCGTACACTCTCACGTGCCACATCAATTTGTCGTCCTCCTCTTTCTCTTCAATATGTTCGCGACTCTCATGCCAATACGTACAAATATCAAAATACAAAATTACGGACTAAATCCATACATCTCCATAAGGACAAACTTATAATTTACTCTAAGCTTAACTTTTATACGCTTTTAGATAATATTAATCAAACTCTCTCATTAGTCATACTCATTTAATTCAGCAAAAGAAAGAAAATAGTGGTAGGCTGGTAGCTAGAATGAAGTATGCACTCTTTTAACAATAGTTAAATTCCCTTTTGAAATCCACTTACCTTTTCTCCACATTCACTACAAAACAAACCCCACAAACACTCTCCTTTCTCATTCTCGATCCTTTTCCTCTTGATCCGAACAAATCTTGACGATAACAAAAGCAAAAGGAGAATCATGAGCTGCCATGGATGCCGCGTATTACGAAAGCGGTGCAGCAAAAGCTGCGTCTTAAGACCGTGTTTGGATTGGATCGACTCCCCTGAATCCAAAGCCCATGCTACTCTTTTCGTCTCCAAATTCTTTGGCCGCAGCGATCTCATTACTTTCATCTCATCCGTTCCCTCCCATAAACGCAACGGTACGTACGTACCATCGCCAAAATCAGCACCATAGCTATTTTATCACAATTTTTGCGTCTACATATTCATGTTTGCATTTTTGTCACAATATAATTTTTAACAACAAACACTTATTACCAAAAGTATGTATTACATGGTTGTACAATGCTGCATCAAAAACACGAAAATTGATGTATGAATCAAAATAGGTGTTGTATCTATAGCAACCATTAGTTAAGTACATCTAGGTTAATGGTTGTTTGATGCTTTTGTTTTAATCTCAACTCAACATTCTTTTTAATGTATATATTTACTTTTTAACTATAAACATAACACTCGAATTTTGAATTCGCAATTGATTGATAGGTTACTAACATATGGAGTATCATATGCTACAACTATACCCAAAAAAAAAATTGTTTTAATCTTGCTTGACATTTTAATTGATTATTATTTATAATTCGTTTACGTTTTCCTAACAGGATAGTGATATTTACACCAACATTTTCGATAAATACACTAAAACAGTGCATTTTGTTTCATTTCAGCCTTGTTTCAATCACTGTTATTCGAAGCGGTTGGCCGTACAGTAAATCCGGTGAACGGAGCGATCGGACTTCTTTCAACCGGTAACTGGCATCTTTGCCAGGCCGGAGTAAGGACGGTGCTAGCCGGAGGGACGCCGAACGTCAACTTGAATATGTCTCAAATTCCAGAAACCGCTAGAAGTTCCATAACGGTTGGTGAACGGTCCGGGATGATGATCGGCAACCAGATACCGACGGTCGATTCATCCGTTGGTAACGATGATGAGAAGAGTTTTATGAGTTTTGGGTATAGCGACGGTCAAGAGCCAAAGCTGTTGAACCTGCTTGTGTAACAAGTTAAATAGGAGTAACAACTAATTATAATAATAACTTAATAATAATAAGGTTGAATAAAATCATCACTAGATCGGCGATTTTATCTATGTGACTAGTGACAATTAATCGAAACTTAAAAATATATTGATCGAGATATAGTTAAGGGTTTTTTTTTTTGAAGTTCAGAGTTATGTAGATCGTGCTCTCATTCGCCGGAATAATTAACGGTGAGATTTGGGAGGCGATGAGCGGCGACGGAAGATTGTGTTTTCCGGCATGAGAGAATAATAAATTAATAATGGAAATGGCATCTGGTTGGTTTATCGGTAGTTCCGTACTGGCATTATTTGGTGGTTGGAATTGTTTTTACTTTTTTTTTAAAAAAAAATTATACACTTTTTCCTATTGTATGCATCAAACTTTAAAAAATTCTATTGAACTTTTAAATATGGTTTATTATATGCAAAATTTCTATTTTGGGTAAAGCTCAAATAGGAAAGTTTCCTTTTTTTGCCTTACCCAAAAAGGAAATAATGCATACAATAGATCATATTTACAAATTCACTACATACAATAGAACAACTGAAAGTATATCGCATACAATAGTAATAAGTGTAAAATTTAATGCATAATTAAACGATAAGCCCATTTATGACTTGTAATCATATAATATTATAGTATTATACCCAATGGTGACTGAAAATGATTGAAAACAACCGGTTATATCAGCATCAAGTCAGCTGTATCAAAAACTGACTAAAATTGATGGACACTTGTCATCAATGACATCGTCCCTTTAATTTTCGAATTCCATAATTACCAATTAATCTATTTTTTGTATACACACGAGAAAAGAAAAGCAAAAAAAGTGATGGACGTTGATTTTCTAAAGGAAAAAACTGACGAGTCAATGCTATCGGTGTCAGTTCTGTCAATTTTAATCGGCGGTAACCAACTAACACCATTGTGAACCCTCTAAGAATTGTAGCTTTTTATAGCTTAAAAACAATTAAGAATCATATCATATAAATATTTTATGAGAGAAAGAAAACATTTTTCTTCCACAGCTATCAGTCAATTTCCATTCACTCTCACCTAACAACTTAGTCTATTTTTTCAAATAAAAAAAAATATATTAACCATTGAAATTTCAGTTTTTTTACTTGAAATAAAAAACTTTTTATACAAAACTTATTGTTTAATGGTATGTGGGGAGCTCTTCAACTAAGATGTTAAAGGTTCATGATTCGATAGAAGCAATGTACGTAGTTGTGCGGATGTAAAAAATATGTGGGGTAAGTGGAAGAGTTCTAAATATAAAAAACTATATCTATCATAAAATTCTCCGATAAAGATATCTTTAATTTGAATAAAAACCCTCCATGATTCGTCTCAATTTTCAATTTATTTTATGAATTGTGACTCGTAAAAGTTTAACAACTATAGTATGAAATGTAGTCTCTTAACGAATAGAAAATCATAAAAAAGTATAATCACGTTTTTTTTTTGTGTTTTTCTCTTTTAATTCTGCCTGCTTTACACATTGTTCTCGAGTTTAAAACTAGGAGGAAAAGAAGAAAAAGGAAGAAAGGAGACAAGATTAGAAGAGAAAATAAATAAGATGGATCAACGATATTGTGTTTTCAAATGTGAATAAAAAAATAAGAGATAATAATAATAATACTTCATTCCAAATCATCTCACACTTGGAGGAAATGTTTAGAGAAAAAGTTTAACTTATAGCTTTCCTCCTATTATTTTCTTTTCACTTCCCTTTATTTCCAAAAAATAACTTATGAATATAATTTGATTATTTACGTTTCATCGATTCAATTCTTTTGTACTCCGGAAATAACCGTGTTCTCGAGTTGAAAATTAAGTGTAAAAGAAAAGAAGAGAAAAAGAAGAAGTGATTGAAATGACACGAGTATAATCTGTTTGTGGGGGCTTGGAAGTGGATTTGAGTTGATTCAAACGTGGCAAACACGAGTTGAAATATGCACTACTCCATGCGTATGCCTCCGATTAATAGTATATATTATTCGTTGTTGCAAAGTTACACTCACACGTGGGTCATATATCGCTCTCTCAATTGCATGCCATTCTCCATGGCCTCCTTTTGTCCATTGCAAATTTGCATCGTCATAAATTTGTTTTTAGTCTTATTTCAACTAGAATCTTTACTTGTATAATAAGATCAACACAATACTTCTTATGAGAACACATAAGCACTTAACAAGATGTCATGTGTTTTTAATTTATCTTTTATTTTTGACTTTTGATATCTTTCTCTTTACTTATATAATAAGATCAACACAATACCTTTTATGAGAACACATAAACATCTAACAAGATGCCATGTGTCCTTAATTTATCTTTTATTTTTGACCTTTGATAATAATATATATTAATCATCATAAATATATGTCTACACTAATTAACAATTACATTGACATATTAAAAAGAGATATAAATATATATTTATAAATAATCAACTACATAAGAACATATTATCTAACAACATAACATGTATTATTTTTTCTTTATTTCTTACTTTAAAAAGTAACATATCAAGTACTTTTGAATTTCTTTACTAAGAAAATGGTTAAGTATCTGAAAATGCATCCAAATGTTTATTGTATGTATCATACTTACGGGAGGTGTATTCAATGCATCCAACTTTTAAAAACGGTTTATTGTATGTATTTTGATGATGTGTCATCTTGTAAGGATGTCATGTGGCATCTTAAACGGACGACACATCATCAAAATACATACAATAAACCATTTTTGAAAGTTGGATACATTAAATACACCTCTCGTAAGTATAATACATACAATAGACATTTAACACAAGTTGTATGCATTTCTAGATACTTAACCCCTAAGAAAAATCTTAAATGTGCTATATGTATAATTATCTTCATCTTAGAACTTATACTTTATATAAATAAATATACATATACTCCGTTTACTAACATATAAACATTTTAAAAACTAGATCCACCATCTTATCATTTGAATTAGTCTAAATATATAGAAGATTCATTTGCATACACATAAACATCTAAAAATTAGACACATCATTTTATTACCTGAATCTATTACAATATATGTTCCTTTTAGAATTCAAATAAAATCAAGTTCATCAAAAAGTTTGGAATGGTTATCAAACCGACGCTTCGAAGTGTAGGAAAAGGAAGATGTTGGTAAACTATATAATGATAAGGGTAGGTTGAAGAAGTTTGTGATACTATATAAAGAACACGAATTACTTAGTCTTGCACACACAGTACCACATACAAAGAAAAAAAATGATTATATAGTTAACAAACAAATGAAATCTCCTTTTTTGACCAGACATTAAATACGCTACATTTTGTTGTAACTTAATATTCAACCTACATAAATAAGGGTAAAACCGACCATTTGTTGGCTCCCCATCAATCGGTCCCACAATCAACATGAGGGAGGTAAATTATGTAACTCGTAAGTTGAAGGAACATGGGCACGATGATTGAAGACATAACCCCCACCTTTATTTATGATGCATGCCCCCTATCACTAAGCTATAATTGTGGAGACACTTACATAAATAATATGCATGCAGTAACGTAAAAAACTATTCCTAACATAATTAAATCAGGGCCGTGCATCGCACGGCCAACGTTACTTACTAGTATATATGATAAAAAGAACACTATGTTCTAATATTGTGACACCTAATCATCTCTAATCATGTCACATGTCCATTTAATTAAAACATATATATTGCAACTAATGAAATTACATTTATATAATAATAAATCAAGTGTTTAGGTTTTGAATATTATTCAACAATAAATTATCAAAATATAAACAAAATTAATTCTTTGCAAGTGTCTGACACAACCATAAAACAAAAAATTGAGTTTTGGATGGTTTAAGTAACCTTAATTATTTTATTATGTTACTTATCATACCATACATTATATCTTTCTTATGAACAACCATTTGTCTTATAAGTTACAACAAATATATAATCATGTCACATTTCACATATAATATGTTTATGAGATTATAAATGAAAAGAATTCTATATGCTAACATGTTTTAAATTATAATAGAACTGTTGTCTTCCAATCTTAATTTTTTAAATATATTTATATTATGAACAATGAGATATATTTATTCATGTCAAACTCATTTTGTAGCATTTTTGTTTTGCATTAAAAATACATCTTATAATTAGGATGGTGCTAAATATATATATATATATATATATATATATATATATATATATATATACCCAACTTTTATGAGTTGTTAATTAGTATGAACATAACAAACATTAAATAATTGTAATTGAACATGATATCTATGCTTTTAGTCTCTTATCATTTTATTTCATCGTTCAAAAACAAAATTAAAAGAGCCATAGCATTTTTGTTTTCCACAAGAAAAATAATAATAAGAAAAAACAATTGATTAACCAAACAAACGTCCTTAAATAATACTAAATACAAACCTCTCATCTATAACATACAGTTTAACGTTTATATTTTTTGGGGACTCGGAGGGCTGTGCGTAGCACAGCCTAGAGTCTGACTAGTTTATATACAAAAAACACCTTGTTCTCTTATATATTGGCACCTAATCATCTATATACCTTACATGTGTCAATTATATATATATATATATATATATATATATATATATATATATATATATAATTATAATTCATCACTTACTTGATCTAATATATTGACACCTAAGCATCTATATAGCTTACATGTGTCAATTATAAACAAAATTTATAATCCATCACTTACTTGATATCATTTGTTTAAACTAAATCAAAAAAGTTCATTTCATTTTAAGTTACATTAATAAAAGATTAATGTAATCAACTCAAATGTTTACCTTAAAATAAATTATAGTTAGTTCATTTTCTATTTTCTCATGTAATGTTGTTTATTACATTACAATATTACACTAAAAGTTTATTTGCTTTTCATAATGGTCGGATAAGATATGGAAGAGTCACACACGACTCGAGAGAGTCACTAAATGACTCACTAAAGTCAAAGTCAATTAACTAAGAGTCGAGGTCCGATTTCCTAATTTTTGAATTTTTTTGACCTGATTTAGAAGAACTGGATCGTTAATAGTAATAGTTTAACAACTATGAGATTATTATTCAACACTTAATATAAAAATTAACTTTTAAACAAAAATCTACTAAAGAAAATATTAACGTTAGGACTGAGCTGTGTATATGCACAGTCACGAGTGTTGCTAGTATATAAACAAGGATGCTTGATTTACTTGTACTTTATGCTATAAAATTATAGGGTTAATTGCGTGAAAATGTAATTAACTATATGATTTGATATTTGTATATTCAACTACTCGGTGTACATTGTGTGTAAGGAGCTTGTTATTTAGTATCATTGTATGTATTCTAATGAAATGTTAATTTGTAAGAATGTGACGTGACACCTTATAAAGATGACACAAGGCAAAAATATAAAAAATTACATATAATAGCAACAAATAACAAGTTTTTTATACACAAAATACATCTGAGTAATTGGATACATACTATGAATATCAGACGTTGGTTAATTTCATTTTTTCCACATAAACTAAATTATATGTATGTATAAATTTATACCTTATAATATGAGTAGGTATTAAATATATGTCTGAAATTATTTTTACAATATAAGTTGATCATATAAATATATGATTTAAATTATGTCTATATGATTAGAACTTAAGCTTGGCTTTATCAATAGAAATTATGTCTTAACTTGAGGATGAATATGAAGTTGTTATTCCCCTTACTATGGTGAACACCAACTGATGCATCAGTTGGAGTCATATCAGCGTCACGTCATCTTTTTCCAAAATTGACACAAACTGACACTCCACTGCCTATAATCAACATCGATTAAAACACAAACTTAAATAAAACATATTCATTAAAACTAAAAACATTACATTAAATAAAAATAAAATATTAAATTAAATAAAAATAAAACATTACAAATGTTAAACAAATAAAAATTATTGAAAAAAATAGCTCGATCTCGCAGGCCCAAAGAAAGCGTGTCAAATCCATAAATCGTATGAGGCAACATCTTCGAGCATGATTGTTGGATATCCGTGATCACCTCGAGTGTATTGACCTTGCCATGCTATTGAGCAAATTTTCCAAGCCCAATGCATGCAATCGATACTTTCGAGCATACCCGAAAAATCATGTAACTCCGCATGTCGTTGATGTAAACGTTCTACATCATGGAGTGTTGGCCTTCTTAAATATTCATTTGAATGTAGATGGAAAATACATTTACAAAAGTTGTCCAAACAAAGGTACGCTGTTTGTTGACCATGTAAATATTTATCAAATGCGTCGGCGGCACAACTGTATGCCAATTGGCGTAAGGAAGACATGACTTTTTGATAAACATCAAAACCAAGTTTTCCGGTTGCGTCTCGACCTTGATGAAAAAACGCAAAGTAAGAGGGTAACGGAATGTGAGAGTACGATAATATACCTTGACATATACGGATAAACAATGGGTGACTCATCCGAAACCGACGCCGAAAATAATCTAGACAGAATGTCGGGTTCTCGGCAAAGTAGTCTTGATATAAACGTTGGCCGGCACCCACCCGATCTCTACTTAAATAACGTCTTGTTTGTGGAATACGAAATGTAAATTCGGTATCCTCGTCTGAATCCGAGTCCGAATCTTGTGCGTCGAGATGATTTAGCCTAGCGATCGGATTGCGAACGGCTATGACGGCACACAAATCTTCTTTATCGGAATCGGATGACGATATTATATTTTTCAAGTGTATTTTTTTCTTGAAAGTGGATGAAAAGATTGGATGAAAAATGTGTATGGAGATGTGTATATTGTGGATGGAAAGTTGATGAAAAAAGTGTTTAAATAGGTATATATATTGTGAAGTGGAGATGGGTTAAAAATTGTGTTGAAAGATGTGTGTATATATTGTGGAGTGGAAATGGCTTAAAAAATGTGTTGATTGTGGTGTGTATATATAATGTAAATTACATTTAATTTTTTTCCCCGTTAGACACAAAACCACAAGCGACGCGGGCCTCATTGTTTTTCCTTTCTCTTCGGTTTCCCGACATGTTCCACCGATGCCCCGGAACCGACTCCTCGTGCCTATGGCGTCGGTTCCGTCTCTTCCACTGACGCATCAAACCGACGCCCCCATAGTGTGACACCCGTCAAATTAGGACTAACTATTAGTTCCTAATCATCTAGTAACACATGTAATTAGTGCTATGTATTAGGCTAATTGTGTGTATCAATATGTATATTGTCATATATATATATATGTATATATATATATATGTATATATATCAGTATGTGATTAAATTTAATCGTGCATTATCAAAATTGGCCAAATTTCCGATTCATTTATACGGGCATTGGTGAACGCAAGTATTAAGTAACATGGAACTATTATTTAATACACTCATTATTCATTATATACTATTCTGATAATATATAAAGTAATTCGTATCGTACAAATCAAAACATTCGTGACAAAACCTTTAAATAATGTATTATTATCGAAAATAATAATTATTATTTACCTGAATAAAAATTATAACATATTACGTTTCATTCAAATTGTACTTAACACGACGAAACTATTCAAACCATATCCGTCAATCGAACTTAAAATAAAGTTATAATTTTTATTTCACTAAAAGTATTTTTATAAAATACTTCGATTAAGAATGCATACGATTCCATTTTTAGAAATTTATCATTTGAAAACATTATACTACTTTACGATCGGGTTCAAAAACACGGGTATTTGTGCTGCAAATGGGAGCCAAC